>JAFELO010000383.1:748494-820441 GCA_017140195.1 Eumaeus atala | reverse complement strand
GAGACACATTTAATAGCAGTTGCCCGACCTGGGGATCAAACCAGGACCTCACGCGGCTAACGGTCACGCAGGAGAAACCCGCACCATTACACCACAGAGGCGATAATAAATACTATTGATACAAACCTGAAGAATTTTTTTGAACACGTTAATCTCAAGTAATGTTATGTTTATGTGTGAAGAAGGCGAACATCTCCTTATTAATATCAATATGTTTTTGAAATTTACTCCTTGCGGTGTAGAAGAAACGAGAAAAATTATATGAAACAGCGCTCGAACAAAGGAGAGCAGGTGGCGTTTAATCACGTTTACTCTGGCGCACCCGTATAGCCGTACTTTAACGCCAGCGTTAAGCTCGAGTAATAAAGTAGCTCGCCTAAGTCATAATAGTCCGATTTGTCTGTACCTAATACAGAATTTTGGGGGCTAAACGAGAAATCCAAGACTTTTGACGACTACCGACGCTCATAGACATCATATTGTCATACATACACGTTGTCCTCCATCCCTCCTCCCCTTCAATGTGCCACCGGCTACTCACAAGCCGCACGAAACGCGACAGCTTAGCTGTCTCTTTACGGTGATATCACTTGAGCAAAGTATAACTCTCTCAGAAATGAAAATGGGTACATAAACCATTAAAAATAATTGAGCATCGTTGATATGCAATTTTACCTAGATGTGGACCTAATAATTTCAGAGGTATACTGCTTACCTACACTTGGCAGTCATAAATTGTTAGCTAAGACTAGATTTCGAGCACTGAATTATGACTGTTACTTAAACTTTTAATGGGCTACATTCAGTTAGCTAGAGCTTAAATAGCCCGTTGTTTAACAACTATTAAAATATATTATTTCATGTGAATAATGAAATGTATTTCCGTATATACCAGTGTAGCTACTGAGTAGCGTCGATCCTATAAACTTCTGAAAATGACTTGATTATAATCTTTTACTTTAAAACTAATTTTCTAAGCTACAAAATGAAATGTGTTTAATATTATGTATATAATTACATCAACTATGGTGTTAGCAGTGGTCATTTGCCTAAGGTAAAGTCATAATCGTCTCCATGAGCCAAACCTCACGTCAGCACCAAGGCTTTTAGCTACCGTGCACGGGCTGGCCCCAGGCTTCAGAAGGGAGGAAGGACCTCTCAGTCCTCCTGAGTAATAAAAAAGATAATAATAGTCAAATTAGCCGTTACAAACACTCTCATATCTGGATGCATCTCTCCCATATGCGGGAGTCGGTCCCTCTTACGACCGCAAATCTAGTGTCGTCGCCAGACAAGCCCTCATAGCAAGCTGATGAAGCTGTATTGGTACTCTCTTCGCATCCACAGCATAACAAAAGCACAGACTGTCGTACATACTCGGAGGTCTAGGAGGAGCAGCAATGTGTTATGTTAGGAAAGGCCGAACGACGCAGACATGTTATCATGTGTGAAGAAGCTTTGACACCCTGTATATCGGAGGTCTAGGAGGAGCCGCAATGTGTTATGTTAGGAAAGGCCGAACGACGCAGACATGTTACCATGTGTGAAGAAGCTTTGACACCCTGTAGACTCGGAGGTCTAGGAGGAGCCGCAATGTGTTATGTTAGGAAAGGCCGAACGGCGCAGACATGTTATCATGTGTGAAGAAGCTTTGACACCCTGTAGGCAAGCTCACGCATACATTTTCTTTGACCCTTCCTACGAAAAAAATTGCGCAAGGTGTGATTTAATGTTGTAGGTTCGTGGACTAAGGTAGACCAACCATTCCGGATTCCGGCACAGATGACTAAATAGTCACATCGTACATTCTGTCTCACTCATCGTCCACTCAACAGAGTCGAGCTAAGCACGAGAAAATAACGGAGTAGGTTATTTTGTGCTGCAATTTCCTTTCCTTTTACCACAAGGTAAAATTATGCTCTTTCTTCTAAAATCTTTTATTGGGATTTTGGTGACGGGATTATAATTATATAGTAGTTTGAACTAAAAACAGTTCAATGGATTAGAACTTCCTGATGTCACAAAAACATTCATAGTTGGCCCGATTACCCATTCTATCTTGTCCTATTTTAAAATTACTTACCTAAAAAAGTTTAAAGTTGAGCTCTTAAGCTTATTTTAACAAGGTATGATTTTTTTAATGCTAGTATAATCGTCTGGCGCTTGAAGCGGTAAACTTTAACTACTATTTTAACTTTACCTAATGCCGCGGGCGCAAAAAAAAAATGTTTAACATCCTTTTACAAGTTTCAGCATGCCTGCCTCCTCGTCGTCGGTTGCTGGTCATCGCTTTCAGATGTAAAACATGTAGTAGCTTCCGTATCTTAAACATTTTTGAAGCCAAACTTCTTTTGACGCCTAAAGGAAAATGATGAAAGTATTTTTTACGATGCACGCACCCACCTTCTCGAAAAAGCGACACCCTGAAGTTGGCTATGATCAACTCTGTCTTCTTAAAAAAGGCGGAAGATAAAAAATAAATAAAAATGTATTTTTATTTATTTATTTATCATCAATTTTATTTCGCACCAAATTTATTTCGTACCAAAAATAAAAATGAGAAATCAGACTTAGTGATAGTGATATGCACTAAAAAGTAGTGAGAGATACTACAGCGTATAGAATTGGGGTAGGAATTGGCGCGAGCAAAAGCGATATAAAAATATGTAATAATAAAAGAGCGCACGAATTTTTAAAAAACACACACATACAATCTATACACATATGTATGTACGGATTACATAAACATTAGTAACATACATACATAAATATACACATACATACATAAATATACATATACATACATAAATACATGCATACAATACAAATAATATGAGACGATGGTAAGAAATATACTTCTATTAATACAAGAAGAATAAAGCGACATCGATAACAGAGGTGGATTAGAAAATGACAGATGTATCTACGACACGGTGGATAAATAAAGGCTGTAAGACGTTTTTTAAAAATCGCTAGGGTTTGCGCTTTCTGTAAAGTTACAGATAATGCATTCCATAGACGAACTGTTGGTGCGGTGAAAGAGTACTCATAGAAAGAGGTTTTGAGAATTGGGAAGACTCAATTTATTTTAGGAACGAAAGCCAGAAGTATGATTACCAAGATAGGAAAAAAACTCTTTTGGATATGTAGGAGTAAATGGATTGAAAAGGGTGTTAAAGAGGAGATGAGGAATATGTGATTTCCGGCACAATCTTATCGGAAGCTGCTATAGCTTTCTACGATATTCAGAAACGTGGTCATATTTTCGGATCCCAAAGGTAAAACGAATGCATAGATTTCGCAGACGCTCCAGAGAAGAGAGAAGGCTTAAGAAGATACTGTTTTTTAAAAGATTTTTACCTTATTATGCCAAAGAACTGTAACATAAATAACACGCACATTTTTTATAATATACTTAGACAAATAAGCAATCGGAGACCTTTCACAACTGCCGATGCCCATGTACAACCGCCAATACTTTTCTCCTCCCAATTACTCCTTTTCCCCTCCTCTCCAACAGGCCCCATGCTACTTGCAAACCTTACGAAACGCGACACCGAACATGTCTCTGATAGGTGGTATCATTTGAGCGAGATGTTCCTCCCCGGTCGTGCCGAACGAATTCTGCTGCAGTGCGGCATGACACTACCTCTAACAATTTTTTTATCATACTCTTACTAAAACACTAATTCGATATTGTGGAAAACACAACAACAAATATTACATAACAAAGACCCCAATTGCTGTATGTGATAAAAGTATGTATGTGATCGATTTTCTCAAAGTCTACTGAAAGAATATTAATACGGTTTTCACACATGGATACAGCGATTTCCATACTAATTGTCTGCCTTGTTCAAAATCTAATAGGACATATATATACGTATCGCTGTCTCTTTCTCTCTTTCTCTCTCTCTCTCTCTCTCTCTCTCTCTCTCTCCCCCTGCATTACTCTTATTATTATAGTAAAATCGATCCTTCCTTTAGAAACTAAAAGTGGGAGCTCTTTTTTTTGTTTACGCAGGTTGATACGTCCTTATTGCCTACTTTAATTATTTTCAGCAAATCGCTTCATGACTTCTACAGTTAGATTAAAACATAAAGTCGGTCCGCCCGATCCATTCGTGTATGCAGTGCACTGGAACGAATTTCACAGAAAGGTGTGTGGCAAATGTTTCCCTAAAGCGAGCGTCCTCATGTGAAAATAGAGGAAATCTATATCGTAAATAACGTAGAGCGCAAAGAGAGCGCTGCCGGCCAGACTATCGACATGAATAAATGTATTTTAAATAAAGAACACATTATTTCTTTTTAAACATTTATTTTATTTATCACATGGCAACGGCATAATTATGTTGGATGTTCATGGGCGTCGGTATTCATTGAAAGGCTCCGATTGCTCGTTTGTATAATAAATAAAAATATTTATAACATAATTATTTAAGAAAATGGTTTCTTAAATAATTATGTTATAGAGAGGAATAAGGAACTGTTATAAAGAAGGGTTGCAGTTATCCCCATGGTTCAAGCGTTGTCGTGGCGGTGGTTCCCAGTAGCTCGGGGTTTACCCAAATGAAGCCAATTAAACCAAGGGAAATGCTCTTTGTAGCCCTCTTATAAGAAGGGGAGACAAAGGAGAAACAGAAGGCGGCGCTTTTGCGCATACGGGAAATGGCGAAAATGGGAATCTCACCCCACTACACTGTCCCAAAGTTGGTGGGGTTGGCCTGTGGTATGGGGTAACCCATACCAACTGGTGGAGGAGGCGTCGGTCCCATACCTGTATGGGACTCTTGTGCCGTCAAGATACCTGAGGATTTGTTGTTCCGGGGCACCTCACCAATGGCGACACCGCACATTACAGAGCCGCCAGTCCCATACGCTGCTGGCTCCAGCAGCGTGTGGGACACACAGATTCTCAGGTGGTTGCAGAGATCAGTCAAAATCGGTTGCCATAGAACATGGACAATGGGAAGCCAAGAAAACATTAAATTGTTGACCTTTAATATAAATAATTTGCCTTTATAACATTTTACACGAATTATATTTAACATAAAATATAGTAAAGCGCTGCCATTTCTCTTTCTAGATAACATGTATTAAAAGGAAGTTGGTTAAGCCTAAGCTTTATTCGCCTTCCTTGGCATATATTTTATAAGTATATTAAACCTCAATCCTCAAATTACTGCAGCCGCTAATAACTTAAAGGTGTGTCTACGTGTACAATCAAGATGACCCCATGATAAATTGTAGATGTTAAAATATTAAGTTCTACACTCTGGCAATTCTCTAGTGCGGTAATTCCCTCATTATAACACGCCTTCGTTGAGCTTTATTCTCGACATGTTTTTTGTTACACACGAAAAAATATGTATGTGCTTGTTTTGAATACGCTGACACTATTCAAACATAATCCAAATTCAGATATGCTATTCAATGCTTAATTATATTTTATTGCAAAATGATGGGAGCTATTTGGAAACTCGAGCGGGCGTGGTGAGAGTAAGTTTATGAAAATATTCCCTACTAATGTTTGTATAAATCCCGCTTACCTCTATACGCTAGGTGTTTTGAATGTGAAACCAAATTGACTCCATTAAAAGTTGTGAAAGCGCTCGTAGCTTAGATAATTTACGGAACGAGTTATTCCTCCTACATAAAAGCGTGCGTGGGAACTGGGAACTAATGAATTTATCTCTGTGTTTATATTTTGCACCCAATTGCAGCGAAATTCATATGTAATGTATTAAGGTTAGTAAAAGGAATGTTGATTGTTGGATTGCCACTGGACCTCATTGGTATCAATCAATAATTGGATAGAATGCCGTTAAAGTTTATGTACTTGCATCTGAAAGAGAAAAGGATGCCATAGGCAGGCACAGAAGGGATGCATACGACTGCAAGCAGTTGTCTTGGTTAATAGAGAAGGAAGACGAGAATACATTACTTGCATCCATGCTCATTGCTCTTGTCTATCTAATATCGCATGCGCATTGCACAGAGTGAAATTAATGTAAAAAGTGAGATAGATTGAACCACACTTGATATCTCTTTCGAATTAGACGAGTGCGTTTTAGGCTGGCTTCCCTATTCTATCATCTCTATAGTGGCACGGCAATACGCCATGAGTCATATCAGTGAGGCCCTTAAGAAGGTACATTGGTTCAGCTGCAGTTGGAAGAGGGAGAGCTACCATCAGATGAGGTGGCCACAGATGTCTAATGATATAAATACACCACCAACCTAGCAATTGATGAAATACACCATAGACCTGATATCTTTAGAAATTGGAATAAAGTGAAAACAAAATAAAAGGACATGCAATAAAAAAAAACGTACATATTTAAGCAGACAGGAAGATTAAAAACAATTTTTCACAACGTTGACTACGCATAGACAAAAACATTAAAAATAACGTTAGTGGTTTTATATTTTCTAGTTAAAGCAAGAGACGGAGCACCTATTAATCTATTATGAGCGTCATATTGCGTTTCCGGATGCAACAATTTTAGAACAAAGGCACATAATAGAATTCATACAATTGGATAACTCGAGTCTTTGTCGAGAACTCTATTTTTTCCATAATAAGTACATTCTTTTTTCTTTTTTACCAAAAAATATAGAGCGAATATTTTTATAAAGCTATTAAATAGTATAGTTAGAATTTGCGCGTCCCTTTTTTAATGCAAACGATCAATAACATTGCACAGACATTTATGTGCACACAACTATATATACAATACGAACTATCCGGTTTGTAAGTAAAAAGCACAAAAGAATTTGAAAAACTGACCACTTTTTTTTTTGTTTCGCGGGGAAATGAATTTACGCTCTGCCTAGGCAGGGTCCAATGGAATTGTGGGACTCTAGATTCAACCGAGTACCCACTAAAACACGGGAGCGGGAGCAATCGGCCGACTATACTAAGATTCTCCGGATCTGTCTTGCACTATCCTCGAAATTAATAGTAAACGATCAATTATATTGTACAGTTTGTATAGGTAATCTGGTCTAGATAAATTCAACATTTTTGATATATATTTTAAATTCGGATAAGACGTTATAAATTACGACCCAAGTGAAAGAAATAACATATCAAAATACAGAACTTGTAAAGAAAATCATTTGTAGAAGCAAAGAAAAATCGGTTCTTACACAAAGGAGAGTAGCTATCACAAACAGCAATGCAATTAAAACGACTCGTTTAATTGAGTGTCGCAGTCGATCGCAACTGACATTCGGAAAGATGTGGCTTTCGGTTAGTGGATTTCAAACAGAATAAACTCAACTTAAAGAATTAAACAATACCAATCCGACTTTATAAAACTTACTTGGATAGCGACTTGGAAAAAATATTTTTAACGATTGATTTGATCTCTTTTGAACGAAAGAGCATTTAGTAAGAGGTAGTGTCATGCTGCATTCCATCGGAATTGGGCTTTTCTATGTTCGGTGTTGCGTTTAGTGCGGTTTGTAAGTAGCCAGTGCCCATTGGAGGAGAGGTGAAATGTTATGTGCTGCCCACGCATCGGCATAGTAATTATGTTTAGGTTCATGGCTGTCGATAGTCATAAAAAGGCTCCGACTACTGGTTTTTCCTATATTATAAAGACGATTATCACCAAAAGTAATGGTCGGCCTCACGTTATCACGCACTACAACAACCTGCATTTTGACCGACCTGCTAACATTGTAACAACGTACGAGATACGTCAAGGCACACTCTGTATGAATGCCTAAGTCTAAGAAGATAAAAGCGTTACACACGCAGGTAATAGGCGCCTGCCCCCATGTGATTGCTCACTACCAGCACTGAACTCGTGCAATGCTGTGCCTTGTGAGTGTAACACAGTGAAGGATCTAGGTAACATGATAAGATCAATCAGCAATCCCACGCAGTGTAGTACAGCAGTGGAGAAGCAAGCCATCGTGTTCCGCATGTTGTGTCCGCGGCGAGGCCATTTTCAACCCACAGTCATGATTTGGTTAAGAGTTTCAATCAACATCATCATTGGCAGCCCTTATCAATCCACTGCTGGATATACACCTCTTTCAATGAACAAGAGTCTTGTGTTGGGACTTAACTAAGGCATTCTTGTGAGAAGAGCATAAAAACAAGGTGCCCTGTTGCCACATAAACCACCCCAAGTGCCATCAACGACTTTAGGGGCACTGATGGCACTCGCGGTGCCCTTAAGAGGGGTGCAAAGAGCACCCTCTCGGTCCGTTTCGCTTGGGTTCACTCCAGGCTACTGAGCTCCACCGCCACGACGAGGCTTGAAACATGGTGGGAATGCTACTGATGACTAGGTTAATTTCGACCATTGAAACATGTCCTTAAATATTTATTCTACTACGACGTTTCTTTATATATTTATAATACATTTCTTGTTCTCTCATCAATAGTTTACGTAGCTCCTGCGATGAAATAAATTTTAACGAATTTTTTTACACCTTGAATCATATTAGTGTAATTTTATATATTAATAAATTATCCTTTTTTATGATACTTTATCATTGATGATTAACCATTGATAAAGTATCATCAAAAAATCATTCAAATAGTGCAAGAATTCTTAAAATGTGCACACAATAGCTTTAGAGCTAATTCTTTACACACTCATGTAAAGGTACAAATCTTCCCTCTTAAAAATTAAAATATAGTGAAAAACGCCATCTATAATTTTAAACTGTACTGTATATTTTACATAGTTCGCATTAAATGTGTAAGATGGTGATTTTAAGTATCGTACGATTACCATGAACTTGTGCCTGTGCTGTGAATAGTTCGTACACGAAACACCTCATATCATGTGCTAAATGATCTAAGCAAAATATTTAAATACTACGTGTTTATTGTTGTAAAATTTTACATAATACTGTGATTGATGCGCGTTTATCAGAACGTATCACAGTGTATATCATATACCATTGGATAGAAAGATAGTTTGATATTGATCAAGCTTTAAATCTATTAAAAAGTAATGGAAAGCATAATGTTACAGGACTCAGGTGATATTTTGATGTCTGCTTATATTTAAAGATGAATAAGTTTATAAATCAGAAGAATACAAATACTGTAAGTAGAGTAGTGATAAAAAGACGTACCTACGCAGACCTGTAACTGTCGGTATCCGTGTTGTTTAATAGAGAAGGAAGAGGGTTAATAATTATATTATTTTAATACAATTTACCATCTTATTTTTAGCTTTTAGCATTAAAGTAGAAATGACGAGTTCTCACTAATCACTGCATACGTGCAATAAAAGAGAGAGAGGGAGTGAGAGAGATCAAGAGATATGCTGTCTCTTTTGCTTTCTAGCCAGCCTAAAGTGGGACGCATTTATTAACCCGAAAGAGAAATCAAAATAATGTGGCTTACTGCCAGTCTTTCTTTTTTCATTAACTGAAGAAGACTATGATAGTGTAATTCTCAGCTTCCTTCACTAGTGGGCACGCATAGGCCTGTCTAAGGCTTCTCTACTCTCCCTATTATCTCTTTGAATCCTTGGCAATGATTGATGATAGTGCCAGATCGTATCATTAGATACAATTTTTGTATATTACCTTAGATTACCCGTATCAAGTAAATATTATAATGGCAAAGAAATTACGAAATGTACTTTAGTATTAAGCTATTTCTTTTTACGTTCGTATAATAAGGTTTGATTTTGTATAGTTCTATACATAAGCTGAAGTAGTATAAATAGAATTTTCAACTAGCAGCCCTGATTGACATCCAAACGTCAATTGTCAATGGTCCTGTCTAGAGAAGAAGCGGAATATTTTCAAAACTAAACATACATGCCTTTTAAATGGGAAGTAATTGTTAAACGAAATATAGTAGTCAGTACATAACCACCGGATATTATTATAATAATTATGACTTACGGCTCCACTCATAGGTTTCTTTTGAGGTCAGTAGCAAGTCGCGGTGTACTAACAATTGAAGAAACAAAACGCGCATTGCAGCCAATTTCGGGTATATTTTCATCATTATTATTTATTAGTGAGTAATGTATCACAATGGAACTGTTTTTAAGTAATTCCAGAATGTAGTCCATGTCAAATTGCGAAATCTGTTCAGTAATTCTGCTTGAAAATTTAAAACATGAATGTTTGCTAATGTGCTATTACTGGTGTTTGTTCATACAAACACCTGTTCGGGGTCTAAATTGATATAGGTTCTTGATAGTGGGATACTTGTGTTGAATAAACAACGAGTTAAGAAAATAAATTATATAATTCTTCTTAACAAACTAAGTTACTAAGAAACAGTAATTAACTCTAACATTTCTTTTGATATTTTAGGGTTAGTTGGAATTGAATATAATAGAACTTTATTTAGTCACATTACACTGTTACTATATGCACATTGTTATGATTGTTGTATGAATATATTCCAGTTTCTCCATTGTTCACAACTTTTAGGCTTGAATAAACCATGTAAGCATCTTCCATAAGTGATATATACATTATTTCTTTCATAGAAGTTATAAAGTTTCAAACATGTGGGTCTCTGCAAAATATTAGTAGGATTATTGATATATATGTATATTTGAAAAATAAAAATAAATTTGGTATTCCAGAAAAGTTAAGTGGTGGTATTACTTATTTACATTAATGTGTTATCAACTTATTTTACAATTATAGCTAAATCTGTAAATTACAGGTGATAACTTTTCTATTCAAGATTTAGTAGCTGATATTAATGAACAAATTAGACCATACCAACAGACAATTAAAATAGTTATTGATGAAGTTACTAATGAAGAAGTGCTTGTATTTCTTTCTCTTGGATGTGATGATGCTACTAAATCTCAAAATGTGTTCTCGGTAATAGAGTTGGAATACTTCAGAGTATTGTTAGAAAAAATAATGACTACAGATTGTAGGCAGATAACAGGCATTCATGCATTAAATTTAGTTAGCAATATGAAAACATCTTTTACTAAAACTGATGCACAGGTAAATATGTTTGTATGTAACTAAACTAGTAATAGGTGGTGCCATGCTGCATTACACACGAATTATGAAATCACAACTGGGGTTCCTCCCTCTCACATGAAGACTATAAAGTGACAGCTATGCTGTTGGCCCATTGGAGGGGAACAGTAAAGAAGAACTATGCATCTATTTGCATTTATGCAGATGGGTATTGCATTTTGTCAGAAGGCTCTATACTGTAAAATGTTTGTTTTATACTTGGAATTTAAACAAGGCAAGATAACCAAGGATCAACAAAAGTAGCTTAGACACAAAGACGGTATGGGTTTTTACACTACCTAGTTTACATAGTAGGTGGTAGCGAGAAGCTATCAATTACCAGTTGTCTAAGTACTCAAAACATTAATGGGGGGAGAATAGTATTAGCCCAAGGCCCCTCCATTATTAGTAGGTTCCTGTTATATAAAAGACCTTACAGAAAGAAACAAAGGACAGAGGACATAAAAACCATTTTCCCAGTTCAGCTCCTAGGCCTCATTTAGTGTACACTAAAACCTCTTATGTGACCTGCATGTAGACTTAGTAGTCTATATGCAGTATTCCAGTTCTGATCACTGTATAGTGGTATATGTTTTATTTTAAACTTTTCAGAAACTCCTTGACACATGGTGCAGAATGCACTATTTGGACAAAAATGAGTCTAAATATGCTCTGGGAATCCGGTGCATTCATGAGTTTGAAGGATACTTTCGCGAGAACTTACCTGACACTGTTGAAGAATGTTGCCTCTGCAAAAATGTGGTATTTAGGGTAGGTCTTTGTATTGAAAATAGCATAACTTGAGGATATGGTGTTCTTTGTAGGCTATTTTAGTATGACAAATGTTATAATTTTAAAATTAAGTTCTATTGGGAATCCGTATTTCTAAGCCTACATTTACAATTAGTTGTTATGGAGCCTAAAATTATGTACAAATATGAGAACATTTTTGAGAGTGGTGCTTTTGGATGTTTTTGGATGGAAACCATATTTTACATGTATTACTATTATTGCTGTCAAAGCTATGCTATACCACATTACACTACCGTCTAACTAAACTTTCACACCAACAACTGGCTGAAGCTTGCACTTTACATTATTCAAAATAATAATATTAATTCTTATGCCCTGTTATTTAACATTAGGACATATTTTTACAGATTTTAGCAGAAGTGACACATACTTTTCATGCAGTATTTTTATACACACACAACTTGATTTCCATCTTTTTTTTTTTTGACTTCTACATGCTGATGGAAGCGTCCATTGCAGCTTCATCGGTTACTATAAGACATTTCGCGGGACTTTCTAGGTGAGATTGTGGTCGATAGGGAGACAGACCCCCTCCTTTCCCGCAGAAAGGTTGGACGCATACGGCGGCAACATCGAGCTCAAATCAATACTATGATTTGAGCTCGATGGCAAATCTTGTAAGGAATTGACTTTCAACTGCTGTGCTTTGCGTGCTGATTTTCTGTAACTTGTGGCCCACTCGGAGGATGGGGATAAGTAGCAATGCATCTGCATATGGGGATGTTGAATGGGCGTCTGCAGTTTCATAAAGAAGTTACATAAAGAATATTATATTAGTTATGCTCCAAAGACTCCAATGACTGCAAATGTGAAACTTGACAAATCTATCTCAAGGGAGAGAATAAAAAATTGCTTCTATTCCACCTCTTAACTGTACAATATCCCATGTGGTCGGATTAACTTCTGTGATGGAGTAAAATCGTTTGGACGGATGCATCCAAAGTTCCTATTTATATATATTCATGTAGGTATGGAGTATTTATTAGTATTTAAGCTTGTTCCAATAACACTTCCCAGGGATACAACTGCCCCGCATGCTCTGTGGCTATTCACACGCGATGCTTGAATCGTTACCTAGAGAAGGTGCAAAAGTGGCCGTGCTGCAAGGTAGACTACCATCCTGACCAGCTTGAGCAAGTTGACTCGGAAAGGTGTTATGCTTTAGTTTTACAAACAAGAACTATTATGATTGTACCAATATATTTTAGAGGCACGATATGATATTAAAAATTGTAAGCTTGATATTATATTCAAATTATTCAATTATTGCAACTCAATATTATAATACCTCATAAAATATGTTCAGAACATATATCAACTTTAAATTTTACCTGGATCTTGGTACAAATGAAAATATTTCGAAATTCGTATAAAGGAACAAGCAATCGGTTGGAGTATTCTAGCAACTACAGACCATAAACATCCGCACTGAGGTTATGCAGAGTCCCACGCTTATCCATTGGCAAACCGAACTCTCACAACTACACATTTTGGCGGGCTTATACAGAGTGGGGATTATGATACCACGAAAATTAACAACATCAGTAGTACTAGTATATACGAGCATTTAAAAACTTTCAAATTAGTCGTAACAACAAAACCTAGAAAGTATTTTCAAGCAAACTAAAAATCAGAGAAAAATAACTTAATTTAAAATTAGTCACCAATCTGCCGCGATGCGCCGCTCGTTCTCGGCGATTTTGTTGTAAAGTATGTAGTGTTGCGCCTACCCATCCATAGAAACAGTGCAAGTGTCGTTTACCTCTGGCAGACAGCTTTGTAGTAGTATACATCGTGTAGAGATTTGTTAAAATGAAAAATAATATTTTGTTACTAAACTACTGAATATATTTTATTGCTTTTTTGTGTGTAGGCTAGTTATTACATATATGATATGCAATTATTTGGTGTACCATAATCTCCACCCTGTATATGAAAATGAATAAAGGTCAATTAGGTAAGTTAAGTTGGGATTCAACAGCCATTAAGCCTCATTTATTGCATAGGTATCGAGATAACGGATTCTAGTTACAGCCAGCCAAATTCTTTTCGAGTGCCTCCCATCTGGTTAATACTTCCGACCTCTAACTTTATAAATATAGATAAATTTCGTACATATCAGAGATGTCCAGTCTGATTGCTCGAATTTTAACTGGCACATGTTGAATTCCATGCCATGTCCAAAGCAAGTGCATATAACGTAAAAACTTCTCTGTAAAAAAAATATGTATGATTTCCAGGCTGACCCAAAGGTTGACACAAACTCAAAATGTGTCCCCACGTCTCGAAGAGACCAATGTGGCTATGGAGAGTTCGACAGAAGATACAGAGGGAGACATAGCCACACAGGATATTATACCAGAAATATCACAAAGAGTTACACGAAAGAGGAAGAGAACTGCAGAATAATTGATAATTTTTTTTTTTTTAAATAAACATTTCAGGCTCGATTTGAGAGGAGTAAGTTGGTGAATGCGTGACGAAATATTACGAAAACGAGGCCATGATAAGATTGAGGAAGATAGAGAGATTTCACTGTAGAGCAGGTATTACTGTAGAGGCAAGTGAGAATTTTGCTAGCACAATTTTTTTCTCTCTTAGCCATGTGATTGATTGAATGTGTTGTCACTTCTTGATGGAAATTCATGTTAACACTCGAATAAATAAATAAACTTTGTATATAAAGTTTATTTTCACAATTCAATTATTTTTCAATTTACATTTACGAGCGGTTTTGACCTATCATCAGGTAAACGATGATTTGTTTAAACGATGATTTGACTTAGTGCTGATAAGTCGCAACCGGTCGTAAATGTAAATTGAAGAATAAATTGAATGTGGAAAAGTATATAAATTTTATTTATTTATTCAAGTCTGTCTTAGCCAGTTGTGAAAGAAGTTTTAGTATAACTCGGAAACGACTAACGAATAGCTCGGAACATAGTCGGAAGTCAATAAAGGGAATGTGTAACTAATTAATATATTACAATAACATCATAGCTATCATATGATACACATTCTTTAAATTGTTATAACCTCATAATCAATTAACTTGTGTTCCAATTTTAACACAATAATACGTTAGTACAGTGCAAATATACTTGATAAGCAGATACAATGTAGAGACTAAACATAATGTTAATAATCTTCAAAGTTTTGCCAGTAATTACTTAAGTATAAACCTTTAGGAAAAAGAAGTACATTCATATTGTATGAGAAATATTATATTTGAGTATGCTACAATTACAATATTATCTTCCTACTATTTTTGCGGCTTTTTCTAGTGAGAAAACTACTTCTTTTTAACATTACTGATTTGTACAATTAAAAAGACAGAAAATCTTGGTGTAACAATTTATTTTTAGTTGTAATACATTTAAATCTAATTAACGTTATAATATATTTTTTATTCTTTCTTTAGAAGTGGAAAAGTAAATGATAGTCGGGGTGAATGACATAAGTGAACAAAAATAAATAAAATGTATGCCTCACCCCATTACTTCATAACCAAATTCACATCACATAGTAGAAAATATTTCCATAAAAGAAATGTATTGCTTAATATCGAAGTCAAATGGCCAAGTACACATTATGAACTTTCTTCTGGACTAGTTTAGCAGACTTTGGGTAAAAGTCCAACAGGTATTTCCATTCGTCCAACTTCAAATACACGATGTCCACTACAGTGCGAGCGCGGAAGGAGAAATGGTGCACGATTCCTATGTACAGGCCCTGAAAATAAACGAAAATATTAGCTTAGTAACAAGCTATTGTTGATAATACGATTGCTGCCAAGTTACTACCAAAACACTCCAGGAGCAACTTTAAAAGTCTCTTTCGTGACGCAATTTCTGTCGGTTGCTGCATATCCTTGTGGGAGTGATTTCGTGAAAAGGGACGGAAATATACAACAGGAAACGCGCGCTACTTTATTTAAACGTGGAAAAATCGAATAAATATTTTTTATTCGAAATTAGAATCATAAATTACTTTATCGATTTAAGGCACAATCGCGTATCTTATCCGCCTTCTGTTCTCGAGATATCCGCCCAGTATTCTCGACCCACCTACAGTATGCATGTAGAATATAGATGATACTTGGAAGCATTAATAACTGCCTCGTAGTCTCATGGTAATCAAGTTGAACCACAGACGTGTTTTTCAATGTCAAGTAACGGACTGGAGTGAAGTTGGTGGCGTTAAACCATCGTTGCTCGGAGAGCTTACAGCACGTTAAACCGTCCTGCGCCTCTTCTCAATTGAGATAGCCATTGCAGGCAAACTTCGGTTCATCATCATCATTATCAGCCCTTATCGGTCCACTGCTGGACATAGGCCTCTCTCAATGAACGCCAAGACGACCGATCTCCTGCTACTCGCATCCATCCCGGACCGGCCACTGCACGGAGATCGTCCTCCCACCTGGTGAACGGTCAACCAACACTTCTTTTTCCTAAATGCGGCCTCCTCTCCAGAACCCTACTGGCCCATCTATCATCTGTTCTTCTGAGTGTCTGACCAGCCCATCGCCACTTCAGCGAGCCTATTCGTCGCGTGATATCGGTTACCTTGGTTAGAGAACTAAAGTAACCGATTACACGCGTCGAATAGGCTCGCTGAAGTGGCGAAGGCAGAGGCCTTATGACTTCGTTACGAATTCTGTTGAACAGAGAAACACCCAACATAGCACGTTCAATGGCCCGTTGAGCTACCGCAAATATCAGTCGTAAATTAAGAGGCCATGTTTCGGCCCCGTAGGTGATCACGGGGAGAACGCATTGGTTGTAGACTTTTGTTTTCAAGCCCTACGGTATAGGCTAAAAAAAATATTAAAAATTAATTATTTATAAATTAAAACCTAAAAATATATTATGTAAAATTTTGATATTCGTTTAGGACAACATTATTATAACTTTTGCTTATTCCGTAAGAAACGTTATAATCGCTTATGAAATTTCGCAGTGTACTAAAAATACGAGTAAAATTGTGTGAAACAGTAACGCTAAGCGTTACATTTAACAGTTTACTTCTCTAGTGTTTCTCTTCATAATCATGCTCGTTTTTTATGAGTAAACTCCAGTCGCAAGTGACGCTGTCGTTTGTTATTTTAGAATGTATCTGGTGACGTACTTGAGCGACGCCGAAGCTGTCCTCTGGTCCCAGCACGTCGTAGATAGACTCCGTCAAGTTCTGGTGTACTGTCAACACTTCCACCTGCCAATTAATCATTCCTTCATTATTATTTGTAAATTTCAAGGGCTAAACTTAGAAAATAATGCTTTCCAATATTCTCAACACTGATGTAACAGTGTTATTGAATTTTAATACATCCACAGTATTTGTGGATGTATTAAAATTCAATAACACTGTTACATCAGTGTTGGTTGTGTGTGTGTGGGTTTGGTTGTGTGTGTGTATGTGTGTGTGTGCGAGTTGATTCATATCACAATATTTATATATACATTTATTAACATATAATTCCTGTCGTTGACTAACTCCTGTTAGTTAAACCTATTGGAACACAACACCATGTCATATTGATAAAACTGGTAGATAGCTGATTTTTTTATTTTTTTTATTTAGCATTACATTTTCCGAATAAAACAGCCGATGTCGAGAGATTTGATGCTGGCAACCAGACAACGTCGGCAACTGTACAAGTGTCTAGAGCTAGCCTTTTTTTTGTTGACGCGGGGAAACGCATTTACGCGCCTTCACTGGCTCTGGGTGGGGTCCAGTGGTGTGTGGGACTCGCGGCACATGACAGTGCCGAATACCCACAAAAACCACCGCGAGTGCCATCAGGGCCGCCCTTGATGAGGTGCCCCGGACGGCTAGTCAGCCCCCTAAGGGACCAACTCCACTTCCCCAGATGGGGTCGCCCCTCACTACAAGACAACCCCACCGACTTTGGGACACTGCAATGGGGTGAGGTTCCCATCCTCGCCCCTTGCCCCGTGCGCAAAAGCGCCACCTCCTGTTGCTCTTAGGTCCCTCTAGACTACGTGCTACGTCATGGAAGTAGAAAACATGGCTTATAAATAGATTTTTAGAAATCCCAGAGTACGTCCCCAGGACATCCTAACAAAGTTTCATAATCCGAATAATGGTTTCTCAATATATAGAAAACAAGCATTGGTCCATTGGGAGTCGTCGGTAGTCGTAAAAATAAAGGCTCTGATTGCTCGTTCGTCCCCCTGTACTATAAAAAAGCGAGCATGCATTCAATTTTGTATATATAAATTAATCACTGCAATAACATACGTATTGATAGACGCTCAAATCCTCTCAGCTTTATCTTAATTCATTCACCAGTCCCGGCCCCTACAGCTCCAGCGGTATCCGCTGTCCATATATAGAGGTCGGTGACTCACCTCTCCCCTGTGTATGAAGTATATGCACTGGTCCGCGTCCCCGCACTGCACGATGTAATTGCCGGGGAAGAACACGCAGTGCTTCATCCACATCGTGATCATTCTCTTGAAGTCGTCGTCCGTGTTCCTGAATATGATGGACTCCCGGATGTGGCTGCCGTACACCGCCTGCATCAGCTGGCAGCGGAGACGGAACGGCAGGTTGTACGCTAGTATGGGCATCTGGAACGTTTCGAGCAATTTATATGAGTCTGGGAAGAGGTAGTACCATGTTGCATAGGAGGAGGTAGTGCCATGCTGCATAGGAGGAGGTAGTGCCATGCTGCATAGGAGGAGGTAGTGCCATGCTGCATAGGAGGAGGTAGTGCCATGCTGCATAAGAGTAGGTAGTGCCATGCATGGTGCGTGACAATACATCCTCCAATGCAACGGAATTGGGTCGGCACGACCGGGGAGGTAGCTCTCGCTCACATAATACATCTCTTCCCATCTGCGGGAAAGGCGGGGGTTTGTCCCTCTTAACGTCTCCCTAATCTAGAAGACAACGTCTTCGATGGTCCTATAAACTGTTATGGCAAATGCAATAGCATCTCCAACAATAGTACCTCCTAAAAAAACCTGGTTAGCCCCAAACTATAAAAAAAACATTCACCTGAAAGGACGCTAACTCGCCCGCAAAGGTGTTGTAAGTAGATGAATATTCATCTACTTAAACAGATGTCTACGGGCGGCGGTGGTTATCTACAACCTGCTCGTTTGTCTATGCATAAAAACAACGTAGGTTATACCTGTTTTCCCTGTTGCCTATTCCACAGCTCCCTCACGTAGTCCCACATCTTGTGCATGAGGTGGTCGCTGAGGTCGGTGTCCCGCAGGCCGTCGCGCAGCTCGTTGATGCCGTAGTCGTAGAGGATGCGGGAGGACGAGTGGGCGGTCATCAGGGAAGACATTTCGGATATTAGCAGACCTGGAGTGATGGGAATAAACCTGTACCTATTACAAGACAAAGTCCTCAAAAGCTGTCTGTATGTATGAGCTTGAATATCTCAGTCTAGTGAATGGATTTTCAAGCTGCTTTCCCTTGTGAATAGAGCGATTCCTGTGGAAGGTTTCCGTGTTTCATTTGTATAGGTAACAATCCGGCCTGTGTCATTCACGGTGGAAGTCGGAGCTAGTCGCGAAATGATTAATAGTAGTAACTGTAGATATCACACCCGTCGCTTCACTATTTCGGAAGTTAAATTTAACAAAACCGTTCTTAATCGTACCAACATGCGACTAGAGTTAACCTTCGTAAGAACGAATATGACAGACTATACACACTCAACTACCATTTTGCATTTTTTGCTATCGCAAATTTATACAAGTCTTAACGACGCTCTTCTTGGCTGTCCATATAGTATGTATTGTGATATTAAACCACATTTCAGATTTTTATGTACATCTTTTGCAAGCCATTTGTTGCAGAGTATATGGCTAGGGGCGGCTTTAAATAAGTGTATGTGGCAACAAGAAGTGAATATATTCTGGTCTCGGGGGTAAATATTAGTCCTGGCTACATAAGATACAATACAAGACTACCTTCCTACCAAGAACTCTTGTTCTGAACGATTAGAAATGGACTCGCCGTTTTATTGTCTGTCATGGGGTAGCTGTACGGACAACATACCTGTACAGAATTTAATGACAACTGTTATGATTATCGTTTCAATGACTTCGAAATCGTTTTGTGATGATACATCGCCGGTCCCGGTAATAGACAGTAAGTTTATTATGTACCACAACGACGCAATGTACAACGAAAAATAGTCGCCCTGAAATGAATGTTAAATGACTGATCATGATAGCGGGAAGCCGCTGGGTGCAAGCAGCTTGCGACCGGGTCGCGCTCTGGGCGAGGCCTACGTCCAGCAGTGGACGGTGGACGTCTGCTAGCTGCTGCTAATGATGATTAATTTTTATACGCTTTAATTTGATAAGAGGTAGTGCCATGCTACATTCCAGCGGAATAGGGTCCGCAGGACCGGAGAGTTACATTTTGCTCACATGATATCGCTGTAAAGTGACAGCTATGCTGTTATCTTTCAGGGTTTAAGGCGTTGCAACGTCTTATGTAAACTTCAGCTTGATTCTTCCACGCATTCCTGAGAAACAGACAGACGTCTAAAAATGTGATCCTAGAAGGGTTCTGTTTTTGTTCCTTTCAAGGGAAGGAGCCCTGAAAAATGAAGGAAGAAACTACGAATAAAAATACCTCGGAATATTTCACTTGCAAATTAAGTTCTTCCTTAGACATCCAGTTTGCTGAGGTACACTGAACCGGTGTTAGACAGGACAGTTTGAAGAATAAACACGCATACACGTGAGTCAACAGTGAGGCCCAAATCGCAATGAAACTACAATCATTAATTGAGTAGTCGGTAGGAGATAGCAATCAGTCACTTAATAAGTGGTAAGAGGTACAGCAAAATTGAAACGGCACCAACGAGGAGGTACCTACCGCTCACATGGTAGGTAGCCTAGTGACAGCTGTGCTGTGGCGTTTCATGCTGTGTGTATTCGGTGGAACATTGGAGGGGAGGAGGGCGACACGTTTGCATAAAAATATATGCGGATGTCCATGGGTGTCGATAGTAATGGTTACCGACTGCTCGTTTGTCTCCTTAAGCTATAAAAAAATTAAAGATTGCTCTTGACAAAAGTAAAAAAAACCAGAACAAGACAGTATGTTTAAAGCCGGACAGTTATGATGCAAATTCTAATTTTGTCAAGGTAAGAATACAAAAAACAACATTTGTGCAATTGAATGAAATCCGGTGTATAATTCAATCCACTGCCTACGCGACTGCGGTTGAAAAATCAAAACAGAACAACTAAAGAGGTCGTTGTAAAACGATATTTCAATATTTTTTTCGGTAATCCTTAAACGTTTGTTTTGAGTATAATTGGGGGTGGGGCCAAGTGACTAGTGACCACTGACGCCTGTAAACATCTACACAACCAGAGGTTATACATGGGTATACGTTCACTTCATCGCCCCCAATTTGTCACTTAGAAATGGTCACGCCCATTATATTCAGATATTGTTTTCGAAACATTCTAAATTATGGTCACGCGCATACGGTCTACTTAGCTGACATTTAACGCCGATATACATACGTATCCTGTACGGGTATCTAAGTCCAACGTAAGCGAGCTCTGTCTATTAACATATCCGTAGACTTCTGTGTACTTATCATATCACGTTAGCCTAGTCCTGTTTTAGGTACCTTAGGACTTGTGTTACTGGCACTAGTCAACGGTAATATAATTCATATTTTTTATAAACTTGCACGATTATCGGAGCTATGTAGTTACAGTAGTAATAACTACGCCAGCCGCTCGTTCACCAACTATTCAAAGTAAGCGAGAGGTACCCAGGCCGTGCCGGTTTGATTCGTCTGCAATCCAAAGGTAATGGTACTTGCCAATTATAAAAATTGAAATATTATAAAACTGTTAACAACTTCTACCAGGACTGTCTCAAATTTACAAATTCTTGAAAGGCGAAGGTTTGACGTTTTGAGGGCCGTGGCAAGTACATCTGATGGCTCTCCCTCTCTCTCTCTCTCTCTCTCTCCCTCTCTCTCTATACATTTTTATTATAGTACTTAGCGAGCACTCGGGGACTTTAAACTACCGATAGGCCATCGGAGATTCACAAACCGGGCCCATTGTGTGTCCTTTTCTGTTTGCCACCCTATGGTAGGCCACTAAGTCAGATTCTCTGAGTGTCGAAAAAGGATGGCTGTCTAGGAATGAAAATCAATAATGGCTGGAAATGCTGTGATCTGTTAAGCTGTTGAGCACCGACGGTTTGATACCGAGTAGGACTAGCAAACCAACGAGTGGTACCAACAGGCCGAGGGAACACCTCAAACTAACCGTCGCTTTTTGAACGAACTGCAGAATCGTTTAAGTAAGAAATAGTACTTACGCCAATTTGAGGAACAAGTTTGCTGAACCAATATTAGTTTGTCTATGCTGTCGGTATGTGAACAGATAAGACACTCTCACAAGCTGTGGACTCCTCAAGTAGCAGAACAGCGCGTTTGTAATAAAAGGACTCAGGCCCGATGCAAATACAAGGTAACATATTGGTAAATTGCCCAAAAAATCACGTCTCCGCAAGTAGACGTGAGAGAAATACCTGAAATCATAAAGGAGATACTTACGAGAGGCTCAAGTAAGTAGGTTTGTGTAGTCAGCAAATATCTCTGATTTCTTGTTGTCTCCCAAACGACTCATCGGTTATATTTCCTGACTATACCTACCAACGCGCACTAATATCAAAACGATTTATGGTGACGCAGCCGGTGCATTGCCCTAATAAAAATATAAATACCCCGAGTTAATCAAAAAGATCATGATTTTACCCAATTTTACGTATTTACGTGTTAAGAAACAACATTGTGTTAGTCAGGAAGTTAAGTGGTAATCAAATAGTGTTGTGAACAATTATTCATTTTTTTTGTTACATTTAAAGAGAAATAAAGTGCCACACTTTGAATCTGTTTTCAAAAACACCTACCTGTATAGAAGTATTGGTAAATAATAATTGTTACAGCTAATAACATGAATATTTAATGTTTCAACATAAATAAATAAACATTTACTTACATTTTTCTCACTTTTTTGGGATTTAAAATGTAATCTCCATATCTATTTATGTATCCCGTATGAAGGTCGAGAAATACTTTGTATAAGTAAACTACGTCGAACACGACGCATATGTAGAGGAAATATTCATTTGACAAAAACGCCATCTGGTATACTAGCATCATAAAGTCTGCGTACGACATGACTAAAATTACATATTCTGCAACAGAAAATGGATTCTGTAGACCTGTTTATATAGATAGATGTATACATAGATATTATGTGGGTTATAATAGCTAGTTATGCTCCGCGGTTTCACTCATATCATTCCCTTTTTTCGGAATAAAAAATATTAAATGTCATTTCTGAATGTAATCTTTATATATGCCAAAACTCGTTCGCATCCCTTGAGTAGTTTTTGAATGACAGAGTAACGAACATGAATACAAAATTTCACATCTATAACATTAGTTGGTGTGTACAGGATTCCTAGATCATTTTTGCTAAGTTGTTGTTACGAGCAAATTTTTCATGAGTAGCTTCGTTTCGATCGGTAGTAGTCTGGTAGGTGAACCAAGGCGAAGCCAATTGAACCGGAGGGGATCTTTGCACCCCTCTTATAAGAAGAGGGGACCAGATAGCAACAGGATGAGGTGCTTTTGCGCACGGGGCAAGGGGCGATGATAGGAATCTCAACCCATTGCACTGGCTCAAAGTTGCTGTGGTGTGTTGTGCTGTGGCGCAGGGCAACCCTGCTCTGGAGGAGGTGTCGGTCCCTTCGGGGAGTGCCGCCACCGCGGATGCCGTCAGTGCCGCACCACCATTGTGACCTCGCCAAAGGCGGCACTGATGGCACTCGCGGTGGTTTTTGTGGGCATTCGGCACTAAAACGTGCCGCAAGCCCCACACACCACTGGATCCCACCCAGGGCCAGTAAAGGCGCGTAAATGCGTTTCCCCGCGGTAACAAAAAAAAAGGTACTATTCAATTAATTAATCGAAGCGAATGTCATTTCATTTACTAGTAGTACGTGCTTACATAAGATTGTGTGGATAAATATAGAACGCGTGTGCTGAACACCTAATTTTTTACCTCAGCAGTAACTGACACATGCTGACATGTCCAATAGGCAAAGAGCGAAGAGTTTGTATGGCCGATGCTCACCTACGAATATTACCCAAGTGGAGTCGGGAATCACGCTTCTACGAAACCACCTGTTAAATAATTAAATACGGTTAAAACATTAGAAGCAACTTAAACTTAAAAAGAGATCTGAAACTTAACCACAAAACAAATCCCTTGTCTCATGATAAGAGGCACCTATCTATTAAATACATATATTTCGAATAACCTCTAATTAATTTATAAACAAAAACGAAACAGCCTAATAGACATCTTGAAAGTGTCCAGCGTCACACAGGTTATCAAAATCTTAAAATTCATCGAACCGTTCAGGCTGTAACATAGAAATGTACATAAATTCGTTCGATAAATTTCCGTGCTTAAGTTCGAGTATAAAGAGGAATCACTTGCACCACAGAAGAATAATATAATACTTAGGTACCAATCACGAGTATAACTTGGTGTCAATTTCGCAGCCAAGTAATTATCTGGGCAAAAGCATATCTCCCATGACAAAGAGTGAAATTATAGCAGCTCTCGTTAAAAGTAGTGTCAGGGTGCGCTGCAGCGAAACAGAGCCGTCTCCTCATCACCCAGTGATGGTAGCTCTTGGACTATATGGGAAGACAGTATCCGCAGTAGCCGATTTGGACACGTGTGAGTAGCATATGGTTTACATTTACTTTACCAGCAATGGACGATGATACAGCTAAAAAATAAAGGGTTTCTTAACATTTCGTATTTAGTAAGAGGTAGTTCCATGCTGGAGTACGTGATTGCGCCATCCCTTTATACATCTTCGGTGTCGCGCTCCGTGTGATTAGTGAGTATCCGGTGGTCCATTTGAGAGGAGGAGGAAAGGAGAACAAACACATCGGTATAATAATGATGCGAGATTCATTTGCGTCAGTAGTCGTAAAAGGGATCTGATTGCTCTTTTGCCCCCCCCTATAATATAAGAAATACTTAGTACGTACATAACACCATCTACATGTAATACTAACCGATGTGGTTTAAACAGCAAGCACCAGGCCTCTGTGTACTCCCCCGTACAGAGAGACGATACAGACTTGGAGCAGTGAGATTCATCTACACTTTTATCAGGACTCTGAAAGTTTCCAGTAAGACAACACACTTTATTAACATGTTTACTTAGAAATGGTGCAATGAAAGTTTCCAGTAAGACAACACACTTTATTAACATGTTTACTTAGAAATGGTGCAATGCAACCGAACCTGACCGGTATTTCGTGTCGCTTGTGAACTACGGGTGACCCGGTAGGGGAATTGGTATTCACTAAAAATCTCTTCAATTACCTTTTAACCCGAATAAATAAATTAAAAACGTATATATTACAGGATTTCATTGTTAACGGTATTAAATGAAACGAATTAGTTAGTTGTAGCGACATATTGGCGGGGTTTACAAACATAACATAATTTGAACGTCCACCATTTTGCGGCGAGGCCATCTTGAATTTGCAATACTTCTACTGTCCTGTTTTCAATTACTTGGCTACTTGAATACACCACAATATAAAAAAATGGTCCTACTTCAAAACTTTAATTAATTCCCTTAACAAAGATTTTGAAAGGGTTATGAAATAAGTCATTTTTGTGGTAAAATACTATTAAGTACTTTATAAGTACCTACTATTGTATCTTTACCAAAATAAAAGTTGTGCCGAATATCAGTACAAACCAACAGCAGGGGGTAAAGTTTCCATTAAGAGATCAAATCAAGGTAAAGCCTTTAAATCTGCTTACAAACTCTATTCGCTCTGCTCGCCTACTAGGTTAAATGGGTACCATGTTCAAGGGAACAAGTGAACCAACGTCCCACGTGGAATAGAAAGTGCTCAGTTCGAGAAAATAAATCCATACTAGACTAGACTTATGGTTGCAGCCGCGAGTATGAACGATTCTACCAAATACTATTACTATTAGCTTCGTGCCTTCGTGTTATCCCACTAAAAATAAATTCCAAAGTTTGTATCTATCTTTGTCATTCTTTCACATAAAATCTACTAAACGGACTTGGTTAAACTTTGACGCAGATATAGACTACGGTCTGGATGATGGAGTTTATTTGGAGATGGATGGGGATGATGGAGCTTGGGAAGCGGTAGTACCATGCTGCATAGGAGGATGTAGTGCCATGCATAGTGCATGACACTGCCTCCTCCAATGCGACGGAATTGGGCCGGCACGACCGGGGAGGTAACTCTCGCTCACATAATACTCATCCTCAGTGTCGTGTTTCGTGCGGTTTATGAGTAAAGGAGGGCATCGCATCGGCATAGTAATTATGTGGATGTACATGCGCGTCCGTGCTCGTAGAAAGGTTTCGATTCCTCGTTTGTCCCCTTATTCTATTAAAAAAAATACTGAAGAAACGGATTTACTTTGGGGTAGATTTCAGACGTGATTGACCCCGTGCGGGCACCGCTAATCTAGATAAGAATAATAATATAAAGTTGAATATTTTGTTTGGACGCGCTAATCTCAAGAACTAGTGGTCTGAATTGAAACATAATTTTTGTATCGAATAGTCCATTTACCGACGAAGGCGATAGGCTATATATATATATATATATATATATATATATATATATATATAATAGGGCTGGAGCTACACGGATGAGAAACCGCGGGCTAGTGCTAGTAATACATGAAATGATTCAACTTACATTAGTGTAAGCTTCCACGTCTACATCGCTATCTTCCTGTTCTGTTTCGTATTTTGATGTATACTGATCCTCAGGCATCTAGAGAAATAACAAAATGGGTCTGGTGAATCTGTATGTCATAGATGTGTCTGCCTCGTAGTCTAACGGTCAATGTTCAACCACACTCGTAGTTCCCATGCCAGAGTGTTATTGGGATTAAACTTCTAATAACAATCTTAATTCTGGAAGAAATCAGACGCATTGCCGTACCGTCGGGATAAAGTTATTGCCGTACCGTCGGGATAAAGTTATTGCCGTACCGTCGGGATAAAGTTATTGCCGTACCGTCGGGATAAAGTTATGAGGGGATAGAGAGTGCTCCTGTGCCTGCGCATACACTTGTGCGGTGTAATATATCCTGCGCATACACTTGTGCGGTGTAATATATCCTGCGCATACACTTGTGCGGTGTAATATATCCTGCGCAGTTGGCTAGTCTCCACTTCAGCGGTCTCCACGTGGCTTCGGTATTGATAACCAAAAAGGTGAAGTTTAAGTTTCAGTAACATTTACAGAAAGATTTAACTAGTGGCGCTAACAATGTAACGTAACATTAATATGAAAAAAAAACCGTTATCAGTTCTTATTTTAAATCTATCAAGCTGTTCAGGTTGTAGCGGGAACATAGAAATCTATATACATACATACACACATACCTACTTCAACATTTCTTCCTATAAATTTTTTTTGCCCTCTAACAAGATTTTTCACATAGACACATACCCACTTTAACAATTCTTCTTATAAATATTTTTGCCCTCCAGCAAGATTTTTCTTATAAACCTTATTTATACTCGGTTCGTTTTTATAGAAAATAAAAAAACATATATTTTCTTTCTATAAAAATTTACAATAAAAATGCAAACCATATCTTTTCTTTGACTAATTCTTTTTCTGACCAATTAATTTATTTATCTCTATGGTGGAGGCAGTGGACGTCGTCCGGCTGCTGATAATGATGACGATGTATTTATTTCTCTACATTAAAATTACCAATAAAACTGTCTTTGCTTTTTGTCCTTACTTTTTTGTATTTTCAAGTACCTGTTTAATTAAAAGGTCTTATTTCTCAGACTAGAATCTAAACAACTTATCTTTTTACTGTCGGCTGTTATATACCTACTCACCGAAAAGCTTGTTTTGTCTGACATCACAGTTGGCAATACATAGTCTTTATGTGCCGAGTCCACTGAATATTTAACTTTTCTCAAAACGGCTGGATAACTCTAAAAACATAATTACGGTTGAGTACCGTAGAAGGATTATAAGCAATTTATTTTGAAGCCGTGTACAGTCAGTGAGAAAAATATTCCATGTTTTAATAATAAAGTATATATAGATCTTGACATCGCGCTGAAAGGAATGTATAAACAACAACAATTTATCTCGACGAACAATGTACACAAAGTAAATATAAAGCAAATACGAAATAAACATTTATTCTTGTTAAAGTACAAAGGAAATTATTGTTATATACTCCCAGAGTTTATCTCACAATGTAAGCCGACCTGTGTAGATATTTGCTGTCGCCTAGTTTCTATAGTATAAGAATTATAAATAATCTTTTTATTATTTATACTTTTGAAATTATTGTCGATATGTTTTTCTTTTATATTCGGTATACAGGGGCAAACGAGCAATCGGAACAAAATGCAAGTGCGTTGCCTTCCTGTCCTCCCACCGTCCAATAGGTGACTCACAAATCGTACAAAACGTGACAACATAGCTCTGGTATATTGCTGGAGCGAGGTGCCACCCAGGTCGTGCCAGCAAACTCCGGCTGCAATGCAGTACGTCACTGCCTCTTACTAAAATACTATGTGTTATAAAGTTAAAGATACCCTCAGCAGTAAATAGAAGTCGATTCCATCTATATACAGCAAGTCAATGTTCCTCGACGCCACGACGTTAGATTTGGTCAGGTACCTCTGCACGCCGCGGATGTTCCCGAAAATACCGCCAGGGCCCATGCACGCTTCCACCTCGTTCACCTCATTGATTATGTCCACCTTCAAGTACAAGAATTTGAAACACATTCTTATACATTTTATACGTTTTTCACTAATGGTATGCATGTTTAACCACAGATGTGTGGTCCCTGGTTCGAATCCCGATTCAGACCAAAGTGGTGGCATTTTTCAATTTGTAATAATAGTCCGAAGTTAGGGAGCTGGCTATGTTATGTCCCCGCGCCCGTGCCTCGCAGAGCAGTCGGTCCAGCGCCTCATTTCTCTCCGGTCGTGACGGACTGCCGTCCCACCGGAATAGGAACATGTGGGAATAGAGAGTGCACTTATAACTGCGCGCACACTTGTGGACTATAATCTGCCCGGCGGGAGGACAATATTATTATTATTACATTTGATATATCATCGAATTAAATGATGATGCATATTCTAGTTGAGACTGGGTTGTGCCTTTACCGGCTTCGAAGTGTAGGCAGTATGATTTAAACTGAAGTCCCATACTTCAGTTTAAATCATACTATTTACACTTTACAGAAATAAAAGTTAACATTTATACGTTATGATATAGTAGGAACTGTGAAAATAAAAAATGTAAGTGAATGAAATCGCTGGTGCTTCGAATTCCGACCAGTGATGAAATGAAATTCAGACCAGTTTCCAGTCCGATGGACAGTAGGGGCGAACGCAATAGCATCGTCGGCAGTAGTAGGTCCCTCCGAAAAAAAATGGAACACCACAACGAATTATATTTAGTTAGTTTGTCCATAAAAAGACTCAGTCCGGACTGGTACATAAACCTCCCTCGGGAATCGTTCTCTATGAAAATCTGTTTAGTAATTTTTTGAAAAAATTGATCACATACAGACAGAGAGCTTTGTAGTTGTGTTATAATAATACTAGCGATCGGCCCGG
Source organism: Eumaeus atala (assembly GCA_017140195.1). NCBI lineage: Eukaryota > Metazoa > Arthropoda > Insecta > Lepidoptera > Lycaenidae > Eumaeus > Eumaeus atala. The sequence goes on along the minus strand of JAFELO010000383.1, from coordinate 790,900 downwards.
CTGCACCCCTGGATAACAGGTTTATCAATTGGCGAAACCGCAATATATATATATATATATATATTATATATTGCGGTCTCTCTCTCTCTCTCTCTCTATATATATATATATATAGAGAGAGAGAGAGAGAGAGAGAGAGAAAACACATGACATAGAGACAGATCTACATATGTGTAGAATTAATGATTAGTACTTTCATTATTTTGTATAGCACTCACCTTGCCTCGATAAATAATGAACATGTTACTAATGACTTCGTTCGATCTTAAAACCATGTAACCTTTCTGCATGTAACACTCCTTGAGCTGCTTCGCAAATGCTCTGAAGAAGGAATATTCAACGCCCTCGAACAGTGGGATTTCGCGTAAAGTGTCTTCGTACATATACAGCACGGCATCCTCGTTCAAATTTGAATGCAGTTTGCCTAAAATTTTCTTGTGCTAAAAGTATTAAACCACATCATAAACCGAAGAAATATATTATTTTGATTTTGTGGGTTTTAAATAAAATTCTTAATAGTAACATGTCTTTTATTATTAACTAGCGATCCGCCCCGGCTTCGCCCGTGAAAAATATTCAGTACATTACTCGGAAATAACTCAATCCATAGGCGAGAGAGGTTTTTAAGAAACCGATCACATATAGATTTTTGGGGGCTTTGTTTTATGTATAAGAAGAGTTACTCATAATGATCAATTACTATGTATAAGTGCCAGACTACAGTTTTGGGTGTTGGTTAATAATATTCACTGTATCATCTACATGATACAGCTCCTACGAGAAAGTTTTACAGTGGTGCAAAATGCCTACTGATATGTTAACACAGGGTTGGTAAATGACAGTATCATTACCCTGGACAATTGCTTTATCTCGAAGGAATATATTATACTCAGGTACTTAAGACAAGGCGTACCTTAATATGTAAACTATAACCGAGTTCAATATATATATGTTATAAATAGGTCCTTATTTTGTCTCGCTTTGTCGACCGCTCTGCTGGCTTGTCGTTATGGCTACATAGACACAAATAAACCTAGTGGACGCATGTGAATTTTGGTAAAGGAAATATAATTTATCCACTGACCGACCAACCACCGGTTCTTTTCCACTGATATTTCCAAAAATCAATTATATTTTTCTTGAGATGAGATGGTACCTTTTCGTGGTTTAAAAATAATTTCAAATGTTTTAAATTTTCTTGAAACATGGTTACCACTTGATCGGCTACTGCTTTCAGTGATGCTATTCGAGCATAAACGTAACTGTAAATTGATTTTAATTAAATTAGGGACTGACATTATAAATTGATTAGCTTCTCACCGTGGCTTCACTCGCGTACAACAGGTCATATTAGTCGTAGCGTAATGGTATTTGGCCTATAGCCTTCCTCTATAATTTAATGCAAGAATTTTGAAGTCGGACCAGTATTTCATGAAGTTAGCTCGTTCAGAAAAACAAATTCTTCAGTATTATCACTAGTCATATATTATTTTTCATCATGTAGGTTTGTTAAGTTTATTTTGGTAATAAGCATCCATCGAACAATTTCGATGATACGATTGGATTCGTGTATTAATAACTTAAATTCTGTAAATTCAAATACATCCAGCCTGACGCCAGTTCCCAAGTGTGACGGGCAGAGAGAACCGAGAGACAATCGTCACGATCCTTAGATATTTGTTCTGCGTCCTCCACACGAATAAGTCTCTTCATACAAACACGCCGATTGCGAAGACTCTTGACACTACCCTTGGACAATACCTGATCTATCTTATCATGGTACGTCACTCCTGGTCCTGCACGGTAGCTACGTCCTTCCGTAATCATAACGCATTACTGTCTGCAGGCGTAGACAAATCTGATACACATAGTGAATTTATTTTCTATCATTTTCTAATGAAGTGTACTTAAGGATTATGAGACCGTATTTGGTCAGGCATATAAACAACGTCCCACCCGAAAAACAAAACGCCATGTACGGTGACACATATGGACATGATCATGTGGGTTGTGTCCTGGGCGCTGATGTCACCGAAGCCGGCGCCGGTGAAGCTCGCCGCCGTCCAATAGTAAGCCAATAGGTATACTTTAGTAGTCGACAAGTACTCCAGTTTAAATATCTTCGTGCAGTCGATCCAAGAACCTGTTGAAAATTGATTCAATGAATGTGGCTTGTTAGACTATTTTACTGCGTGTAAAGCAAATTCAGACGTAACTAGGGCGGTTAATGTTCAAATTTGTGTGCATATCGATACATAGAAATGCATCAGGTACGATGGTATATCCAATGCAGACATGATGTCGATCAATACTGTCTTGAGCCTATATTCAATTAATATTGTTTGTTTCTGGGCTGCGAGTCCGTCAAAGCAATGAGATCTGGGCAAGAGATAAATTTTTAATTTACTTCCTCGTATTTATTGAGCAGGCAATTAGGCCACGCGCAGTAAAGTTGTCGTACTTCGCCCAGGTCAACCAAAAAAGAAGTAATATTGGTCTACAGACTACATTATTTTCAAGCATTGCCAAATGTACAATAAATCCCTACAATCTTGCTAATATTATAAATGTGAAAGTTTCTTGATTTCGGGATGGATTTGGTTGAAATTCGGCGCATATGTACACTACAATGGGACTACAATTTCAGAGCTGCATAACCATAATGTAATGGGCATCACAACGAAAAATAGTTACTAATACATACAAACCAAGTACAAATAAAGTGTTTAAGGAAATAGATCGACAATTACGTTCCTAATAATGAATGACATATTCAGTTCTAATTTTATGCTGTTCTAATATCTCGATTTTTCACGGCAATGGCTTATATATGTGCCCCTGTTGGTCACCTTTTTAGGACGCATAAAGTATTAATTAATTTCCGGGGCACTTCACCGAAATTAAGTTCTGGGGCACCTCTCCGAAGGCGGCACTAGTAGCACTCGCGGTGCTTTTTGTGGGTATTCGGCACTATCATGTGCCGTGAGTCCCACACACCACTGGACCCCACCCAGGGCCAGTGAAGGCGCGTAAATACGTTTCCTCGCGTCAACAAGTTTAGGAAGATGTAGAGCCATGCTGCATAGGAGGATGCACTAAAACCTCCTATGCAACGGAATTGGGCCAGCACGACCGGGCAGGTACCTCGTACCTCTCGCTCACATAATACCAGCGTAAAGTGACATCTTCAGTGTTGCGTTTCGTGCGATTTATGAGTAGCTGCTGGCCTATGGGGAGGGGAGGAGGGCACTGCTTCGTAATTATGTGGATGTTCATGCGCGACGGTAGTCGTAAAAAGATTTCGATTGCTCGTTCCTATCCTATAAAAAAAAACAAACAAAAAGAAAGGCCTGAAGCGCCAACCACTGGACCACTGAGGCTCTATATTAATTGCTATAACAAAATACGTACCAAGTCGACAGATCATATTGCCGTACTTGTAATATCTTGCCTTCATGTACGGCGTATCCGAGGTCAGGTGTGACAATATCCGATGAAATTCGTCACTACTACTTGCGGATATGTACTTACACGTGAACATTATAAGTAATGATGAATAAAGGTTTAAAAAGAATAACGTCAATAGGAAAAATTGTACCACACTCATAAGGTAAGCCTGAAAAGAAAAAGTTATTAAGTCAGTTGGTACTAGAATTTTTTTCGATCGATGATATTAAAAGAAAAAACAAATATAAGATACTTGAGAATTAATATATCGATTACCTAGTTGATACTCTTATAGACCTGTATAAATTGAGCTAAAACTAACAATATTTTTTGAGACTTCTTATTATTTTCTTAATTATCTGCGTAATAAATTCAGATGCGTTGGTTGCCATCTTTTCCTCATCCCTTTCAATCATCATTATCGTCATTATCAGCCTATATCGGTTCACTGTTGGGATGGGCGGCGGTACTTACTTACCACCGGCACATTTGCCCCTTATTCAATAAAAAACATAGGCCTCTTTCTATGAACACCAATACAACCGATCACCTGCTGCTCGCATCCATCCCGGACCGCCTACTGCACGGAGATCGTCTTCCCACCTAGAACGATAGACCAACACTTCGTTTTCAAAAATGCGGCCTCCACCTCACTGGCCTATCTCCTATCTGCCGTCTGTTCTTCTGAGCATGTGACCAGCTCATTGCCACTTCAGCGAGCTTATTCGACGCGTGATATCGGATACGCTAGTTCTCTGCCTTATGACTTCGTTATGAATTCTGTCGGACAGAGAAATATTCAACATAGCACGTTCAATAGCCCGTTGAGTCTGGTTTCTAGTTTTAATTGGTCATGTTTCGGCCCCGTAGGTCATCTCTACCAATGCAACAACATAATAGTCACTTTACGCCGGTATCATGAGATCGAGAGGTGCCTCCCCGGTCCCGCCAGTCCAATTCAGCTACAATGATTAGTGCTTACTAAAAAACCGATCTAAGACTGGACAATTAAGAACGTACCCGTCTAAGTGCTCCAATAGATTCTGCCCAAAATGCAGCATAAAGCTTGTACACTTGTAAGATGTTTATCATTCTAAGGACTCTGTAGTATATGTGACTGTGTTTGAGATGGTGTGTGTAATCATTTCTTTCACACTTTGACAGGATCAGCTTCCAAATCGCGTACCACGGGAAGCACGTCACAAAGTCTACAGCAAATGTGGTCTGTAACACCAAATTTTACCAATTACGATCAACTAACTTCATTTAGTTGTAGCTGTGGTTCCTGTATTTATGTTGTTCAGGTAGTTGACTAGCAGTTGGTCCCGGCTCCGCGCGGATATTTCACGGAACATTGCCAAATATCATTGATTTACAAAAATATAAAAATCATCAATTCATGGTAATGGTGATTCAATGTCATACCAATGACAACAAATCTATGACAAACCAACGTCTGTCAGGATTGCTATTTGTGACCAATTTCTGCAGCGAAATAAGGATTTACTTTGATATTATTTCACAACTTTGGTTACATCAAAACATTTTAAAAAGGCAATATACAAGTAGCCTATGTTCAACACAAAAAAGTAGGATACTAATGGTGCAAGATGTTTTAGAATCGGTATAGTAGTTTTGGAGCCTATCCAATGCAAACAAACAAACAATCAAATATTTCCTCTTTATAACATTGGTAAAGACTGCTCTATATACACAAAAGTGTATAGAAAAACGTCCTACCTTATTAATTAATAAAGCTAATGAGTGTCTAAAGTCTTGTACGTAGAAGATATTCGAAAAAAAGTTGGCTAGGAACACTCATAATCGATAAAAAAAAAACAGCTCAACAATTTTTTGAATTTTTCTATTTGTTATGCCGCATAATAAACAGAAAAATTCAAAAATCATCACGTGAAAATTCTTTACGGATTTTGATGTATTTTTTACTAGTGTACCGTGAAAATCCCCGGCCAGGTTGTAGGCTACTAAAGTGAATGGTATCTTGGGATATATTTCACGTAGTACACAGCTAGGGCCTTATAAAATGGTACAGGAACTATATTCATACACATTTTGCCTATTTTTTTTCTGATGCTTTATGACATTAGAAAACATCCAATACTTTAAACATTAAATGACATCAGGCACGTAAATAAATAGTTATGAATAATATTTTTGTAAAGATAGAGAGTCTAAGCTAAAAGTTGAAACCTAAATAGTTAATCGGACGTTGCGAGACAGATCGACAGATGCTCGGAGATGGATGTTAAAATATACGCCGAACGGCGGGCCGCAGATAACATGAGCCGTATACGAAAGATTAGGGACAGTACCTAGCTTTGTTATTTCTGTGTAAACAAGGGGACCGACCCCCCTCCTAATCTTATGCTATGTATGAAAGCGTACGCATAACATAGGTACTTTTTACGAACACATTTTATTCTATTATTGTCAAGAGAGGACATCACAGCACAAGTTATATAAAATCTAACGTACGAAAGTATAAAATGACAAAGTTTCTGACTTCGAACTCGTGCTGATTTTTTCTTGTAACAGATAAGTTACATTTACTCTTCGTAGTCTAAATATTGCGGTACCCAGCCCGACGAGGATTAACGACAAAAATCTTGTCAACAGGCAATGTAAATATAAGAAATTGTATATAATTATGTGTAAGGTCGTATATATATGTATATATATATACTTAGTCTGGCCGTAAATATTGTTACAATTAAAGAATATATATTACATATATATTACAATATATATTACATAATTTGGAATCTGTCATATTTATGTGATTGTTCACTGTGTTTCACATTTTGGCGCCAATACGTTGTACAACATTTTGCGATACTAAACTACTTGATAAAGAGAACAGAATCGCTGTCGCGAAACACAAAGTAAGCATAGAGCCAAATGCAATTTTCAAACTTCTCCATACACTTGGTATTAGTAAAATGTTTGTATACCGGGCTATTAATAGGTACAATGAGACTTCCTCTGTTTGTGACAGAGAAAGATCAGGCCGTCCATGTAGTGTTCGTACGAAAAAAATGGTCAACGCAGTAAAGGAAAGATTCTGAAAAAATCCTGTCCGAATGCAAGAGAATTTATCACGGGAAATGGAGATAGCACCTAGAACCATGTCGCATATTTTAAGAAATGCCTTAGGACTTGCCTATAAGGTGACTTCTTAACTGATATTTTTGTGAAAAAGGTATCAAAACATTGGCACAAGTATATCAAGATACCATTCTTGAGAAGGTAGTAAAGCCTCTTAAATACACCACGTTCAATAACCAAGTATGGTCCATCCAGCTATACTCAGGACCAGATCATATAGCTCGTACCAATCTTCGTTGAAACGAATGTTCCAGACTTGATCAGAGCTGAAGAATGCCGTCGCCTGTTATAATTTGAAGGCGCTAGAACAATCCATACGATTGACAGTGAAGACACTTCCCATAAAGAGAGTGCGTTTCTATTTATAACTGGCATCAACGTTTAAAAGACAGTATTGCAGCGGATGGATCACTTCGAATAAGCTTTTATATATTTTTAATTGTTTGTGTGTATTAAACTAGCACACTGTAAAAGTAATAAACGTACTAAATTTATGGCAAGACTAGGTATGTAACAATATCGCTGGCTGAAGGGCCGATCACAAACTTTGAGGAACACATAGTAGATGGGCCACTTCGATTCTAGATTAGAGGCCTAGTTTAGGAAGACGAAGTCTCAGTCGACTAGGTGCGAAGTTGATCTCCGTCTAGTTTGAGAGTAGCAGGAAATCAGCCGTCCTGGCCTTCATTGACACATGAATCCACCAGCATTGGAGAATAAGACTGATAATAGGTAGAATGCATATTTGTGAGACGATGTTACATGATGTAATAAAATAATTATCTGTAATAAAATAGTTTACAGGACACTATAAAATAGTCGCAGTTTGAGTGGAAACTTTAATTTTAGACACCGATAAATGAAAAACCTTAGGGCTTTAGGCAAAATGCGACATTATTAACGCTTGTTATAAGAGAGATTCTTCTAATAATAAGAGGGGGCAAAAGAGCAGGAGGAGGAGGCGCTCTTGGAACCCCTCTTATAAGAAGAGGGGACCAAAGAGCAACAGGAGGAGGTGCTTTTGCGCATGGGGTAATGGCCGAGGATGGGAACTTCACCCCCTTGCACTGTCCTAAAGCTGGTGGGGTTGTCCTGTGGTGCGGGGCAACCCTGCTGTGGACACTGGAACCCAGGAGGCGTCGGTCACTCAGGGGACTGACTAGCCGTCGAGTCCTGATGATCGTTGTTCTGGGGCACCTCACCAGAGGCAGCGCTGATGTCACTCGCGGTGGTTTTTGTGGGTAGTCGGCACTGTAATGTACCGCGCGCTCCACACACCACTGAACCCCACCCAAGGCCGGTGGAGCCGCCTAAATGCCCCGCACGAACAAACAAAAAGTTAGGTATTCGTGACACATTTTACTTAAGTAGTTTTGACCTTGTATGAACTTCCAATCTCACACATTTTGAAACAGGAACTAAACGTAATACCATCAAATTACGTTTAGTTCTCTAGGGGTCTTACATTAGGTATAATATACCTAATGTAAGTACCTTAGAGAAGTATAATATAACTGGCATTTTCAGCAATATCTATTTACCATTCAACGCATTGGCGGACTTGCAACATAAGTGGAGAGATTTGTTAAAAATATAACCCGAGCTCCTGACGCCAAAAGGCCGCGGGTTTGAAAGCCGCCTAGACCATTTATGTTTTTGTATGTACAAAGCCTGGTTGATAACTGCCCGAAACGACGAACTTAAAAAAGAGACAGGCAAACAAAATTTATTACATTATATTCTACCATCTTTTCGAAAATAGAACACCAAATTTATTCGAATCGATGGTATTTTGTGTGAGGGGACCTAGAACTTTCTCTGCCGTAAATTTCCTCAACAATGGAAAGAAACGAAATTCGTGCGGTGATAAAGTTTTACGTTTTAAGAGGGAAAACAGCAACTCAGACTAAAGTCAAGCTACAGAGTGTTTTAGGTAATACTCCTCCTGTGCTGAGTACAATTGATAACTGGGTAACTGATTTTAAACGTGGGAGACAGAGCTGCGAAGACACCACACTGTACTGACTGGCCGTACAAATGAAGTCACGAATCCGGACATGATCAAAAAATTCAATAAATCGTTTTCAATGAGCGGCGTTTAAAGTTGCGGCAGATAGCTGAGATGGTAAGCATTTCCCCTGCATGCGTTTTTAACACTTTGCACCAACATTTGCGAATGAAAAAGCGCGATAGGTACCGCGTTTGGTCACTGTTAACCAAAAGCAACGTCGAGTGTGCGATTCTCCGGAGTGTTTTGCGCTATTTAAGCGTGATACCAACGAGTTTTCGCGGCGTTGTGTTACGCTAGATGAAACATGGAGACATAACTATACTCCTAAAACAAAAGAACAATCTTAGCAGTGGACTGAGAGCGGAAAACCTGGCGACTGTTCTTTAGATGCTTGAGGGAATATTTTTGTAGATTATTAGCAAAGAGGAAAAACAGTAAATAGAAAGCATTATGCAAGCTTACTGCAAAAAATTATATAAGAAATCTGTATGAAACGGCATCATTTAGACAAAAAGACACGACAACGCACCAATTGCTGCAGTTGCCAAACTCCATAAATTTCGGTTCGAATTGGTACCGCATCGCCCCCTATTCCCTAGATGGGGCCCCGTGTGACTTTCACTTATTCTCGAATCTCAGGAAATGGTTAAATGGCTGAAGATTTTCATCAAATGATGAAGTCATTGTCGCCGTAGACGTTGAGGGGTTAAAGACAACATTTTATGAAACTGGGGTAACGGCGTTGCACTAGACAAATGCATCGCGGTAAAAGGAAACTGCTTTGAAAAATTAAATGGTTTTAAATATATTATTAGTTTTGTCGTTTTGAATACTTATCAAGCACCCCTCGCATCTATAATAAAAGAATATAAATAAAATTATAAAAGTGTGTCTTAAGTTTACGCGAATGCTCATTACAGTAAATTTACTTTTACGGATTTTATCGCTATTTGTTTAATTATTTAACTAGCCCGACGTTTCAGAAGCTTTGCAGCAATCATGGTCATGGACTGGGATAATTGCTGCAATGCTGCTGAAACGACGGGCTAGTTAAATAATTAAGTAAACTGCGATAAAATCCGTGAAGAAAATAGTATTATTGTAATGAGCATTCGCGTAAGCTTAGTTATAAATTATATAACTTATTATAAAACGTCCTGAATTTTAACAGAATATAAATATATTTTCATTGTGTACTACCTGCAACACAAGTCCTTAAGAAACGAGTACTTAGCAGAGGGCAAAACGTGGTGTGATAAGTTCACATATTTATTACTAAGACATAAACTAAATATATAGTGTTTTCGAATTACCTGCATATAATGTTTTGCGGTCAGGTAGGGATGGTATATCAGCTGGTTTTGCGGCCCATAGTACGCTACATGCAACATTAGGTATAAGTCAATGTAGCATATAACTTCAAGTGCTAGAATAGCACCATCAAAATATGTAAATGCTGGCGACATTGATACAACCACCTAAAAATAATAATCAAAACGTACTGACCAAAACTTGCTTAATGTTAGGTAATATTACTTTACAGGTTTGGGTGGTTTTAAATTTTTCATGTTAGCAGTCAACCTGGTCTCCCAAGTAGAACTACAAATCTAATCGAAAGAAACGCGAACTTGCCCCCAGAATTTTCCCCCAATTCTCCAAGGTTTTACCCCAGTCATGATAGCTCTACGAGCTCTCCTCTTTCCCCATGATAATACAAGGTTTTAGCAGGCGTTAAGACAAACTTTAGCTGCGGCGCGTGAATTAACCCTTCACATAGTCCGTCGTGTTTTGTAGAAGCCAATGAAGGTGCACTGGACACCTGCGTCCAAGAGGACCAATGCTTCTGTCAACTGTAGTATTGATCGAAGTATCCAAGTTTATAATACATTTATAGATCGCCTTGCAGATATAGATATAAATGCAAGTAAAATGACTAAATTAATCTTAGCGCTTCATGTGGCGTATAAAAAGTTTTAACAACTGTTTTTTTGGTGTTTATTACAACGGCACGGCTCCTTTGTAAATATTAATGTTTAGTAAACATTAAAACTTACCAAATTGCTTCCACATTTTTTGAAGTTTGTAGATAAAAAGAAAGTCATATGAAATATGAACTTACCGGGATTAATATACTGAGAATATACGCAACTAAAACTCGCAAGAAAGCCCAAACTTTAATAAACGTTCCATCGGGTTTTATGATGATGGGCAATAGCAAATATGGTGTAATATTATTGAAATATTTGAACTGTTCGTACGATTTTATGTAACTTTCTCGCATATTATTATAGTGATCCAAAACATTAATAAATGAATCTGTTGAATATTAGTTTGGTATGAAAATATATTGTGTGATTAAATGAGAGAGACATTATGTATATATATATTTTTTATTTTTTTGACGTCTACCAACTCACGCCGATATCTTGGCATATATATATATATATATATATATATATATATATATACATAAAGGATCTTATAAAATATGCTTATGAACGTGTGGTTAAATAAAGAAATACAGATAATTAATTCTGCGGGTAATGCATTTAGGCGCTATGTCCCGAGAGGGGTGGGTCCGCCGGTGAGCGGCACAAATTAATGCCGAAAATCCACAAAAGAAATTTCGAGGGTGCCATCAATGCCGCCTTTGTACCCCAGAGCTGCTCATTGCAATCATCAGCACAGTCTATGACACCTTCACAAGGCGGTTGTCCTGCACAACTGAACAACCCCAGCAAATTTAAGACAGTGCCGTAGGATACTTTTCCCAGCTTCATCCGTGGTTCCTGCGTTGAATGACGTTATAGTAACGTTCTGAATTATGATAATTTTCCAAACGAGAGGAGCCTGCGAGATGGAGCGCGTAACAAGTTGTATCTTTCACTCCATCGAGCGACGCGTTCACAAATTGATTAGTGAAACATTTTCCTGTAAAATGACATCGTCCGTAAACTGTCCTAAATACGCCAGTTTGTGTAACAATTGCAAGGAAGATACATGATTCCACCGGACACTGGGCGAGCCAGGCCACGGCTGTCGGACTCAGCAGGTGCTCACCGGCTAAAAACCTCTGCAGGACAAGGCTCCTGTAGAGGACCTCTGCAGGAGAAGCCAACCAAAGGTCGGTTGGCTTAGTGGGATGTCCCGGATCTATCAGAGAGAGGATACACCGGCCATTCGGGTCCCCGTCTGAAGATCATCACAAAAGATGGTTACTCCGATACTTAGAGCGAACCCGACAAGAATGGTGCCTTAAATGGGGTCAAGAACTCAACCTGAACACCTGGCAGTGGAAATGGCGTATAACAGGAGTCGCTGAATATAGCGTCTCCTACGAGCCCCGACTGGTCATCTACGGAGCGGGTCAACATTTGATGCTACCACTCCGCTGCTTCCGTTTGGAGCATCAAAAGAAAACTGCGGAGGGCCTAACAGACTTTGAAAAGCCCAACCCTAGCCACAGATAATGCTACAATCACTTAAACTTCGTATTAAATCACAGTTCCTACTAGTATTGTCACTATGCTCTGGCCGCCATAGATATTATATTATTATAAAGAAACTGGGCACTTTTAAACCAGATTCCAGCAATATTTCTCAAAAATATACTTAGGTAAAAAAAAAGAGCAAATTTAATTACCGTCAAAAAATTCTTGCATAATATTAGTTATTTTCCTCCTTTCTGGTTTTTGAATGAGAAAATGTTGGTGCTTTAATTTTGCATCCATGTTTTGGCTTTTGGCTATCCCCTCTATGGTTTTCAATTCCTCTGGGGTCAACAGGTCAGCGTGCTCGCGCATATCCGGAAAAATGTTTAGTGCACTAGTGTAAGCAAAGTGGTTTATACTTATTAGCTGAAAATTGATGTTATATTTCAATTATTTGACGAATATCAGTAGTAGATGTATGGAACTGGAAACAGTGTCGTCTCCAGTTTCATATACTACTATTTTCGTCTGAATAAATTCGTAGCGGGTCCCAAGGCAATTTTTTTAAAATTCCCGTGGGCACCCTGCAATCATATCAAAGGGTCACCAAGCGGTGGTACGACTCAACTGACACAATAGTGGCAAGGATGGGAAAGTGTGGCGGGCCAAAAAAAAGGGAGTCGGTATACGTGAATAAAGTTGGTAAATTTTGTATCCAATGCTCTTAAAAGAGCTTCATTTCTTTATATTTTGTATCCTATTTACTGTATCATTGCAGACCTAACATCATACATATATCTTGGGACAAAAGTGGCGCATTTGCTCGCATAGTAGGATATTCGTGTAGTTACTCGAGCGCGCCAGATAAATATAATTGTGGAAACTAAGAACACCTTTTGGGTTCTCGCTTTTTGTCGATTTGACTTACCAAAAGATATAGTTTGCAGTGGTAGGAGATCCGGAGCCCCTCTTCGGATACCCTACCACTACACCACTATTAGTGTTACCCGAGTCATGAGGGATACCTTGCACCCTGTTGAGATCTTCCAACAAGAGCTTTCTATGGGTGTGTGTGTGAGGAGGAGGGGGCTAATGAAATGAAAGTATTTTTAAACACGGACCTGTAGTTACAGAGATTAGCGCGTTCAAACAAACTCTTCAGCTTTATATTATTAGTATAGATATATTACAAGTATTACCACGTTAACAAGTAAAGATCTATTTGAGCGGCGCTAAGGGCCTTTAAGTGATAAATACGATGTTAAACATACTTTACAATGTGTCAGGGTGACGACGGTGTTGACAGCCGGCACGCCGTACAACAGCACCAGCAGCCCCAGATGGTTCCCGGGGCCGATGACACGTTCCTTTTTCGTCTCCCGCATTTGCTTCGACGTCATCAGACAGTAGCCGCTCTCGATAATGTAAAGCTCCCTCGTGACCGTGCCGCCGTAGTACACTATCTCACCGGGTGGCAGAATTATATCCCTCGCCGCTGTAAAAAAATACAGAACATTACGTACTGGCTGTAAAAAAAAAACAATCGAAGACTATATTTTTTAAAATAAGAATTATATTATATTGCACGTGAAATACGTTTGCGCTACGGAGCGCCACCATGGTTATATTTTAAAAAGTAAGAAGCGCTATATTGCACGTGAAATACGTTAGCGCTACTGAGCGCTATCGTGTCGTGTTTCGTGCGATATCTATCATTCCACCTAGCACAACCGGAAAATACTACACGTTACTGATAACAGTTTGTACATTATCAGTAACATCCTACAGTGGACTATATGCCCTTTGCAATAAGCGTGAAAGACTTGTAAGAAAGTAATAATTTGAGTCGGCAATGTTTAATTAATCAAAGACGTGTTACTACTTTGAAGATTGGTGTAAGAAATTTCTTTATTTTCTTAAGGGAAATTTGTAAAATAACGGAACTACTAATACCGGGAGGGGGGGGGGGGGGGGGGGGGGTTGCACAGGTCTCCCACCTGCGCTGTTATGTAACATTTATCATCCTGGGAATGTACATAATTTTTTATACTTAAGAGTGGCAAACGAGGAATAGGAGCCTTTTGACGACTACAAGCACCCATAAACGTCTGCATTATTGTCATGCAGATGTGTTGCCCTGCCATACAATGGGCCTCCCCTCCAATATCCGATACAGTTACGCTTACTTCCTTACAATGTAATTGTGATGTTGTGTGGCGTAATATAAAAATATCACTCAAATAGGAGACTTACAACGACTACGACCGTAGGATGTCGACATCCTACATAACTAATAATGGTACTAGTAATGGTACTAGTAATGGTACTAGTAATGGTACTAGTAATGGTACTAGTAATGGTACTAGTAATGGTACAAGTAATGGTACTAGTAATGGTACTAGTAATGGTACTAGTAATGGTACTAGTAATGGTACTAGTAATGGTACTAGTAATGGTACTAGTAATGGTACTAGTAGGCAGCTTACAATTGTAAAGTTTATTCTATTATACATCTCTGACTATTCCATTAGGAATACACTCTCCAAGTAAGAGGTAGTACCATGCTGCATTGCAAAGGATTTGGCCTGGTACGGTATCTTTCGCTCACAAGTGACACCTTTCGTGTCGCGTTTCGTGCCGTTTGTGAGTAGCCGTTTGGGAAGGGTGGTGAATAGGAGGGCTACGCATCGGCGTAGTAATTATGCTGATGTTAATAGGCGTCGGTAAAAAAGGAACTGGCAGAAGATAAGTCATTTTGTTATTTCATTGACACGATACGCTGTTTTTCCCTAGCACAGGAGGACAAATGAGCAGACAGAACCATTTAGTGACGCCGATTAACATCCGCATATGCGGATGCGTTGTTCTCGTCCCATCAACAATCGGCCATCGGGTATCATGTGCGCGAGTTCCAATTCCGTTGCAATTCTGCATGACACTACCTCTAACCGAGCATGGAATCACCTTTTACTGAGAATCTCACTATCACTTACTGGTAATACAACCTATTACTTATCTTAAAAGATAATTAAATTTTATACTGCCACATGTTGATGGGCCAAATGGCCCATTAGATATTAATCGGCATTCTTGAAAGAGGCCTGCGTTCGGCAGGGTATTGTAAAACTGATGTAACTGTGTCAATATGCTATGTTCAAACTGCAGTTAGGCAATATACGATAAAGATTTGCGGTGTTTAGTTTAAGCTTATTGATGTAGTGTATAATTTCATAATTAGTCACGACACCAATAAACCACTAGTAATAAACACTAGTTTTGCCCCGTAAATGTACCCGAGAAATATCTATCCCAAAGATCCCATATCCCTTATGCTAGGTACGAATGTACCTAGCATTTTTATTTGATAAAAAGTATTTATATACCAACTAAATCTGGTCAGACACCCTCGCTGTCAGAGTCTGGGGATGCTTCGCCCCGCGTTCTATCTGACCATGACAACAATGGTAAAATTAGCTATCATAAACATTATCATATCGGAATGCATCTCTCTCATCTGCGGGAGAGTGGGGGCTCGGACCCATTTTCGACCGTAAACCTAGTCTCGTCCTCAGACGAGCACTCATAGCAATCTGATGAAGCAGTATGAGGCTCTTCTAGGCTTCCACAGCGTAAGTTCTGGTCCGAAATGTTAATGTGCTGTTAATCTAGATGATAAAATCCCATCGCACCCGTTAAGTAGTACCGCGCGAGATAAAGAATAAGATATAAACCAAATTTTCAAATTTGTACTATTTGCAGGATAAGGAGGACGAGCCGGATTGATGTTTTATTTACAAAATACAAGCGATCCACCCGGCTTCACCCGTGAAAAACAGGGACTAAACCTCTGTATATCACTAATATAGTGATATAATGATATACACAAAATTATATATACACTACACTAAACCTCTGTATTTGCTCTATCCATGAGTGAAAACCGCCTGTAAATTTTGAGGAAGACAATCAAGTACAGACAGTAAGTTTTGAGGAAGACAATTAAGTACAGGCAGTAAATTTTGAGGAAGACATTCAAGTACAGACAGTAAATTTTGAGGAAGACAATCAAGTACAGACAGACAGACTTTGTTTTATAATATAATATGTATAGACAGTGGCAAACGGGCAGTCACGGACTTTTGGTGACTTCAACGTGAGACCTGCCGGTCATATGAGTAGGTGTGTAAAGATCCATACCAATAAATACGTTTTTCCTTTTGTTTTTGCAGGATTTTTTTTATATAGAAAAACGAGAAATCGGAGCGGTTTTACGTCTACCGACGCCCATGAACATCCACATAGCCTACCTATTACCATGCCTATGCGTTGCCCTCCTCCCCACCCCCAATGGGCCACCGGCTTCAGTGTCACGTTTTGTGCGGTTTGAGAGTAGAAACAACACGAAACGCGATACTGAAGATGTCACTTGACGATGGTATTATGTGAGCGAGAGGTACATCCCCGGTTGTGCCGGCCCAATTCCGCCGCATAGGAGGAGTGTCAAGCAATATGCGTGGCACTACCTCCTCCCATGCAGCAATGCACTACCTCTTCCTAAATGATTTATGCACCGTCCAACCAGCCCTCGGTGAGCCGGAAGGGTGTGCCGGACTCTACACAACTGACTAAGAACCTCTGCGAGTGCCTTCTGCCGCCACGGCGGATTATCCCGGACCCATCAGCAACAGGGCACCCCGGCGAATATCAATAAATTCTTGGTCTACCCAATACATAGAAACAGGCACAAAACACGACCGTATTCGTCTCACGTGACGTCACATGAGATGGAGACACATCATGGCGCTTTACATCTTTGTTTATGTGGACTGAAGTTATAATATATAAATTATAGACACTTAGATCTGTCTATGTTCGGATACATATGGATAACTGCGGTAATGATCTTGAAGTGGAACGCGTTGACACGAGTAAGCGAAGCGTGTACATATGTTATGCCCCTGCTACACCCCAATAATAACACAGTATTTACGTAGTCTATAGTAGGTATGGATAAACAACAGTAGCCTTGTACATGGTTTGAAGATTGGTGGCGAGGTATGGAATGTTGACTCGTACTACGAAGTCATTAAAAAGAGGTACAACGCACAAGAGAAAAACCCAGTCATGATCTTCTCCAGATCCTGGAGATCTAGGAAGCGCCGTGAAGTGTCTTGTTAGGTAGGGCCGAATGACGAAGACATTTTATCATGTGTGGAGAAACTTTGACAGCCTGTAGAGAAGCTCGCATATACATTTTTTTCTCTCTTCCTCTCATAGTCTTAGGGTTATCTGCCTTGAATCTCAAATCAAAGGGGTAGATTATGGGGCTAACTATTAGCGAACCACGATCCATAGTTAAAGCTCATTAATACTAACTTTCAGTGAGCGTGTGAATGTAAGCTTTGTTCTTCACTTGAAAGAACTTGATTGAAGTGAGCGTCTTAAATCTTGCTTGGTGTAACACTTTCTTACGTAACTCTGACGGTACTATTGTTTTCTCCATCCAGTTTTTCTCCGTTAATTCGACGCCCTGAAATACATTTAAGGCAATGTAAAAACAGTTTTATATACGCGAGGAAAAACATTATAGATTATTATTATAGATAATGAATACTGATAATTAATACCAACTTGATAAATGATATCACTTATTACTAAAATTTCTTCCAAGACAATTTATAACATTGAAGTTTGTGACAGGAATGAATCACTGACAATTACCGAGATCTAATTTTTATATTTCGCAAGTAATTGAAGTACAGTAAACTGATTGCACTAGTTATAAATAAAATGCAATAATTGTTTTTATACTAAATTACAATAATTATGCAGGCCTCAAATTTAGATGTTTACAATTATTATTATTTATCCAAAAAATATAGTGTGTGATTTGACATGTCGACAACGATTTAGCTACATAATTTTCAAAAGTAATTACATAAAATCCATAAAGCAGTGAAAATCTCTATGTTTAAATGTATTTTGTAGCACACCCAAAACTATTGTATTAGTGTTCTCTTGTAATGCCGCCTTTCAAGAGAACACGGATATGAGCAAGTGAAAACTAAAGAAATATATTTCTTCTCTATTATAGCAAAGCAGGCAGATATGACTAATTACCTAATTGTAAAGCCGAAATCTATGTTCTGTGGATCTCCACAATATTACATTTTATGCAACGGCAACGCATTTATGTTATTATTAATGAAAAGGTTACTAACTGCCGTTACACAGAAAAAAGAGATACTTCGCCGGCCTTGCCACCCCAATGTATACACTGCAATGTTTCCATCTCGATTCCCCATAGTCCCCGTTCTCACGAGAGTTTTTTTAATACTTCTTAAAAAGTACATGATCTGTTCAGGGCCCACTTTTCGCAACGCTATATTATGTCACAGTCATATACGCATACGCGACTATATGGCTGTGACATAATATGCGTGCCAATATTACGTTCCGTACGTTAAATGAGCTCTAGTGTGAACGACCCCTTATGAAAGTATTTATTTTCCGTTAAGGCGAAATGTAATAAGTAACATTTAAGGCGTTGGTCATTTATTTTGTTACCGAATTATACTGCCATTGTAACTCGTAAAACGCCATTATTCTTGATTTTATAGCTGGATGCATGTGATTTTCTTTCATAAATTTATTCATTGTTATAATAACTTCCAAAAATGCAGTTTTGGTTCTGAAATTTAAACGCCATGTTGATAATACTTAAACACAAATTAAAAAAATGTCTTACATAAGTGTTATTGAAGTGAAAACTATTTAAGCACGATGGTCTAGCAAGTTAGTAAATTGCGTTAAGGAGACGAGGCTAACGGAAGTTGAGTTATAAATATAAGTTAGTGAAGAAAGAAAGAGAGAGATAATTACGTTTGATATATCACTGCAGGGGCAAGACAAAGAGACATTCCAGAACACATTTTCTCTATATTACTTATAGTACGAACGAAGAAGTTTTACTTCGGTCGTGTGGTCTACAGCACGCTCGAGATTTTAAGTTCCCAGTACCCATAGCCTAAGTGCAGGAAGCTACCGGTATAACAGCTTCGTGCCTTTGGAGCCTACGTATTGGCTACAACAGGTTTCAAGTTAGGCTGCTTTTGATAAATGTTACCGATAGGTGTCACTCTGCCGAACTGGACCGGAACGACTGGGAGACACATCTCGCCGACATGATTACGCTGTAAAGTGACAGCAATGCTATCGCGTGTTATCAATATATAGCAATGTATCTTACAGTTCATAAGTACCCCATTGGAAAGGTGGGGTGAAGGATGACAGCGCACATGCATATGCTAATGAGCATCGGTAAGTGGCTCCACTTTCTACTTTGTACGCCAACGATATTAAAAAAAAAAATTCGGCACATGCATTTTTTATATTTTAGGAGGGGTCAAACGAGTAGTCAGATCCTTTTCTACGACTACCGACATGCGTTCCTCCTGTGCTCCAATGGTCCAGAGGCTACTCACAAACCGCACGAAACGCTACACCGAAGATGTCACTTTACGGGTATCATATAAGCGAGAGTTACTTCCCGGTAGTCCGTTACGATGCAGCATGACACTACCTTTTACTAAAATACATACCGTGAATATTGGGTAATTATAGCCGAGAACTCAGACACGCAGTAGCCAATAAATAAAACTCCATAAAGGCTTAAAAACGCCAGCACGGCCATATCGAACTGGTCACACGGCAGAAAATCTCCGTAGCCCACCGAGAGGAGAGATGTAGTCGCAAAGTATATAGCCGTGAGTAAATGATAGTGAGTCCTGGTGGGAAAATAATATACATTGGTATCGAAATATGCTTCATAATGTAATTACATTACATAACAGCACGGCTCCGTTCACACAAGAGCTTTTTTATCGCGTGTTAAAAAAGCGTTGAAATGGAACATATGGGTGCACATTAGTTCACACGACGGCGTCAAAAAGTGCGATCGTCTGAATAGATTTTTCTTTTACTGCTCTGTGCTGACGGAATTATCCAGGGCAGCTTCATCGGTTACTGTAGGACACGTTGGGCGACGGTCCAGGTGAGATTGTGGTCGATAGGGTGTCCGACCCTCCTCATTTCCCGCAGATGTGAAGGATGCATGCCGATATTTATTTAACATTAGCTAAAGTAACTATTTATTTCTTGGTCGATTGAACCGGGTGCCGTCAACCCCCGTCGCCACCTCCCTCTAACGACGAGAGCACACGCGCGGCAGGTAAAGTTGGTCTTGCCTTTATCCCGGGGGCTGCAAAAACTGAACCACCTTTCATGACTGGGGTGCCTAACCGGTGATTCCGAATATATGATTGGCCCACGCGTTACCATTTAATTTAGAAGTGTTGTTCATTATATATGTAAAAGGATCAGGTATAACATAATATAATTGTTTTATGACTTGAACAAATAATTTACACTTTATATACAAGCTTTGCCTATTTAACTAATTTAAAATACGACCAGTTGTGATTTGTCATCTGTGTAGATGAAAAATATAACATAACAATAAAACTATAGACATTGCATCAAGAAGTGGCAATATACTATACACATATCATAAATTAATACTTTTGGAAAGTGGTGAACAAGCTATAGTTTATTGAAAATTATTGAAATTTAAATTTAAGGAATTGTGGAAATGTATAATATAAATTTTATTTATTCATGCAAGTAAGTGTAAATGCAAAGATTATAGGGGACATTATCGACACCTATAAGTTTCCGCAAAACCAAGGGTCTCTCTCACATCTCACCAACCGTAGTTCGAAGTCTCCTAATATAATTGTCAAGTTATAAGGTTTTTTGCAAAAACGTAGAATCATATAGGTGGTACATACTTTGTCGTCAAAGACGAAGTGTCTGTGGTTATCACAGCCCTGGAGAACCACGAAGTTTGAGTACATCTGCCCACAAAACACGATTCCATATACAATAAAATTCCAGACCAGTAGCATAACAACAATAAGTAGACACAATATTTTATGATCTGAAATAAATAAGGAAAATAAAGTGGAGTGAAGCGCACGCATGTATACGATTTTTACCAAATTTTATAAGCATATACAGTAGGACTGAGAACTAGCTACTATCTATTTTCCATGCCCCAAAGTGATAAGGGCTAAGTGTCAACAATTTTTTAATATCTACACGTTACAATGACAAGTAATTCAATTTATGATGGAACGTCAGTCGAAACAGCCATACCAGCTGTTTATTAAAAATTAATAAATATTTGTTGTTTGCTAGGAATTTTCAAATAAAATGCAAGACTACTGTAATAATATGTAAGTACCTTCGTTGTTATGGAATAGGATAGTAATTGCTGTTCGAACTTCTCGAAAAATCTTGTCAACCTCCATATAAGACACAACTTCGTGCCCTTGCACAAGTAAAACAAATGCTCCTTGTAATTGTCTAGATACATGGAATACGTGTGTATTTCAACAATATATTCGCTTGGTATTATCGCAAACAAATCCAAGTAAAAACCCAATGTATTGAGGCGATAGGACACGATGTCACGGAACTTGTTGATGTATCTCTTCTTGGTCTTGACTGCTGTAGTCGTTGTTATTATTATGTTTATCATCAATGATATGCTAATAACCACTTCGATGTAAACGAATATTCCGCCAGGAAATGTTCTTTCTATACCAATGAAATATGGGTATGCTATTGCAATATAGAGAACTATACATAACGTGTACGATTCCCAGAACCTTATGAGTGGACAGTTGGCTTCTAATATGAAAGGGAAACTTGAGTCGATACAAGTGAAATTGCTAGTTCTACTTTTAACGTGTTCAGATAAGATGTATAAATTTAAACAGCTTTCATCGAGCCTGTCGCCTTTACCTAATTGGTCGGTGTCAGTTTTGCCTGGAAAAAAAACGCGCTAAGTAAATTTAGCTTGACACAAAATGTGATTATATTTATGTACCTATTTCACATGCTGTATGTGTTGGTTTCACAGCTATTCGAGGGATCCGTACGAGGCAGCCGTACACGGAAGATTTGGATGAAAAAGCGTAGCGGGTCGCGTCCAGTCCAATTTCTATCCCTGCGAAATGATGTTTTGGCGCCTCACGTATGTCCTGCGAGAATACCGCGCAGGATATTTCACGCATAAGAGAGTGTGGTATGGGCCCCCTGGGCATGATCCTCTCCATGATCCATTCCTTCACGTCAGTACGAGTCCATTTTAGCTACCGTGCTCGAGCTGCCCTTGACGTAAAGGACCCTCGATCCATCTTTCAATGATTATAACAGTTAAATTAGCCATTAAAAAATTCTCAAATCAGGATGCATCTTTCCCATCTGTGGGCGATTAGGAGGTCTGTTCCCGATTCGACTCCAAACCTAGTCTCGTCGCCCGACGAGCACTCTTAGCAATCCGATGAAGCTGCGTTGCTTCGCTTCAACAGCATAAGTTCAAGTCCCAAGAAATAAAAATCACATGTGTTCCTTATCCAGGAGCCCGCACGAATCTCACGGACAGCTGTAAAAGCAGCCTTCGACATTTAATTAAAGGAATTATAAGAAACAGTTGTTAGTTATGCCCGAGAATTCAACCGCCTTTTGTGCTGGTACAAACTTTTATTTAGCTTGGAAATGATCTCTTATATATAGTAGTAGCCGTTTTGTATAAGTCGCCATGTTACATTACGGCTAGGCATTTTAAAAAACAGAGACCATTTGATCTGTGGCGGGCCAACGATTAGTAGGGTTGTTATTGCGAGACGTTCTTTAATATGGTGGCTGACGTTTGACCTCATCAAATATTTTTGCCATATGATTCACACAAGTATGTATAAATTAGGCCTAGTGCTTTGAGTGCAAATAAAAGAAATAACCTAACCACGACGGCATAAACCTTCGAACCGATCTAGTCATAGTTTTTGATTTCCCTGTATTCGATAATCAAAACAATGGCACATTGTTGTTGTCATGTCAAACAATGCTGCAAGTCTTAAAATTAGGAACTAAAACGTGTCAAAAGGCGGATAATGATTCACTTTATTTCAATAAGGCTAGCGTTAGTGAATGTCCTATAACGGCGAAATTTTCTGTCGCAATTTCACTCAGCCGTATTCAATCCAGCTAATCGTTGGCCCGCCACAAAAGGAAACAGCTATGTTTTTGAAAATGGTTAGTAGTAATGAAATACGGTGATTAAGACAGCCCTACTGCGACATATACATACAGCCTTAAAATCATTTATATTGAAAATATTTTTTAGATGATGTTTCTTTAATATCCATTGTTAAAGCAATTTTTACCCTAATAACACAAACATGTAGGTTTATCCCTGCCGCCAAATGTATTATATATGTTAATTCATCCTTCACGCCTATTTTGAGTGTGAACTAAACACCATTTATGAAATAAGGAGGGTCAAACACTCACAAGCTCATACTCCAATTAATCTTTCTATAAATAAGGATAAAATACCTTGTAAGTATCTTAGTCTATCTTTAAGACATTTGATGCTACTTTTCTTGCGAGCTTTCGATGCGTATATGTTTAAAGACAAATGGTTTTCATGACCTTGTTCTTGCTTTCTCAAACGAATTTTCCGTATTCGCTCATGTATTTCATTTCGTATTTGTTCAAATATATCTGGGTACGTTATCATAAGCCGCATAAAATTTATCTTGCTGAGAACTTGGCACTCCAGATAAGTGGCTGCTTTGACGGTGCACCGCGCTAGAAATCAATATTTCTCTACATGCTCTGGTGGTAATTAGCCCATGAACCATGAAGTCCCAATTGGGCCAAGGTGTTATTGGTTAGCCCGTCACGCAGCTGAATTGCTCCGGCACGACAGAGGGAGGTATCTATCGCTTACACGATGCCGTCGTAGAGTGACGGCTATGCTATCGCGTTTTATGGTTTGTAAGTTTTCTTTGGAACATTGGATGGGAGAAGGGAAAGAAGGGAACATTCCTGCATCATAATTATGCGAATACTACTCGATTCATATTTCCTTCACCCCGTTCCAGTTTCTCTGGGGATGGGATGAACGGGCACATTATAAACAAGTGATTTTACATCCTGACCTAGTACATTGTGTGACCCAGTACAAGTGAATTTACAGACTTGCCCGGTATACTGTAGACGAGCACTTGCCTTACAGCCTCGCCTGATATATTGTAGACAAATGCTCTTCCAGGCTCGCCTTGTATATTAAAGACAAGTGCTTCTACAGCATCGCCTCTTATATTGTAGAAAAGTGCCTTTACAGCCTCGCTTTGTATGTTGTAGACAAGCGCTCCTGCAGCATCGCCTTGTATATTGTAGACAAATGCCCTGCCTTGTACATTGAAGACAAGTGCTCTTACAGCTTTGCTTTTTATATTATGAAAAAGTGCTCTTATAGCCTCACCTGGTATATTGTAGACGAGTGCCATTTCACCGAAACAGGTGCCTTTGGTAAAAGATATCATTGGGCTTTCATCGTCTTCGTCGGATAACAGTTCCAGAACACCATTCGTGATACAGACCTGAAGCAATAGACAAGAAAGTAAAAAAAATATCATCTTTACATATATATTGGGAGAGGGAACGGACACTAATATTTTTAAGTCATTATTTGACTATTTGTCGGTGTGATTATCATGTTAAAATTACAACTTTCCGGTATCAATGGATTTTAAGCTAATCCGGGGACGGACGGACACACATAAAACTACGAACCCTAAAAAAATGCTTTTACTAAGACTGCGGTGTCTGTCTGTCCACCTGTACATCTGTTTGTTACCAGGCTGTACATCACATAAACCTAATTAGGAAAAACAGTTGAAATCAATTATTTAATGGGGCTTCCATACATAAAAGGTCTTCCTTCCTTATAGGTACTGGACGGAGTGCTGGACGGCCTCCTACCCGGTGGACTAACGACTTGGTTAAGGTGGCGGGGAGCCGCTGGACGCAAGGGCCTCGTGACCATGACCTGTTGCGCTCTACGAGGGAGGCCATTGTCCAGCAGTGGACGTCATCCGGCTGTTGATGATGGTGACAGATACTGGATACCCTTCGTTATCGACTTTAATTCGCACCGGGCGGGTTGTTTGCTTGGTTTAAAAGTTACTTGTTGGTAGTACAAAATAATTAATTGTTGGTAATATAATGGATTATTACTCACCACCATAAACATTGGACAAATATTACGGGTAAATCAACATGAGTAATAGAGAAGTATCGAATAATATTAAAATTACCATACTGTTCTTGTTTTGATTATGATTATACACGATGTCGCCGGCTAAATAAAACTGGTGATTCATTATAACAGACAATCTTCTAAGAAACGCTTCTGGAAGATTCCTGAATATCAAGGAACTGAAGAGAGGTACAGCGTTCAGGTCATAGAATATTTCCATTTTCAGTGGTGCAGGTAATAAATTTATAAGCTTTGGTTGGAAGACGCCAGATTTTTGATACCATAAATCATTATAATATCTAAAATATATTAAAAAAAGAAATTATAAAAAGAATCAAGCAATTACTGATTTCAAATTTTTTGACATAAATTTGAAGATATTTTCTTGGAGATCATTTTTGTGAACAGTCAAAACCAGATGCCAATCAATATCAGTATCATCGGGTTTTCAATAATCAGGATGCCATGGTAACAGTTTAATTTATTCATACACTAATGCTATCAACTAAAGACGGTACCTGCACGTTCACTTTTCATTTGAAATAATGAGTTTGGTGAAGGATTACTTTCATTATAATGAAAAACTTGAATAATAAAGATATTCAATTTTTTTGTCCATATGGCATTCATGTAAATAGGTATAAGAAAATTTACCTAAGAATACGTTTAGTAGTATCAGCGTCCATCTTGATCAATTCCAAATGATTTATTATTTTCCTTATCTCCCCTACATATCTTGCGCGTCTTGTAGTTATTGTAATGAAGAGCGACGTAAGCGATCCAACAAATACCACTGTAGTCAGTAGAAACCCCAGTAATACAGCGACCGCTGCTGCGATCCTTTCACTGGTGGTCACAGGATATATATCGCCCAAAGCGTCCGTTGTGAAAAACATAACAGCCCAATAAAAGCAAACAAAGTACCAGTCTAGAACGTCCTGTGTTGGAAGGTACGAAGCACTAAGGGCCCAAGATGAACGAATATATGCAATATTAAACTC
Source organism: Eumaeus atala (assembly GCA_017140195.1). NCBI lineage: Eukaryota > Metazoa > Arthropoda > Insecta > Lepidoptera > Lycaenidae > Eumaeus > Eumaeus atala. The sequence continues at coordinate 764,710 of JAFELO010000383.1, read as the reverse complement.
TTTGTATGCATACAAATACATAATGCACGACCAAGTGTGCACTGATATTACAAACAATGTAAGATATTGTGCGAGGAACGTGGACCACTGATTAGTGCCGGCTTCCGAAGATTTTTTGTAGCAATATTCTATGATTCGATATACTCTGGCGGTGGCCATTATAGGAGCGATGGCATAAATGTCAAAAAATAAATAATTGGGTTTTAAAAAATATAGTAATGAATACGGCAACGCGAGAATTGTGTCCAAGATCACTCGTTTAGTATCTGGTTCGACGAGGTTTAGAGTTTTTCGCCATTTTTCGAAAAATTTCAATCCAATCACAAATACAACGTCACAAGTGAATACAAGACTGAACGATAGTCCGAGTATTATCCAATGTTTGTTTTCATTTGGTTTCTTGAATGTGTAAAGGCAAGTTTCCACACCATAGTTCAACATGATGGTCATGAGAACCACCATGTTCCACATCGGATTGGAATAAACAACTAATGCAAATCTTAGCTTGTTGTTTGTGAAGTCCGATCTTTTCTCCTGCAATACGGCGTACGTTTTTTGACGTTTTTCCTCGTCCACTTCAACGATTATATTTTGTGGCACTTCATCTGATGGTCGACCAAAGGAAGGCAATGTGATGAAGAGGTCACGTTTATCTGCTCTAGATCTATACTTGTAAATACTTATGCTTGCAGTGTCGCTGCCTATAAAAACATTTTAAATATTGCACATAATTAGTCTGGCAATAACTACTGTTACAACTAAAAATAAAAAAAATATTATATATAAATTTGGAATCTGTCAATTTTATACGAATGCTCATTGCGTTTTCTCGTCGTGGCGCTAATACATTGTACAATATTTTGCGATGATGACAAAAATGGAGTGGGGTAATAAATAGAACGGAATCGCTGTGATTCCATTACACAAAGTAGATATGGAGCCAAATGCAATGTTTACTCTTTGGGATGATTTTACCAAACACGAAATAGCTAATAGTTAGCGATTGTTAATAGTAGATTGTTAATAATTTACATACAGGGGAAAAAATATTCTGATAGTAAAGTTTCGCATCAAATTTTTAACCCCCATTTCAACCCCTAACTAAAATGGCATTCTTTGAGCACAGACTTGGGGCTGGAACCATGAAGATTTACGACAGGCTTCTCTACTTCCGATACACTTCAATGTATGTATCAACAACAGACACTGTTCATAAGTTCATTAAGGTTATGGTGAAGAATAAAACTACTGCTTGACATACATGTTTGCCTACACATCGATATTATAGTACGTTATGTCATCATCAACTTTTTTTAGTAACAACAGTAATTGTTTTGTAAGTCACAACAGTTTCACTTCTAATACAGTGCATCAATAATTTGTAATCTTTATATTAGAGATCCACCCTGGCTTCGTCCGTGTCAAACATTTCTATGTTTGTCACGGACGGAGCCGGGACAAATTCTTAACAAATTATTAACTTCATCGGAAATTGTGGTATCCACTGATGAAAACCACATGAAAATTCGTTCCGTAGATTTCATATAGACATACAGAACTTGAGACATTGTTATAATATGTATGTAGATGCCTCGCTTTTTTCTACTTTTTAAATCATTGCAATTGCAAGAAACCGGAATAACTCCTAATCGTCCTATTTTTCGTGTAATTCTTTTCCGGTTCCAATGTAGTTTTAGCATTCCCTCGTGCGAATACATAAAAGGGACATAAGTGGTGGCCGCTGTCGAACCTGGAAGCACAGGCACAACCCACGACTTTCACTTCTGTAGCCCGTAGAAAAATGTACAATTGGCTATCCATTTGGGGTTTTAATTTTTTACCTATTCGTTATTTGCAACATGTTAACATATGGGGTCTAAAGGCACAAAATGTAAACAAAATGTATACTCACTCATCGCGATGTTTCTCTTTACACGTGAAATGTGAAGTGAAAACGTCAGATAATAAATCTAGTGGATCCCGTACCTCTCGGAAATAACAAAAAAACTAGTAGGCTTAGATTGTGAAAAAACTTATGTAAGTTGCACAAAACGGTTATTTTTTGTGATGACGTAACATTGTGTTTGAAAGCTGGAAGTACCAAGATGTGCACACGGCACTCCAGCCCACAAAGACCATAAAAATATTACTAGAATAATATTGCTCTCGCATGGTTTTATTTTCATTGTATTCTTGAGCTTAGCTCATTCACTTCTAATGGTCTTGACAGGGTTAGTCGCCAGAAAATTACAGCTGATGCTTTTAAAAAGAAGTTTTAGTACGAGCTAATGCCATGGTAGATTGCAGCCGAATTGGGCCAGCAGGACTGAGCAGGTAACTCCTACTAACTAAAGTGGGGCTGGGCTGGGCTGTCGTGTTTTGTGCGCGAGGAGGAAATGAGGACAACGTATGATATCAGATGTGTTGTTGTTGTTGTTGTTGCATGACAAATATGCGGAAACTATAATGGTTAAATTTTTGCCACACGTTATCACATTTTTTATTCACGAGACCTCTAGTGGGCGCCACATCGAATATGATGTGATAGTGTATAACTAGCGGACCATTAACACGCATCTGACGATGCCATATTTAACTACCTAGTCTTGCCATAAATATTGTAATAAACAAAAAAATATTTTCTTAAGGTGCAAATAACATTTATTACTTTTACAGTGTGTTTTTTTAACATTCAAATATAAAACAATTAAAAATATAAAAAGCTTATTCAAAGTGGTCCCTTCTGGCTGCAATACAGTTCTGTAAACGTAGAGGCCAGCTATCACTAGAAGCTCGCACTCTTTCCTTGGGAAATTCTTCCCTGCCAATCGTATTGTTTTAGGGATTCCAAATTGTCATTACATAATCCATCGGATTAAGATCGGGACTAGATCAAAGGTAGTCTTCTGCTCCGGTCAAGTTGGGAACGTTCGTTTTAACCAATATTGGGCGGATCGAGCTTTATGATCTGGTCCCGAGAGTTGCTGGAAGGAGCATACTTAGTTCTTGAATATAGTGATATTAAGGGGCTCGCTACCTTCTCAAAAATGTTATCTTGATACACTTGTGCCGATGTTTTGATACCTTTTTCACAAAGATATGGCTCGGTCACTTTTTCATAGCGAACACCTCACCAAACCATCACTGAAGTCGGATAACGTCCACGTTGCGCTCTATCGCCTAATTGGGAAGCTTCTTTTGAGCTTCGAGCATAAATACGGTTATTTTATGTGTTAAAATGTTGCTCAATTGTAAAAAAATCTCATCCGTATACAATTTTTTTCTGACCTAACTTTGCGTGCCGCATCAGTAGTTGTTTCGACTTTACCACCCAGTTCATGTTTAATTTATCGGTTAACAAATGAATGATCATTACGTTTCTTACAGGCTGCAAATTCTAAGTCATCACTTAAAATACGCGACACTTTTCTAAAATAATATCTATTTTTTGGCTTTTTGTTGTTATAAAAAATGTTTAAACAAAATTTTGTGAAGGGCATTTTATTGTTTTAGTTAATGTTAATTTTGTTTTATCTGCGTATCATTTTATTTATTACATACTAGTTTGAAAAAAAACTCGGCTTTGACATAACATTAATTTAATGAATAATTGGAAAACTTCTTTAACTTCGAAGACAGTCTAGAACAAGGCTGGCTTACAAACAGTAATTATCATTATACCAGGTACCGCTGGTGAAAGTCTGGCTATGGCCAACCTCGTTACCTCAGGACATATCGGCAGTATTTATTACCTTCTTGTTACATACAAGTTAAGTGCTTAGATCAGGATTTCCCAGACTATGGAACGCAATCCACTGGTGGTCCGCAAGCGAATATTAAGCGAGCCGTGTAGCACGGCTTTCTTCTTACTACCACGTAGAGGTATCTGGTGAGAATTAGCAATTAAGGTACCGTTTCCTAAAGACAGCCTTTAGGCGGGTCCTGAAATAGGAGTCTAAATCAGATGGATTGCAGCCAAAACGACATTAGGAACCACTGGCTTAGATAATTATTGAAACGAGATACCAAAGGAGGCTTGGGGCCGCAAGATGTTACTTTTATGGTAGCGAGCCGCGCAAATTTGTGAAAAATGCGGTTGTACAATTATTTAAAACATTTTAACAATCTCACAGTGGTTTGCTGTGAATTGGCTTGTACAATTAGATCGATTTTACAGCCAGAGTCCTCGCCTACTTCGAAGCACGTAGCTAGTTAATTAGTTGACATTCCAATTTGGATGGGAGTTGCACAAAATGAGTGCATCTCGGTGAAAAAAAAATAGATTTATTAATGATCGCATAGATTGAATTGGAGGAAAGCGAGCAGTCAGAAAAGACTACGCCTACGAAGCACGCATGTAGCGCATATGCAGATGACATCCCACTTTGATGAAACCACTACTTCGGTACATCCCAGATCTTAGGCACACAAATTGGATTAGCTCAGGCGGTATTTTGTAGATCTAATTAATAATGATAACAATAATATTATTATCTTCTTATCTGTGGACTTATCACACCACGTTAGCCTAGGCCCGTAACGATTATGGACTTGTGTTACAGGTACTACACGACGGACATATATTTAATATCTTTAATAAATTTGTTTGAACGCGTTAACTACGAGTCTGATTAATAAAAACTCTTTTGTGTATTATAGCTACATTCTAGAGGAACGTTATAGGCTATATACTTTTACGCTACGTACAAAAGTGGGGAGTTACATGGGGCGCAGGTGGTTACCTGTATACCTTTCTGATCATGCCAACATTCGCCTGTAATGCAGCAATATTTTACAGAAGTAAGAGGTTAAAAAACATCATTGCATTTATTGTTTACGTTTGAAATACTCGTATTTACAAAATGTGTTTGTCAATCAAGAATATTAAGCAAAAATATTGCATTTATACATGCCTAAAGGAGTTAATGGTTAATGTAATTAATGCTAAGGTAAGAATTTAGTTAATATGAAGAAATTATTCGATGAGTTGCGATGTGCGTTGGTAGTATAGATTTCTCAGAAAATAATGTGTTAACTAGCAAGTTTATAAAGTTACATTTTCAAGGAAAACTTAGTAATTATCTTAAGCACCCAGTTAGTATAGACGAAGACGTGAACAAGCTACTTTATTATGATTTGATCTTGTACATGTTGGTTTAATTTCCCATTAATATTCAGAATAAGATAAATTGTTTATATTTGGAAGCAAATTCAGATTAGCCGACGGACATTGATATCCGCACAACACAGGATAAGAGCAGCCTGTGCTGCCAAAACCGCATGAAACGCGACAGTTTAGCCAATTTATGTCGTTATAGGTGAACTGGAGGTAGGTACATTGGACTGGTCCCCTCGGCCGATATAAGGCTACCTTAGCTAACCTTAAATAACTATTGGGATGCATCCTTCCTATCTGGAGGGACTGGCCCCTTATCGAACACAATCTCACTTGGACCGTCGCCCGACGCGACTTATAGTAGCCGATGAAGCTGCGCTGGACACATCCGTCCGCATAGACCAGTCAAAAGAAATAAATATATAGTATCATCACAGCCTCCTACATAAACAACTAACCTACTGATTCAGTATTTATTTAGAGCCCCAGCTACATATTTGTGTAAATAAAATGAAAAGGACTAAGTTAAGGACTTTTTTATTGTATAGGAAGAAAACGTGCGCGTAGCCTTTTGGTGACTACCGAAGACCATATACGTCCACATTATATATCCCTCCCTTCCATCTCCTCTCTAATTGGCCACCGGCTACTCACAGACGATATGAAACGTGATAGCATAAGCGATGTCTCGTGAGCGAGAGCTACCTCCCCGGTCGTCCCTCCCAGTTAGACTGAAATGGATCACGTCCCTATTACTCAATTCTATAACATATATATCGAATTGGCTGTGGGAATAATGAAAATTTACACAGGTGACACAGCAGAACCACTCGGACTGAACTGCGTAAAACTTTCCCAAGATCCATTAATTTTAACGGAATAAAAACAACCAGCAAACGGGCAACCGGGGCCCTTTGTCCACCACCTATATGTACAGGGATTCACAATATTGTCATGCAGATGGGTTGCCCCCTTTCCTCCTTCGTTGCGAGGCCCTGTTTGTTCGATATTACAAATTGTTATTTATAGATCTATGCCGTTGGTGGCATAGATAAAGGTGTTCGAATACTTCAGTGCAATGATCAATGAAATCCGTTTAGTAGTTTATGCAGGGAGTTTGTTTGTCCGAGTGTGCAATTTTTAGGACCTCTGGTCAACAGATTTGATGGAAAACCCGAGATAGGGTATAAGCTATATACTATAATATAGGAATGAAGTGTAGTGGTTACGCGTATGAAACTACAGATAAAAAATGCAGAGCAATTAGTGTAATGTTCGCTGGAGGTGATTTCTAGCAGGTTTTGAGATGCTCACGCGATAGTGCAAATGGGAAGTAGAGAAGCCGATAAAGGGATATTTTTTGTAGACGTTCAATGTAACGACATTTCGTGGTATCCTTCGCACGTGCACAGAATATAAAGCAAGCGCGCTCGCGTGCTGGTTTATTTTCTCTCCCCAGTATCAGGCCTCCGGATCTTATGTGTGCGAACACACCATAACTACTGTCTTGGTTTCGTAGACCCTACCGAATAGCACTTTATTTTCGTCCACCCTCGGGAACTATCATTTTGGTTTCATCGACACTACAGAACTAGCATTTTGGTTTCGTCGACCCTACGGAACTAACATTTTGGTTTCGTCGACCCTACGGAACTAACATTTTTGTTTCATCGACTCTTACGAATTAGCATCTTTGTTCCATCGACCCTACGGAACTAGCATTTTGGTTTAGTCTCTTGGTCCCTACCGAATGTATTTTAAAGGGAATTTAGGAATTTTCATGAGAGGACCATGTGTTTGTGGAGGACGGGTGGCTTGAGTCATATAGCCCCCTGGACCAGCCACTTACTGCGATTTGTTAGAGATAGTACCATTGCTACGACCGAATAATAAAGGAATGAGGTAAAGGCGAGCGACGATCATGCTATTTTTTTTTTTTGGTGACTGGAGTTGGGATCCAGTGGTAATGTCGAATACCCACGAAAACCACCGCGGGTCCCATCTGTGCCGCCTTTGGTGAGGTGTCACGTAACTACAAATCATCAGGGTACCTCGACGGCTAGTCGGTCCTTTTGGGACCGACGCCTCCTTCACAGAAGTGTCGCTCCACACCACAGGCCAACCCCACCAAATTTGGGATAGTGCAATGATGTGAGGTTCCCGTCCTCGCCCCTTGCAATCCATCATGCGCAAAAACGCCTCCTCCTTCAATTGTTTTTCTACCCAGGTTATCCCCAGGAGAGCCCCACCGCCACTACAGGGCATGAACCAGTGTAATAAAAAAATAGCTTACTCCTACTCTTAAAATCTCAGAAAAACCATTACGAACGCTGAGCGTCTCATTTTGCTAAAATAATTACGTTTATAAGAAATGTCTGCCGTTGTGGATGTATACAGCCACTTACATTGAGGTGTCAGCACCTTTGCCCTTTCCTCTTATTAAAGGCGAAATTAAATTAGGGGGTAGGATAGAGAAATTAAATTGTGGATTATGGTAACAAAATACTAAGTACAATATATGTGTATTCTTATTTCCTATTTAAAAAATTGCATGTTTGCAGTAAATCAAATTATTTTATAATAATTTATTTACTTATTACATCAAAAGTTTTATAAACGTATAAAATTAAGAAGATATACTCTTATGACAAACTCCAAGTCTTACCGAACTAATGTAAACACAACCAGTGGCTTTGAGTAGTCGTACTTAACATTTTCATATTAACATTTGAATCTTCAGATTCCTTTATATCATCTCTACACAACTACTAGTCGTGATCCTTAGCATTGATGGGGCGATGTAGAAGAAGAGTTACTTCCGTAACTTACCAGTTCATACAAAAACTATTTACGAGTCTTCACTATAGGGAGAACAGTAGTTAAAAATAGAAAGAGCCTCAAGCCTTTTTCTTTCTGTGTAAAGAGAGCTATTATGGTGGAGGAGGCAAGGCTGGTATATGAGGATCGTGACATGTGACGCTCTGTTCTCTCTACCAACCCCGTTAGGTAACGGACGTGATCATGTGTTGTTGTTGTTGTTGTTAAGAGCTTTAAGAACACCAGGACAAGCCTATATCAGCCCCCACCATGATTCAAGGCTAATCGTGGCGTTGGGGCTCTGTAGGCTGGGGTGAAACCAGGTGAAGCGAATTGAACCGGGGAGTATGCCCTTTGCACATCTTATAAGAAGAGCTACAACAGGATGCGCTCCTGCGCACAGGGCAAAGGGCGGGGATGGGAACGTCACCCCATTGCACTGTCCTAAAGTTGGTGGGGTTGTCCTGTAGTGCGGGTGGTTTTTGTGGATATTCGGCACTATAATGTACCGAGAGCCCCACACACCACTGGACCCCACCCAGGGCCAGCGATGGCGCGTAAATACGTTTCCCCGCGTCAATAAAAAAAAAGGTCTGTATCAGTCAGTATTATTATGAAAGCTGATAGACTAGTTAAAAATGCATTTGCTATCAAAGGTGAATTAAACGCACTAGTAAAACGATCTCTTTATTAGTTAGAAGTAGAGCGTGGAATTCCTTTTTGCTCGATTAATTCGACAGAGCATTGGATAGGGGTCAATTATCCATTTATCCTTTTAACGAAATTGATAAAAGGAAACAAACTCGGGTGAATTTAATTGATGCCGTGAGCATCAATTAAATTCACCCGAGTTTATGGGTAGAATGATCCAGTGCCAAATTTTACGGTTTGCTTTTTAGTATATTTCATGAGGTATGTGTAGCCGAATTGTGCTGGCATGTCCTATGTCCAGCAGTAGACCGATAAGGGCTGATAATGATGATGATGATATATATAGAAAAGCGTAAAGTTCGCTCTTTCTCTCAGTCACTAATCACAAGATCTCAGAAATTACATGTGCTAAGTATTAAAAACTTTACATGGGGATCATTATTAACACGAATGTGCTCACTAGGGCGGAATTCGTTTGTTTGTGTGAAATTTTACCCCTAAAGGTTGTGTTTTTGGGGCTGGGGTAAGCGGGTGCTAGTACCTAATAAATAATTCCCCAACAATTAATGCCTATTTTATATATGTATTATAATAATCCAATAACATAAGGAAGTGATTCTGTACGACCATGTATGACTAACATTAAATCTAGTTTTGTATGAATTCTAAGCACAACAGTCCATAGTCATACACCTACATGCACACCTACTGATGTTATTTAAAGTTTCTTTTTTAGGTTGCACAATCCAACCTACAGATTGCACAATTCACCTACGTACTTCGGAACACCACTAGCAACGTTCTCACAGAGATTTCTCCGTTTTCTTAGATTTTCTTGGTCGATTGTTTTTATTTAACAACGGCATCGGTGTAAGCATGATGGTACATAATGTATTGACGATGGGCATTGAAAGAACATACAATTGATAATAATAATAATATCGGTGGACTTATGACACAATGGGGGACGGGGGGAACTCAAAAGGGGACAACGCATCGGCATAATTATGTTGATGTTCATGGGTGTCGGTATTCGTTCAAAGCCTCTGATATCTTTTTCTGTCCCCCTATACTAAAAAAAAACGTTAGCCTAGCCCTATGCAAAGTACCGTTAGCCCAGTCCTGTGCTAAGTACCGTAAGGACTTGTGTTACAGGTACTAGACAACGGACAATATACTCAATAGTTTTATATATTTTTACGTGCGGTGTTCTAGTGTATCCACGGGACTTGCGAGTTGTGGATGTACTACCACCGTAAGCACTTGTGTTGCAGGCGCTACACAACGGAAATGTATTTAATATTTTTATAAATTTAAGCTTTTTGATCCCTACTAATACATATAATACATGTATTTGAATGTATCCATGACCCAGGCGGGATTCGGGATGGTGAGATTAGTAAATTATTTACAGTAGACCATTTCAATCTCTTTTTGTATTTAAGTAAATTTCATACTCAATGAGTTCTCATTTGATACTGAGAAGTAGTAAATAATACGTACTGTAATGCTCGTATCATGTAAGCGCTTGCAGCAATAATTGTACGTATACGTATATAAAATAAAACCAGACAAGTGCGAGTGGGACTCGCGCTCGCTACTCGTTGTCTATAAAAAAACGGCAAAAACACATTTTAACACAATATTTTTTTTGGAGCCACCTGAAAAATAGTTTATGCTTTTTAGTATTTGACCTATTTGTTGTAACAGCGGCAACAGAAATACATTATTTGTAAAAATGTCCACTGTTTAATTATCATGGTTTACGAGACACAACGTGTTGACAGACAGACGGACAGAGGAGTCATTAAGACTGAGGTGTTTTTACCTTTTTGGATCGGAACCCTAAAAGAACTACTTGTATCTAGTTTGATTTGATCTTGAATAGATAGCTGATGTTACGGAAAGTTGTGAACAACATGGTGACTCGTATCTTATGTTGATCACGTCATCACTAAGATCCTATTTCCCCAAATGGGGCCTCTACTTTGGAACGCATAGCCCCATCGGCCATTTTCTATAATTCTCAACCCTTGTTTATCCGGTATGTGCTTAGTGTACCAGCTCCTACAACTAAGTGTACGAACCGACAGCGATTACCCGTTTATGGCCTATTGAACGGGAGGGAGAAGTGAGGTCAGCGTTTTTTACATTGCAATTATGCGGATGTTTATGAGGGTCGGTGGTCATCAGAAAACTCTCGTCTGCTCCTTCGCCCCACAAAATAATATGATATAAAATACTTCGACTTAACGGACTAACATTATGTGCTGTATTTGTTTTCTTATCTACAGACGGGCGATCCTTCGGTTTAGATGATCTGTCAATCTTATTGAGTTTCGACCACTGTTAATCTTTTTCAGCCTGTTATTACCTTAATACTGCTAGTTAAGGTTGCAACGTAAGAATTATGATCCCCCAAAGGAACAGTGCCATTCTGGGAAAAAATATGTTGGGTGCATCTGTACTATGTAATACGGACAAGACATAGCCATGTTATTTTTTTATCTGTGAGACATGTAGTTTCGAAAGACATTGGTTGATTCGGGTATGTAAACGGTTAGATAGGTACTCTCAAACAAGTCTAATAATCGAACACATTCTTGACATCCATCAGAAGCAAACGTAACTAATACATCCCTAAAGGCTATAGGTATTTACCTACCTACTTAAAAAAAGCATCTACAATCTGAAGGTAAAGTAATTTATAGGTTTAGATGTGTGCAGTGTGTACATATATAATTATAATTATGAAATCAAAGATGTTTATGTGTGCATTCCATAGGACATGAAATCAAGGTCTATGTAGAACTTACAAGTTTTTTTTTTGTAATTATGTTTACCTAGAACGCTCTTATGTTAGAATACTGCTGATTTAATTCGTCATCACTTTAATGAACGTACATATGTTCATGTTAGTTGTAAGTAGGTTAACTAGATGGCGTCCTCGTCGTATCTGTGCTGTTTGTGTGAAAGGGATAGACACGCTTGGGACATAAGTGCGAGTGAGAGCACTATAGGTTATTATTACGCCTACACTGTGGACAGAAGTCGCACGCGCTCACAAAAAATCCACTCGATGAGAGCGCAAGCGCAGCGCTATATTCGCCCACAACTTCAGTTCGGTCAACTTCGTCATTTAGTGGTGACCGAACCGTCTATGTGTGTGGTAGTGAAGTTAACTTATCTAACAAGAAATCTCACAAAATAACAATAACCTATTAATAAAGTACAATTTTATATACAACTGTTAAAAGAAACATATATCGTGTCATAAGTTGTCAAAATAGATTTCATAATGTGTGATAATACCAATCCTTCGACGCAAAGTATAGCGGACTACTTAGCTCAGTTGCTCAAAGACAGGAAGCAACTGGCTGCGTTCCCGAATGTTTTCATGCATATGGAGAGACTTTTGGATGAAGGTAATTAGATATTACTTATAATTAATATAAAATTACACGTATGTGTATTAAATGTATGGCAAGTAAACGGATGTTCAGTGTCAACAGCCGATCATAATTCAATGAGTCTTAAAACGTACAAGATAATAAGTTTATTTTTGTCTTCGCTCCGACGAGTTATGGTCTAGTGAAGCTTGTAACACGATCCCACATTTCGAAAAGCGAAGTAAATCAGAACGTCTGCGCCACGATTTGTGGTCAGCATCTGTTACACTGTCTAACAATCGTTCGTAGGTACATACTATACGAATGTAATTTTGTCTCGGCAACCCTAGAGTTCGTTTATTATTTCAATTAGTGCAATTAGTTGAGAGACTTAAGAAAATGAGGGCGTATAGAAGGATCACGCCTGTGGCTGCGGATAACCTGTTCGTAGGGCTGTGTTACATTCCTCGCGAGAAGAATGTCGCCACTTCGTGTAGGTACCGTAGTCCATTTTCAGTCATACGAGATTTGTACGCAAAGCGACGCAAGCGCACCGATCAAAATCGGCTGTAGCCTCGTTATAAAGTACCAAGCTGTTCACAACCAGTCGGTAGTATGTACTTATCCTTATCTGACTTCTGTATAAGTAACGGTTTATGTGTTTTAGTAAATGCATTGATTTGTTTATATGTGAATGTTGTATATTTGCGTCGTGGTAAGGATTGTATTTTTGTTGATGTAGGTAGAACTTACTTAATTTATTTTTCATTTTATTAATGAGAGACGTTCCATTTTAGTTATGTTTATTCTTTGATATATAATTTGCTTCTAGCAAAGTTTGTTATGTCTAAATGTTAAATGATAAGCAATTAGGCAATTTTTAATTACGTATATCGTCAGGTTATGTGACACAGTTATGATCCGCTGTCCAAATAAAATGATTGAAGTAGGTTGACATTTCCCAAATTGAGAAATCTGCATTGCATTCGAAGTTGGCGCGATCTGAAAAATTAGGGACCTGTTTCATTCACGTCACGTCGTCTCAGTGTTATGCTATCACGTTTCGCACGGTCTGTGACAACTTAAGATGACTCATGGGGTAAGTTGGGAAAGTCCATGCACCTCCATTTTACCCTCCGATTATGTTAATGGCCGGTAGTCACCATGAATGGACCTGTTTGTGCCCATATGTAATTAAAGTTAGGTGAAGGTGGATTTAATTTATTACATGGAGCCAGTACCATGGAATAATTTAAAACTTATCGCATGGGAAGTATTTTTAGGCGTAAAAGGTATTTTCATGTAATTCTAGATTGTTGTAGGCTTTTACAAAGCTGGGGGTGCGAAGGAGGCGCTAACTGCAGCGCCTTCAGTAGTGCCCCTGTGTTCTGAGTCGGGCCGGGATGGGAACCCCGTTTACTTCATCAAAGACACGGCGTCGTGGGGACTGGTCATAGAGTAACCGGACACTCCCCGAGGTAGTAAAGACTGGCCTTTTCGCCGAGGCCAGCTTGTCGCTGGAGGGGTCCTGATGCTTGCAGATCCGGGACCCTCCACTAATAGCGGCCGAAGGCTCCGGGGTTTTGTTGGTATTGCTACCCAATACCCGAGTCCAACATAGGTCTGGGGTTCTACCCGGGCTCCCAGGTATCATGCGTAAATGCATTCTTCTTCGTCACCAAAAAAAAAAGCATTTACAAAGCTTCATTCAATGCCGTTGAGCCGATATTATGTGCAAGAATAACATTCGCAATTATAATATTTATGGGATGGTTAAATAAAGAAAGGTAGCCCTCGAAATTGTACACCCACAAAATCAGTTATATTTCAATGAAATTTATTATACAACTCATAATATTCCACAATATAGACACATAAACATAAAATATAACACATAATTTAATTATTACGAAACCGATTTCATAATTATACTCTTAATATGAATATAACATGTTTTTTTATGACCCGGTTAGGTGCTATACACGTCGACATTATCTGTAGACCTCGCTGAAATATAAAGTCCTTTCTCGTTTCCCTGTCACACACACTCCCCTCCCGCGCTCGCCCCATTGCTTCAGTACTTCAGGGCACTGTACCAGAGCGCCGACGTGAAGACATGGACGTGATGTCTACATATAGTATAACCGAGAAAGCAATATGTACGGAACCGGTTAAGTCAAGCTACAACGACAATATTACCATGTATTGTACTTGGAGGCAGATTTGCCCTACATAATGTCGACTTGAGCAGCATTCCTTGCGCTGTTAGTCATCAAAAAGATAAGCTAAGTCTAAGCTATTCTCCTAGAGGATGATGCTAGCTGAAACTGTTTGATGTTATAACGGCATCAGAAATATATTATCGGTATAAATTTCCACTGTCTATCACGGTTCTCGAGGAACAGCCTGGTGACAGATAGTCTGGCAGAGTAGTCTCAATTGGCGTTTCCAGATTTTTGCACAGAACTCTAAAATTATCGAATCGAGTATTTTTGTGTGACGCGCATGATGTGCGTATGTGGACTCCTGGATATTTGTAAAATCACGTGACGTCACGGTAATCTAATAACATGTCTACACAAAGTCGATCATCGGCATGGTCAATGTTCTTAGTTCTATTCTGTGTTGGATCGCGATTCTGTTTTAGGCAGGACGTGAAATGATAAACACCGTATATTTATTTAAGAATTTACCGGATATGTTTGCGTGATACAGCGAAAAATGTTCTGATTCGGCTGAAAATTCGTAATCTGTGAATCGCCCCGAAATCCTATGGATCTAATGCGGTGGTTTCTGGTTTGTGAATTGATTACAACCTCCAACAGTGCCAGAACGTATTATGATCACCTAGACTTGATAATGTTATGATACTAAAGCAACCTAATACTCGGTGGGAACTGAGAAGCTACGTTGCTCCTTGCCATGGAATAAAAATAAATTAAAATACCATTGTGTGTATTTTTAACGACCCGTATAGTTTAGATCTTTACATTAACGGTCAACACACTTTTTGAAGAGATGAGAACGTACAGAATGTCCACCTGATGTTAAATTACCAATGATGCACAAGCCTCCAGAAAATTACAATCCTCAGGCCTTTGCTATTTTGTTTACTAATGGCTAAATATATTACAAGGAATAGATGCGGTTCTATGTTTATCATATTCCGGGCACGTATAACACGCCAGTTTTTAAATTGTCATTGTAGAATTTCAATTCGTTCGAACATAAATTTGTCCCCAATGTTAACGAAAATGAAGGGTTTAAAAGATACAAATATTTCGATTATGATTTGGTTATTGATTTAACTAGTTCTTTTCCTTATTCCAAAACAATGATAATTTGGGTAGTGACATGGTATCCGTCTAAGATAAAACTGTATATGGTCTGTATTTTAAAACTGATTAACTCTGTAATGCAGCTCCTATACCTAGCTAAAGTGCAGATTAGCCAACATGCATAAAATGCACAAATTCCTTTCCAAATACACCGCCTCGCACTCAAGTCAACAAAGTTTTCATTACTTTGGCAGCACTCTGGGTAATGTCATTGATGTTTAGCAGGGAAAGGGCAATTGCACAGCACATTATGCAAACTGTGTCCGCAAACACAGGTGCATTGTTCGTTTACTCTTATTCCAATGGAATGTCAAGTGGGCACGAAAGCTAACAAGCGTTGGTCGTTTTCATGCTCCTCAGAGTTACTACTATATCTACTCAAGCAAAAGAAAACCCTGTGTGGAAATTTACCACGTGACCTGGATACGATAACGCATGGAATACTGACGAGAAGGGAGAAAAAAGAGGATCTTCTTTTTAAATTCACATTTGCAATGTTTATTTTTATAAAAGGAAAAACTAAAACAAAACGGCTGATGGATGAACAGCCCATCAGCTGTTTATATGAAACCTATAAAGCCGCTATCTTTAATATTTTTCGTATAATGTTTTGATCTGTAACATAATATAATAGCGAAATACGACTCACCGATTAATCACAATATCTCAATAACTACAAGCCTTCACCGACAAATTTGAAATTTATTAGGCTCAGAATGCTATATGTTTGATATTTTTAGACGGCAGAACTAGCTAGGGAACTACTAAACTAAATTAGGCATCGTTTGACGTAATCATAACATAATATCCGTACATTATAAATACCTGTAAATGATGATTCATCACCCATTAATTAAATATTTACAAGACGTTGTGATTTGACATAGCAGCCATTAATAGAATGT
>JAFELO010000383.1:699549-748346 GCA_017140195.1 Eumaeus atala | reverse complement strand
AATTAATTGATTTTAAATATTCTATATAAGATCACCGCTCGTGTCGGTATCTCCTTCCATACTGATGATGTCTCGTTCTCTTTAGTTTCACATATGCTGCGTCCTTCGTTGTTTAACATATACCTTACTTGTGAGTAGCCTATTGGAGGGGAGGAGAAAAGGAGGGCTAATGCATCTACATGTAAATAAAGCTGATGCCTAAGGGCTGCAGTAGTCGTCAAAAGACTCCGATTTCTCGTTTGCCCGTCTACATAAAAAAAATTGGCTAAATTAAATGGTCCTTATGGATGTGTCATTTTCTATTACATGACCAAACACCATCCTTCTTCTACTTTCAAATTTTTGAGGAGAGTCCTGATGTTCCTCTCTCCTGTCCCACCAGTTTCACCACCTTTTAGTTGCCGACTCATTTACTGCGGCGGCAGTACTATTATTTCGTCTAACTTTTCGGCACATTTCTATTGCAATTTCGGAAAATATGTGGCGAAAAACGTGTCCACTGCGTATTGGGGATTAATATTTCGTAATCATATTAAAATATAATGAGGAAACTTGTATTGCCTGATAAGATCGAGTGTTTTATAGTATCACAATATCCACAGCCCGCATGACGCCAGCATTTGAACTATGACTTTTTAACGTCGACTCTTGATTAAAATGACCGTACTAAGGGGTAGAAAGCAATACGTTCTGTAATGCAAGCGTTCACGTTATACAAGTATCATCTGAACGCTTACAACAATAATGATCTGTTTATAAAGAATAAGATATTGTCAAGCATCACGCAAAAAGCGCTCGAAAAAGTGTAATATCATTCCGTTTACTTGCCAACAAGAATAATATGATCTCTCTGAGTCTGTACCGAATGGTCGTTATTAGATCCTTGCTAAGATTAAGATTCCTTTTCGTACCACAGTATCGATGGGGTTTTCCGAGTTTTTTTCTTCGGACCTGAACTTATGCTGTTGAAGTGAAGAGAAGCTCAATGCAGCTCCATCGGATTGCTATGAGTGCTTGTCGGTCGACGAGGGTTTTTTGCTGAGAATGCTGCGTGTCTGAATGGCAATCTCACACTGAGGGGCTAGGAGATCTAAAAGTCAACTCAAGTCAATGGCTGAAATTATTTGTACAACGAAAAACTTAAACGGTGCCAAAAAGCATATTATAATTTTATTACTTATTCCCAATATATTTCAACGACTGAATTCAGCAAAAATATTCATCCCACTATGAAAGTTTAAAAACTAACAATTGTGCACTTGAATGATTGCCAAAAACGTATTTCGGTTTATTCAGAGATTTGATACTTTCGCAAGCCGTGCGGTCTTATAGCACAAATTTTATAAATTTGAATCCAGATCATTAAAATGAATCTTTTAATGCTGATTTAAATAGAAGTGGCATGAAATTGAAATATCTTTGGTGATATTTTAGACTGGACAGTGATAGTTCGTGTAGTTTACACAGACCTTAATGGTCCTATAAAATGTTTCTGTAGCTCAATTTTGTGGTAGAGCTGCTAGAGGTCTGTGATGACTTTACTAAGCAAAAATGGTGCGATTTAATTAATGATACAGTAATATTTTTATATTTTAATTCAATGTCCGTGACACTTCTACGAACTTCAAGAACAGAGAGTGTAACAAACCTTATGTTAGGTAAACTAAAAGGGCTTCGTCGCGTTGGTAAAAAATTTCAATTTGTGCGTTTCTTTTGTCGCCATTATAAAAGGCGTGAGAAAAGATTAACCAACGGTGAAAGTCAAAATTCATTGCGTGCCACCAGACTAACTTCAAATAAAATTACACACGGAGAGCTATAAAACCAGTGGTTTCTGACCTATTTCCACAAATGTCGTACCTACCTTTGGAGTACCAAAGCGAATTGTTTAATTAAATTGTACTTATTCTCACATAGGTAGATAAATGATATGCAAACAGTCGGAAGGTCTATTCACTGTTGTCATGGGAACTTCTTCAAGCAAACGTTATAATGCGAATACGTGTTTGTTTGACGCTACACGCAAATTAATACATAGCATATACGTTGTACGCACTATGTTAGTCTTATATTAATGCATAGCATGTACGTCGTACGCACTATGTCAGTCTCATATTAATACATAACATGTATGTCGTACGCGCTATGTTAGTCTTATATTAACACATGGCATGTACGTCGTACGCACTATGTTAGTCTTATATTAATAAGTAGCATGTACATCGTACGCACTATGTTAGTCTTATATTAATACATAGCATGTACGTCCTACGCACTATGTTACCCTTATATTAATGCATAGCATGTACGACTATGTTAGTCTCATATTAATACATAACCTGTACGTCGTACGCACTATGTTAGTTTTATATTAACACATAGCATGTACGTCGTACGCACTATGTTAGTCTTATATTAACACATAGCATGTACGTCGTACGCACTATGTTAGTCTTATATTAATACATAGCATGTACGTCGTACGCACTATGTTAGTCTTATATATTCCATCCAAAAGAGCTTTCAATTTGTTAGAAACTCTTTAGTTCTTTGCTCGCAAGTGCAGTAATTGGTTGCGTATTGACTTCTTTACCATAAGAAGTGTCATGGTCTTTAACGACTGCAAGAATTAGTGCCATGCTCATTGCGGCCGAACTGGGCCGGCATGTCCGGGGAGGACGTCTCTCTCAAGTTACAGCCATGCTGTCGTGCTTCATGCGGTCTTTGAGTAGCCGATGGACCATTCCCCTTTGGCAAATGTGCGGATGTCCATGGCCGTCAGTATACGTCAAACTGCTCCCATTTCTCGTATGACCTCTATATACACATATTATATCACACAAATGTAGGCGCAAACTCTTGAAGAGTTTAATATAATAACGACCATACTATATAACAATAATATCCCTGCCTGTCCTACGCACATTTCCACCTCACCCTCACCCTCATGCTTATCGGGACCACTTAATACAAGCACTGTGGTCTTACTGCAATCACACAACTGCGTAGTTTTCGTTTTCAGCACTATATTACACTGTTGTGCATTTTCCTGTGTTCATCAAATGTCCTATCTATTTTAAAAAAACCTCTTTTATAGTAACCTACGCTAGTACCGTTTTATTCTGTATTGTGCTCATTATTTTAATTCAGGTGAGAAATACATTGTTATTGTGTTTAAAAAAAAAAAAATTTGTATAACAGTGTAATTTATACCTGAGTAAAGCTATATTCATGCATTCATTTATCCATCCACTCATGACTAGGCCTCTTTTAATTGATGTTAAGATATTCGATTCCCTGCTACTGGCATAAATATCGAACTTACATACTACACGGAGACCGCAGCTACAGATGATGTATGGGATTTGCACGTAGTTTTATGGCATGTCTTGGTATGTGTTAAACTGATAGAAAGAAATAAACTAAAAACTATAAGTACTATTGCCTTTAAGTACCAGGGAGTAAACGTGCATGCGTGGCATTTTTATGGCTACGGACATCCACATAATTCTTGTGCGGATGTTTTGCACTCATCTCTACTACTGCAATTCTAACTCTTCAAGCCGGTATCGTGCGGGTGAGAGGTACGTCCTCGGTCGTGCTGGCCTAATTCGGCCACAGGAGGCTATCTCTTTTCTCTCTTCTTGCTGATAATATTAAGCTGAGGTATTGTTGTAGTCCGCTGTCATAAAATTGACTCAAGCAAGCAAAAATGAGAGAAAATTAGCAAAATGTATTCCTAATTCTACAGCTGGTCCTTTAATTCGGTCTTGACGTTTAGATTACTTTACAATCATGATCACGGTAGAACCAAAATATATAAAACATTAAAGTAGTTTGCATGTAGTGAGTCCAGATGGTTAATGAAAACCAGAGCTAAAATATCACGTGCCTACATATATTGGTTCATTGGAGGGGAGGAATGGCGGGCAACGCATTAACGCGGATGAAGTCCGATTTGCCCCCTTGTACGCAAAAAAATAATCTATCCGTCATGAAATTCACAGGCAACTCGTCCATTCCAAATAGTGATCGTTTATCAAATCAATGCAATGATTACTTATTGTTCAGATAACGCTGACTTACATCATTCTCCAATCAATCACATTTATCTACGTGACTATTGCTAATACGTTATTCAATCCCTGATTATTTAGTAATTAATTATGTTTTATGAATAAAATAATGGAAAGATAAGGATGGTATCTCGCAAGATTGTTTATATCAGCTGGACCCACTTCGAGACTTATTGCATATAAATAATGTATCGGCCTGTCTGACTTGTTATCTATATTAAGTTATATTTCTTTATGGAAGAGGGGGCAAACGAGGAGAACAGACAGAACAGACAGACAGACAGGAAGAGACATTTAATGTTGTACATGCATAGATTTTAAAAAATACCAAGATATACATTGAGCGTCTCAACGCTGTCCATAAAAGCATATTTTGACAGTAGCAAATTGTCAAATTATACTTTTTGTAAAAACAACTTAAACACGTGCGAGTAAGGTTGGCTTTTCAAGGAGATGTGTATAATTTATTGCTCATATTTTAAATAGAATACTGCATTGTAGAACAACTTAATCATACACGTTCTTTTTTCTTATAGAATAGGGGGGCAAACGAGAAATCGGAGCCTTTTTACGACTACCGACACATAGTTACTTCGCTGATGCGTTGCCCTCCATTCTCCCCCCGGCCAATGGGCCAGCGGCTACACACAAACCGCACGCAACGCGACACTGAAGATGTCATTTTACGGGGATATTATGTGAGCACTTGATATACATATAAAGTTTTAGACCCTTACACTGAGAGACTATTATTTAATATCGTCTATGCTGATTATATGTTAAATTTATTGAACTCCGACTCTCTTTTTGACAACTTTCATGAGAAATTAACTTTAAATGTGTGTGATAATTGTCTAGCCAATACTGATAGTGTTGTCCTTCTATATCGTTAAGTAGTTGTGACTCTTTTTAAGATAATAAATAATACATAAGAAATAAAACAAATAAGAAAGCAAAATCATATTATTTTTTTAATGAAATAATAATAATATCTTAAACAAATAATATAATAACGTAATAAAAAAAATATACACGCAAAATTATTCGTATTGCGTTTGCGTGTGGTTTTGAACGCGCAGAAGCATAACCCTATCATTAAGTTTATATAGATTTACTGATATAGCATATCTTACATGAGACGCATGAAAGAGTGTAAGATTAGTTACGATAAAAGATAAAAGTGAGTTTAATAGCCTTTTCAAGTGGTCGTCACTACAATAGATAAGACAATGTCCCAATTTTCGCAAGATGGAGGACTCTGTTATCAGAATAATCGACGGTGGAGTCTTTTATCAATTTCTCAATTTTATAGGTAAAGACTTATAATCCCCATCTTATTTCTGGAGGTACATCAAATGAAAGTACATCATGGTAACATAATAAAGGACAAATTCTTCATAATTGGTCATTCGGTTTTTGTAATCGTAGTTGTCATTACTATAAAAAATGTTTGGAAAACAATTGCTTTGATTTATTTCTTAACATTACGCATAAATTTTTTGGAAGCATATGTAAAGATAGAGATTTTATTAAGATTAAGATGTGTCATGGCGCTTAAATGTGGCCTTTAAAGTGTTTAAAATTATTATGCTGTCAATAATTACAAATTACCATCGGCGCTCTAGACCACAACATTGTCTATAGATGACAATTTATCTAAACCATTATAAATAAAATTATAGATTCGATAGATATACTCCTAAAATAGCAATTTATTATAAAGGAAACGTGTCGCAAGCCTGCGTAACCTTGTATTTTGATGTCGAAACACTTTCTCGTCGCAATTAGCCAGCATCAACCTGTCGCGGTATTATATTGTACTTAAATAAAATCTTTTACAGTTCACTCAAAATCGAATCAATACTATTCATAAAGCAATCATTGCTCAGGCGCGTAGGCGCTGCTTAACTTTGAAGTTGACGGTTCCGCAACCCTGTACAAATGTGATTCTTAACAGGGTCATTATAAGGTTGTTTAGTTTGTGATTAGATATTTGCGCCCACTTCAATGACCAAATGAGGGTAGTCGTGGGCAGCGTGGAGGTGTACCCAAGGCTGTGCCAGTCGCTCTCGAACAAGTAACACGTGGGCTGGTTAATTAACACATATAATTTCATACATATTACAACCAACTTAACAAAAGTAGGAAGCGAATAATTCACATATGAAGCATAGATATTTATTACAAAAATGAGTTAGTTTATTTGATTATTTTTCAAAATAATAGCATATATTTTCTATTTTAATGATTCATTGATTAATAAAATGAAAACAAAATAAATTCATTAATATTTATAATATTATAATAATCATCAATAAACAGCTCACATACATAGGATGCTTGAGAAAAACATATCATGTTGTAATAAATTCCTCTCTGTGCTTTATTTTTTAGCCATTAAAAACAGTATATTTTTTATCATAGGGGGACAAACGAGGAATCGGAGCCTTTTGACCACTACCGACGCCCATGAACATAAGCATAATTATGGTCTGTGCCGTTGCGTTGCCCTCCTTTTCATAGCCCCCCATGCGCTACCGGCTTCTCACAAACCGCACGAAACGCGACAACAAAGATCGTCGCTACATCTTTTTTACACCGGTATCATGTGTTCGAGAGGTACCTCCCCGCTAGTGCTGCCCAATTCCGCTGCAATGCAGCATGACAATCTCCAATAATTGTGTTAGAAAATACGTAACAAAGGAAATATTGAGCTGCGTTTCATGATCGTACCGACCTCGATAAAGTTGCACTCTTGGAAAACTGGTTCATGCAAGCCACCTATTCTTCATCCGTTCCCACGACACTGTTGAATGCATCTTAATCTCAAACGACGTGATCGTTCAACTAATGAGAGATTTCTACTAGCGGAAAGTGGTCGCGAACTGTGTTACATTCTGTCTTTGCAATGTACACAAGAAAGAAACAAGTTAAAGCTTGAAGTTAATTCAACATTTACAATTCAATATTAAGTTTGATGATTCGTCGTAGGTATGTAAAACGTTTACAATAGACGAATAATTTAGGTTAAACGTACTGCTCGTCTTTAATTATTATATTAAGCATTGTATGTGCCCCATTGTTTGGCAAAAGTCTGCCCCAATTTTTTCCAGTTTTCTTGTCGCTTAATACTTTAACGAGATTGAGAGTATAGGAAACATTGTATGCAACTACCGCGACGCATTATTTACTTGGAAACTGGCGACTCGTGTCGCAACTGGTCTGGGAATAATAATATTATGGCCTTAGAAAAATCACCATAATACCGAAATAAAACAAAAAAAAAATAGGTTACTTAATAAAAATAAAGAGAATTAATATTTTGACAAATTACAAATTTAAGTCTTAATTCTAATTTTTTTATGAGATAGGGATAGGGGGCAAACGAGCAGGTGGCTAATGACTACGACGCCCATAACATTTATGCTCTTTTCTTGAATACCCCCAAGTCGTATCAGATCGGATATACCGGCACACGCGGTAGAAAGTGGATTTTCTGAATTAAATCATATATCTTTGTTGCGATTTATTATTTCAAGTGATATCGGATGTAACTCTATTTTCCCGCAGCTATGGGAGAAGACGATTAAAACTAAACCAAAACACTCGTGCTTTCAATAACAATGCTGTGTAGGAGTAGAATGTATAAATTGTAATGAAAATCGGTCGCCATAGGCCTCCGGAGTGAACCTGTCTTGTGGGTGTGACAGGCCTACGCCGACGGTTAACCTACAAGTACGCATTTCGGTGCCGTAATAGGTACAAAATCCTACGCAAGTTTTATGATATACTGATGAGAAGGCATTCATCAAAACCGCTACCGCAATAAACATTTCTTGTCTGCAGTGTCTTTTGTGTGAGTGAGTGTAGGTAAGCACAAATATTTACCTTCTGGGGATAAATTGATTGTTATTATACGTTTAAAGTTTATTTTTTGCTTCCACTCATATTTTTTTTGCTTGCTAGTACTATATAAGTCAAATCATGAATTTAGATTCCAATTGGTCAGAACTTGGATTCTGACCAATTTTTAACAGTTAACACGATATATTTAAATAAGTGCAAATCGTCGATGATGCTTAATCGTCAGTCTGCATTTGTTTAAGTATATCGCTGTGACTATTAGGTGTACAGTCATTTTTCACTGTTGTAATGTCTTAACATTGCATTTAAAGATACCACCATGTTACATGAATGTTATGAAACATATATGGTGGTTGTAGGGAATTCTTTCAATTTATATTGAAATATATTGCTGATTAGGTATGCAACCATTTCATCAATCCATTCATTCGGATGCATCCAATCAATTATTTTATAGCTACTCTATTGAACATCTCATATAAACTGCATATTTTTTCCTTCCTTGTCATTGTTATTAAGTTTCATGTTGAATGTGTAAGTAGGTATCATCGCTGGAAATACATATAGGTTCACCCTCCGATAATATTTACTATCCTTACCTAATGTTGTAAATTACATGAACAGAATCATTACTAAATTATTGCAATCTAAATACTATTGATTAACTAAAACAAATGTCTCTTGTCGCAATATCTAAATGTTTATTCTGTCGTTATTGAATAGGAGTTATTATTTCAACTCTGTCCAACTAATAGGCTAATGTTTCCAGAGGAATTTAATGTGTATACCAACAATTACCTTTTACATTATTCATAGATGTTCTATTACTATAGCTATTTCTAATATATTGTGTTAACTGTGTACAATAATGGCAACATGGCCGCTTTGTATAGTTGATTTTATCACGCAAAAATCGTGTCAACTGTTAAAAATCTAAATTCTGACCAATTTGAATCTAAATTCATGACTGCGACGGATTCGCCCGGTGCAGCGGGGCCGAATAGTTAGTTACCTTAACAAACATCAAATTATAGACTAAAATCTTCCCCGCGAACTGCTCTAGCCATTGGTGAATCGCATTAAAATTCATTCAGTAAATTTGATCGATCGCATACATACTAGACAGGGGACTGGGGGTTTTGCGTGTATATATTGTAGATATGACTATAAAAATATTTTATATAATAGTTGGTAAAACACGATGTAAAATATTCTAATCGTAATATAGTTGTTTTGAAGCATCATTCAAGACCTTCCTTAGTTTGGTGCCAAGAGTCAATACCGTGATTTATGAAAGTACAACTATTGTCTAATGAATCATTGAACGGATGTCTGAACTTTATCAGGGTTAAAAATGGGTGTGCTGTGAGAAACGGACGTTGAGGTCCAAAAGATGCACAAGAGAGACACAGTATAGATAAGAAGTATTTAAAGTTACATCCATAATCTATAGTTTGCCTGTCCGTGTATGTATTTCTTATGCAAACTGGAAAAAGATAATGTCGTTTTATGGACTTTTTGAGATTATTTCATTAAACTTTATTTCATGAGTACAAAACACAAAAACGGATCGTCGGACATAGGTAGTCTTTTTAATAGCGTATTTATCTTTTAGTTACTGGCACTAGTAATATGTTACTGGCACCGTTGTATTGTTTGACCCAGAGGAAGTCGCCAGGGAAATTGCGGCAATTTGATTTGGCCTCAATATTGTCTGTACATCACTAAAGGCAGCACTATTCAGGCCACATAAGGTGGCCTTTTATAGCGCAGCAATAGTACTAAAAGTGTACCAAATACAGCCTGGAACGTATTATGTTCACTTAAGCCCTTTCTTTTTCTCATTAACATTGTTTCTTGATAATCAGATAAGGGATAATTTTATTAATAAAATTGGAAAATTACTTTATTACCAGACAGCATCAGAGAGTCGTGTTTTTCGAGCGGATGTATAATATGTAACATCTGTATATGTCTAGATTTCTGTGTTCTCAGCAGGTAGGCTTAACGTCTTAAAGGACTTTAACGTATTACGTGTCGTTAGGTTCGTCTCTATATCGTGAGCGACACTGGTAGCATTAACACATATTTTGGGTAAGCGAGTTTATGTTTTCCAACGTAATATTTTTTTTATTGGTCAGGATGTGATTCAGCTGAAGGACCCGATCTATATTAGTCAGTCCTTGTTCTATATTTAGTATCAGTCGTTACTTTTATTGTAATCAGTCTCAACACTCAAGTATTTCGAAACCAGGTATTGTCAGTTGGAATTGGAAACTACATTAATATGAATGTGAAAATTTTGACTCAATTTAATATCTTTCGAAATATATTTAACTCGTCATTGGAGGATTATTAAGTGAAAAGGGCGCCAATATCCAATGAGCTGAGTAGATTCCCAACAATAATGAATTTAAATTTATATAGACTGTAATCGAGTTAAGCTAACAAAATTACATCTAGGCTACAATCTTAGGATAGTCTATAGGCGACTGTCTGCTCTATTATAGGACAGACAATAATTAATTTTAACTATTCCTCACCTGTCGCGTATTTCCCTTGGTTCCGCAGGCACCAAGGCCTTAACTGTCGTCATGCACATATGCAAAACTAATGAATATGTTGAAAGCATAATGCAATTGTCCTTAATTAATACTTTGTACACAGACAGTTTGTATCTGTTTTTTATACTCGTTTGCATCTTAATTGTGTCCTGTATCACTGATTAATCATGAAATCTCAGAAACATATAACACCTACAAACTTAAAATTGGCAGGTAGGTTCCTTTCAGGGTGCAGACATCAGCTAAGAACGAATTTTACGAAACTCCGGTACATCTCTTCCCATCTGCGGGAAAAGACGTGTCTCCCTATTGTCTCCCTCTTCTAAACCAAAAGACATAAAAGTTTTCGCTAGTTTGTTGAACTGTTGAGGCGGGAGC
This sequence comes from Eumaeus atala, assembly GCA_017140195.1. Lineage (NCBI taxonomy): Eukaryota > Metazoa > Arthropoda > Insecta > Lepidoptera > Lycaenidae > Eumaeus > Eumaeus atala. The sequence goes on along the minus strand of JAFELO010000383.1, from coordinate 737,464 downwards.
AATAGCGCGGCCGACCAGTAGTAGGTCCCTCCAAAAAAAAGGAAAACGAAACTCTGGCGAGAAAAGCGGGTAAAATTGCGAGGGGCTGCTGGTATTCTATAATAATTTCTTTTAGAAATATGTAACGATATTGTTGCTAATCAAGTTGTGATTGATTTGATTCACCGGATACGTAAATCGATTTGATTTAAAATGCATAATTATTTGAATATCAAATAATATACACAATTTTATATTCTCCAGTATGATTAAAACGTGATTATACTTAGATGTAGCCCAGAGCTTTTCACGATTAACATAATCGGAATTATTTCTGGCTTAAATTTAGCACAGACAGAGATTAGTCTAGAATAAATTAAAACGTATTTCTTACCGAAGAAATAAATGATTCGGTAGGTTTTATACGGTCCGCGGAGGGGGCTGCTCTTTGTATCCCTCTTATAAAAAGAGGGAACAAACGAGATAATGTACCGCGAGCCCTACACAACACTGGACCCCACCCAGGGCTAGTGAAGGCGCGTAAATACGTTTCCCCGCGTTAACAAAAAAAAAATGGTTCTTACAGCTAGCTTTATCTATAAAAATAACCTTATCAAAATAATAACTGCAATATAACTAACAATAATGATACATGATAATCCTTTTTACCGTATTTATTTCTAGAGGAATACATAGTTGTTTAAACCTTACATTATTAGTTAATCTAGTGTTAGACATTTTTTTGTGCATGAAAAAAACAACATTTTATTTTTTCCGATGGTAAAGAAAATAAAACATAACTTCTAGTAACTTCTTAAGGTTTTCGAATATGCACACTGTGCTTCCAAGAACCAAATGTTTCGAGTAGAGCCGTGAAATCATTTATTAGCCTAATTTGCGATTGTCCATTTTTCCACCGTTAAGTAATTCTTAACTCGATCAAAAGTACCGTTTTGCAATTTTTTACGAAAGTTGTATCAAAATATCTTTAATAAATGCAGAGTCATTTTGCGTCGATCACACGTTTCCGCTGTTACAAAGAGACACATCCTGGTTAAATTCGAAAAGGTCATACCTAACCTAATTCCACGCAGTTACATTAACTAAATATCAAACGTTCGTTTCGTTGCGTCATTATCATCTCTAGAATTATAAGTTACCATTGCTAGCATTACAATAATTAACACTAGCATTATAGTTATTATCACTAGAATTTAATTTATCATCACTGGGACTGTTAACATCATCACTAGTAATTTGTGATTAACACAACCAACAAAGTACATAACTGCTGGCACACGTTGTACTGATATGTAGCTACAGGAGACCGTTATTTTCCTTATTTTGCCCAGAAAATACTCTCCAATCAACAGGGCTAGTGACTGAACAGTCAACAGGGACTGGGCGTCCAGAGTCTACACTCCTAGGCTGTTACTACTAGTGACTAAGGCGTGCAATTTTCTGGTAGTAATAATTATACAAATAACCTACAACAGGGTAATACGTAATTATTTTTATCCCGTTTATTGTCTAAATTTTACAGTGGAGCGCGCGTTTTGGTATTTATGCACGCTGGTTATGGTGAGGGTGCTTAACATATGCTCTCTTAGAGCGCTCACATATAAATGGACTAGGGACTATATCGTTATAGTGACTGTCAAATTGGCGTGAAATTTGCCATGACTCACACGCCCCTGATGATTATTGGATAAAAATAACTATATTTACATTGTTTACCTATTGTAGCGGCGATAACGCTTTGGCGACCTTCAGGCCGAACTAATCGCGCACGCATCTCTGGGGCACGCTCTCCGAACTACTATTTCGGTTTATTTATGCATTTTGTCCTTCATAACAGGTTTTTGTCTAAAAAAAACCGCGAAGCAAAGACACTGTCAAGCGGGTTCCATACGTAAACATAACCGATCCAGTTTTCTTGCTATCTACCTGTTATTCCGCGGTGTAGGGTCGCTGACGTATGAATTACAATAGAAATATATTTGAACAATATATTACCGGATATATTTTTGCGGGTTTGCTCAAACATCCAGTCTTAAGATAACCAGAAGATGACGGCGACCTCGAAAATGCTATTTTTAATTAATGTTATTTGTTGTTGAAAATGGCCCCCTAGTTAACGATCCAGGAACACATTAAATCTTAAACATAATCGGGTAAAGAAAATCGATTATAAAATTATTACCATAATATCTGCTCGTCAAATCGTTAAATCTCCTCTCTATTCGCGGTAATTTGATCTCCCTAACATTTTTTTACTGACAATTCAGGCGCTCTACCTAATCTACACAGAAGCTACAAATAAGGTGAAGAGTTTGTTTGATTGAAAGCTCTAATTCCAGAAACAACTGGTCCCATTTCAATAACACTTCAAGGTCCTTCTGGGCCAAATTGTCATCGAAGCTTATAAGCGACATTTATCACCTACCTCTTCTGTGTTCAGGTAATGTAAGTGCAAACGCATGGCGTGGCTAATATTTATATTATAAACTAATTAATTAGCCTACTAGATGTTTTCTGTGCCTTTATTTTGCCTGTCATTTGTGATGTGATCCTCTGAAATAAATACAATAACTACCTCCATAACAATGCTCTCACAGTACCATAGTTTATCCTTGGTTTATACCACTGGTTATACTTGCAATTTATATCACTGGTTGTTTGGGTTAGTATAAATTAGTAAAGTTAGTAAAAATAGTAGAGATATAAATTGTGTCAAAGAAATTATTGGTTATTGTAGAAATTTGTTTCATAACTCATATCAAGAAAGTTTCCATGCCGTTGACGGCATGACTTATAGATGTATCCAATATTTTTACGAGTCGTCACACAACATTTGCCCGTGACCCTATAGGGTTTCTGTTAGCTGAACTAAATACGTATAGTTAGTTCTTCCTGCTTTTTAGCATTTTCAATTTGGGTTTAAGTCAAATTGGTAAAATTATACAGATTTGTCATGAAAATCAAGTCCCATTATTGACGGGGCAAACATGAAATCTGATCCTTTTTACGACTACCGACCCCCATGAACATGCACATTACAATGCTGATGCGTTGCCCCCTATTGTTGTTTTATTTGTACTATTATATGTACTAGTTAAACTATATATTGTACCTAGAAAGCAGTTGGAAAAGAAATTTCCCGACTGTAAAAAAAAAAAAGAATCACATGTTATGTAGTTAAACTATGCACGTAATCATACAAATTAAAACGACAAGTAAATTATGTCGATTAATGTAAATAATGTTATTTCCTCAACTATAGACTAAAGATTGACTATTTTATTTCAATACACACCACTATAAGATTTAAGTGGCAACTCTAATCGTAATTGTGGCCATTGACCCCGTCGATTTAAGCTTTCTGTATTTCGTCCGCCAAGTGAAAATCAAAGCAGATTGCCGAGATCTAAAAACGATGTCGTGTTACCAAATCGGCTTATGTACTGTTTAGCTTTCTACTTATCCGCTACATTTGTCATTTAGCTAATTTCAACTACTTTCAACAACATCAAGGTTGATTTTGACAGTCGTTGATTTTAATTTTTTAGATTTTAGAACACATTGACTATGTTAGACTACTGTTTAGAGGGGAAGCGTCATTCGAAACCTTTTTTTTTCAGTTTTTTTTTATAAAAGATTTCGTTCTAATTTGATTTATAACCACTCATTTTTAAATGTGCGTGTTTTTATGTGTTTGCAATGTTATTAACCTGTCGCAACTTTAGCTGATAAATATGTAGTGTTTACATTTCTCATATTTTTAGAGGTATTTACAGTTATAATATAGTACGTAGCACAGAGACAGAAAGAGAACATCTTTAACACATCGCAACAAAAACGTTATCTAAACATTTCTGAATAATAATTCCAAAAAAGTAAATGCTTATGATGCGATCATTGTTCGCCTAGTAGCCCTGGGTATCACTAACAGGTAACACAAACACAATGTTGAAAGTGCCACTGTTGCGCCACACGTGTGGGATGCGGCGCCGGCGGCCGGCGGCTCTCGTCGGCTCGCTGTACAAGGCTTAGGGTCCCATTCATTTCGCATTAAGCAATTTTGTGAACGCATAATGTTTACCGATTCATTCATAATGTTGTGCAACTAATGTTACTCGATTTAACCGAATGTCGCCGATTTGTCAATCTCTAATATCTATTAATATCTGTAATTAATGACGCTTGGAAATGTGCATTTTACTTTGAGATAGAATTTGAAGCAGAACTAAATTCGAAATACGAATTTAAATATTGAAGTTAGGACAATTTAAGACGCGAAATGAATTTTCTTAGCAGCGACTAAAAATACTACGTGTGATTCATTGAATCATTGGGGAGAAGTAAGCTGTATGTTGTCTAATTCGTACGTAGCTGATTATGTGACTCTATCTCTTTCGCACTACTTATTTGTCGGCTTTAACTTTCTATCTTACATTTTAACACATTCTCTGCCTCGACACATGCGTTAATTTATTTATTTGTAACCTATACATTATTATTTTACAACATTTAAATCGTTTCAATCAGCGAATTGGCCAAGAATCTATCGGAATAGATACAACGGAACACACCGAAGTCTGACACCAAATTGTGTTAATAGATGTTAATTAATTCAAATCAAAATGAAATAAATGAATATTGCATAAATAATCACGATTTTGCCATTTTTATTTACATACGTACATGTAAACCTACAATATTTGACAAAATCCGCGCTATGACCGCACCGAGTTTGATTTTTCTGATCTCTTTTATAATCCAAAAATATAAAAAAATTGTGTATGACACGCGACTACATTTTTTTACAGACATGTTTAAGAAGTGAAAAATGGACAAGACACGTAAGCGCTGTAAAGCGTAACCTTGACGGTCACTGCTAACACGATTTTACACCACCTATCGTTGCAAAGAGGTCATCCAAAAAATAACAAAACTGAGCAAACATAATATGCTCCTTAAGTAATAACCAATTTTTTTTAAATATCACAAATTTCTAGTTACAGTGCCCTTAATTTTATTGTAACCGACTTAATGATGTAATTGTGCTACTTAATAATAAATTAATTATAAAATAAATGAGTATAAAAAAAGAATATTACAGAAGTTGTGGAATGTTGCAATAATGACATAATACAAGTAAAATTAACTTAGCCCGCATATAAATTATCGACCTACGTTAATTATAACGCTTCTATTTAAAATTAACGTTGGAACGTAGATAATAATCATTTTCTTAACCGTAATTTATTGCCACTTTGAAAGCAACACGAATATTTTACTTTTTTTTTTTACTACTTTGATACTTTGAAAACAACCCGAATTTTTACATTTTATAAATATTTAAACTTAGAGGTAATAAAATGTGTGCTTTATAAAAACCACAACGTAATACTTTATAGAATAGGTGAATATAGCCCTTAGGATACTCAATATTTACTAGGATAACACTATACTTATGAATAATACATGAACAAACTTTATAAGCAACATTTGTGTTAATAATAAAGTTGTGATCATATAGATAGTCTGAAATTATTAATAAATCATAGACTATGCATATTTCACTGAGTAGCTTGGAATTGAATATTTGGTAACAAGTTTTATGCGAGATTTCTCAGTTGCGCCTAATAAATGTCATTGTTTCTTGTCTTACTTTTGTACAGGTACAATTTTTCCTCGATGTAAGTAAAGTTGATTGAAAGGTAAAATCCTTAACGACTTGCTTCTAGTCTAACCTCTAAATCTAATAGGCAGACAGGGAAACAATCACATTCATCATCAATGTCATTTATATCAACATCTGCTCGGTTGAGCCTTTTGAGATCATTACTATATTCATTCATCCACCCACCCATCCACTCATCCATCCGCCAATTCAACCGTCCATCCATTCATCCATCCGAGTCTATTCGTGAGTTGCGCGTAATGGAGGTGATTATTAATCAATAAATTACTTTGTGAGCTTAACAATTATTCAATAAAGGCACTCAAAAACATTAGATATAATCCCTTTACAATTTGATTATTCGATGATAAGATACGTAAATACAACAGCCACTTGTACTGATTACAGATAAAACGAAATATACAATATACTTCCCGATAACATTTCGGAAAGAAACTATTTTATAAAGATTACACGAGGAATGTCTAAACTGTTGTGATTTAGATCACAGTAGTCTAGTTTATAAAAAAAAAACCAGTCAAGAGCGAGTTGGTCACGCCTATGATGGGTTCCGGTGATGCAAACCAAGAGATCGCATATCTCTTAAACTACAAACTCGATGCCCGGCCCCGTTAGATTACCTATCTTCGGATTGTATGAAAATGTAAATCTATAAAAAAAATATTAGTCTAGGTCAAGAGAAAGGGTTTCTCTGACATGTTCTAAAAAGTTAGACATTAAAGTGTTTATATCCTTTGAGTCACGGAACCACAAATATAAGAAAAACCTTTTATAACTGTCGCCGATATTGTTCTTGTAAACATTATGTCTAATGTTAAAAAGTTATACTGTTTGCAAGATAGATATACCGTCTACTTAAAAATAAGCCCGTGTGTGAGCAAAATTAGTTTAATAAATAACTTTATCTTATCATATCGGGATGCATCCCTCCAATCTACGGGGGGGGGGGCGACGGATCGGTCCATCTTTTACCTGGTCTCGTCACCGGACGAGCACAAGTTCAGGTCCGAAAAAAAAACCAAAAAGGTTACCTTTATAATGTGTTGAATATGAATTATGAATGTTGAATATGATATTGCAATTATTGTAATTATTTTTATTGTTTCAGGTATGTAGCAAATTACGCAAGTGAGATGACGGGTCGTGAGTAATTGACCGTAACATTTGTGTCTGTACAATAATAAAAAAAAATCCCGTAACATGGCTCGTTACACAAAAATTATCATAGCAGAAGAAAGAGAGAAGTCATGAGACAAGTTTACCAATCGGCAACAGTGGACACCCATAGATGATATTTAGCACTAACCGACCAACGAATATCTGGATTGCAAAAGTTTCAATTGAAATCCAGTATCCCCTTTTATAACCCCTTCTCCTCTTAGACATTAAACTCACGTCAAAAAATCACCGGTTCAACCCTGCCCTGAGAAGAACCGGTGACACAAGCACAGTGGAATTGATAATTTTAACCATATGAGTTTACAGCACAGACCGATCGGCAATGTGAAAAGATGCGGTGTTATGCTTCAGTCAGCACTATATAAGTGTAACTAGCTATTCGCCCCGACTTCGATCGTGAATAACAAAGGCAAATTCATACAGCCCTCCTCGGAGACCGCTCTATTCAAGGTGAATGAAAATCCGTATCCGAAAAAAATCGGTCACGTTTGCTAAGAATGTTTCAAACCAAACCTGTCCAGTTTGCGACGTTTGCGCTTTTGGCGAGTACACAAACGCAACCTACATTTTAGACATTTTATTGTTACGTACGATTAACCGTCCACAGTTGAATACCTCTATTTGTCTTATTGTAAAACAATGCAAGGCTTGGCTATTACATTGTAATAAAAATAACAAGATATTTTGTAGAGGAGTGTTCTGCGGCTGTCCGTCATCCAATGGAGCGTGGAGACCTATAAAATTATAATAGTTTTGTTTTTATGTGCCTGTTGGTTTTTTTATTCATTTACTGTCCGATTCATTATTCTTTCTTTCACTTTTTACTATACTTGAAAATAATATTTGTAGTGTTGTACCAATATTTATCATAATTAGTTTTATAATGTAGTTCTTAATATTTGAGATAATATTGATTTGAATAAAGTTGACGGTTGAAATTTTAATTATTGTAAGTATAATACTTACAATAGTGTATATATTATAGTAGCTTAGTGTGTTTAGTGGTAAAATTGTACGTTAAGGTGATAAATAATTATAGATCTGTATCTAACTTATGGCTGTAACCGCAGTCGCGGTTTCATATAGCTGATATTTTATAACTTCATTCTAAGGATCTTGCTCTTCGCTACATACTGTCTTAGGACATCTATGTTTATACTTATTACTTATTTACTTACAAAAATATAGACCTGAAGTTTATTTGTTTAAAAGCGATAATCTCAGGAAATACTGTCACGAATTGAAAATATTTTTGTGTGGAATAGTCCATTTATCGAGGAAAGCTATAGCCCATTTGAGCTATCGCGCGCGAGCTGCCCCCGACGTCAGAATCGGGACAGGAGGACCGAGAGGTAGCCATGATAATAATGGGTAAATTTGCTGTTACAAAACACTCATATCGTGATGCACATCTCATATCTGCTGGTCAGCCCCTCTTTCGATCCCAAACGTAGTCTCGTCGTCAGTCGAGCACTCATAGCAGTCCGATGAAGCTGTATTGGGCTACCCTTCGCTTCCTCAGCATAAGTTCAGGTAAGAAAGCAACTAATAGGACTAGGGTCATGCGGGTGAAACCACCTGGTGTTGCGATTAATATCGTACGTATACAATAATTTTCCTGTTCCTTTGTATGTCCTGTCTCGTCTAGCTCCTATTTTTTGCTATCACGTTAAATTAATTTCGGATCTTTCAATGGCCCCGGGTGTGGCCTGTAGGGCGTGTCTGTTGGTAAGGGCCGATTGTCTACGAAATACCATGAGCTGCATGTGGCGAAGTGCGTCGGATGTGTAAACGACATGCACATTGTACATACGATATGATCTACTTTTTAACCTCAGTGTATTGACACCTTATCAGAAAAAAGTTTTCTTCCTTCCTTCGACTCACTTGGAATCACTATTCGATTGATACATTGCTACATGACTTTTTTATTGCAAAGCAGGTCACAGTCTTATTAGCTGAAAGTAAGCAACTACCATCGCTCACAGACCGATACAAAGTTAAGAAAAAGTTGCGCTCCCAATTTGCCGATAGTCGGTTAGCAAAAAATACTCACTTGATGAATAATTAGTTGGGGCAGTAAGGCGGACAAGTCTCATAAAGTAACTTTATTGCATCAGGGCTCGTCAACCTTTGCGAGAGCTCTGATCTATGATTATTTTTATAAAATTCCTCATATGAAGTGGACGTACAATCCCTGCCGCGCTCGAGCCAAATGACGCGAGGTTCCGGCCTGCTTCCGCCGCGCCCGCGCCTGTGCGCGTCGCTAGCGCGTAAACAAGCCCGATTTATTTACCGTCACTCCCAGGGAAACATCGACAATGCTGTTATTTTTAAATGTTACCCAAATCATTTTTGACCGTCGTGTGTTGTTACTATTAGATTGTATTTTTAAACGTTACTCAAACCATTTTCAAAAGCTGTATTTCTGTATTTGTTATCAGCTTTTATTTGTCTCCGTGTAGGGCTTTGCGTCATCGTGTATTTCCGTTTCTTGTTTGTTTTCTATTTAATTGTTACGATGGCCAAAACCCCACGTGAAAGAATCTACTGATTCTCAGAGAAACCAGCCAGTCGCACTCATAAAAACATCGACATTGTTGTTATTTTTAAACATTAGTGAAATGATTTTTATTATAGAATAAGGATTCAAAAAGAGCACTTGGAGCCCTTTTACGACTACCGACGGCCATGAACATTGGGGAGGGAGGAGGGCAACGCATCGGCGTTGCCCTCCTCCCGCCCCAATGGGCCACCGGTTACTCACAAACCGCACTAAACGCGACACTGAAGATGCCTCTTTACGGCGGTATTATGTGAGTTTAGAGGTACCTCCCCGGTCGTGCCGGTCCAATTCAGACACATAGGAGGATGCACTATGCATGGCACTACCTCCTCCTACGCAGCATGGCACTTCTACCTGTTCCTAAAGATTTGTCCGCCGTAAGTGATTTTATATTCATTATTAGATTTTACTGGGGACTAGGAATTTTATCCCAGGCCGTGTGTATTAGTGCATATATGATTATATATTATATGGGCACTAATCCATCCATAGGGAATAATTCCAAGGAAAATAAAAAAAAATGTTTTCCATGGAAATTATGCTTTAACTTAAACATCACATGGGTTTATTCTGTATACACAACTTACTTTCGTGCGATAGAGATATACACTTTTACTTATACCAGTTTATTTATAAAGAATAAAATTGGAATTAGCTAGGAGTTAGCATTAACGAAACAAAAGAAAACTAATACATGAGCAGCAATAATAATAAAAACAATAGAATACAGAGTCATCATCATTATCAGCACTTATCAGTCCACTGCTGGACATAGGCCTCTTTCAATGAACTTCAAGACGGCCGAACTCCTGTCACCCGTATTCGTCCTGGACGATCTCCGTGCAGTAGCTGTCTCTGGATTATAGAGTAATGTAAATTAAAAATTAGAATGTAGCAACACGTTGCCAGCTGAAGTAACTGATAAAGTTCGAGTTATAAGCAAATGGAACGGGAATGCTGAACATCATGCAAGAGTAGAAATAGACTACTAGAAAGAAATTTCGGAAGAGGTAGTGCCATGCAGCATAGGAGGAGGTAGCGCCATGCATAGTGCATGATACTACATCCTGTGCAACGGAATCGAGCCGGCACGGTGAGGTGACATCTTCAATGACGCGTTTCGTGCGGTTTGTGAGTAGCCTGTGGCTCATTCGGAGGCAGGAGATGGAGGGCAACGTATCGGCATAGCAATTATGTGGATGTTCATGGGCGTCAGTAGTCGTAAAAAGCCTCCGATTGCTCGTTTGTTTCCTATTCTATAAAATAGTAGTACCTCATATATTCCAATATAACATCGTTCTTTCCTTTTCGTAAATTAAATGAAATGCGACGACTGCCATGTTTAAGTTATAGCCCGTGTTATAACTTAAACATGGCAGTGTCGTCGTGTAACTAACCTACCTTTAACTAGATAAAGAAGTGAAGTTATCGACGTCGAATAAAAAGTTGACGCAAAAAGTAACGCGATGTAAATGTGCTAGAATCTACATTTTTAGCATCTAGTACATTTCCTACACTACTTAGTTTGATGATATAGGAAGCATAAGTATACAGGACGAGTTAACGTCGTAGTATCTAGACATCATGCCGATAAAATCTAATGCAAATCAAACATTAAATCTATGCTGATTAAAGTTGATTTTAAAACTACTACAATAAAATTAAATACATTTTTTTTTACAACAGATACTTATTTAAATATAAACAAAAACAAATTGAAGTAAAAACTTCACATAAATAACTTCGGTCGTAAATTGTGTGCATAAATAATGTATTCACAATTAACGTAACGGTTTTTGACAATATCACGGTGTAAAGAAAAAATAATAAATAACTGAAGAAATCTTAACAACGTTTAAAAACTTGAAGCATTAAGTTTTAACCACACCATAATGTCCGCAATGATAAAAGGCCGCAGGCGAGTAATAATAAAGAAAGCGACATAAGAATGAATGGAGTAAAGAAAACGTGAAAGATTTTCAACTCAGGAATAGCTTTAGGCCTTTCACGGTTAATGTGAAGTGTAATTTGAAACACAAATCACATAGTTTAGCACCTCGCGTATCTACCTAGCGTATTAGTTTTAAATTTACAATAAATATGTCTTATGTTACAAACTGTTATTATTATCACCAGAGATTATGCAACGAAAGTGCGTCGGCGCAGATTTCGTCACCGCGGAAAACGCGCTGGCCCATTAAATTGTTTTATTATGAACTCGACGCCATCTCGTATATTTTTAGCTGGAGTTAGATGTTCATCTGCTGGGACAGCGTCCAAAGAGTAATTAGCGAGTCGAGATGTATTTTACTTTTTGTTATATTTTAAAAAATACGTGTTGTCATGTTTATGTGTAAGGTTTTGTAGAAATATGGCGATATGAGGTTTACCTGTACATGGGGGTTCTAAATCCCATGGTTACAAGTGTAAGGAAGTTTCTAGAAAACTCATTACGTTTGTGATCACTGCTAGGCAATAGGCACGTTTAATAGACCCTACACAAAAATCGATGTCCTCAAGCAATAACACAAAAACAACAGACCGTACAGTATAAACTAGGGTAAACATGTTACAATCACTCGGTGACATTGTGTAAGCAGCAGTAGTGACATGAAAGACGATATCTTGCTACAACCTCCATCTGGTGTGTTCAGGTCAGTCAGTTCTCTGGGGTTTTCATACACACAACAAGATGAGCACACCGATCTGTCCTCAATACTTCTTGAAGCCGAGGATTTACGAAATCAATCCATGTTAAACGCGCAACGCAACGTCAAGGGTTTGAATAAATAAACTTGGCTATAAACATTCTGAAACGGTCGTTTACTCCTAGTTGTAACTTAAATTCTGGCATTTGTTTTGAAGTCATAAACAGTACAAATGAACTCATTCGTAGAGATGGCTCCGTGGAATTTAAATCCAAATTGTCTACGTATATTCAACTAAAAAATTACATATTTAATCGATTGAAATTTATATTATAACAGAATATACTTGAAAAAATGAAAAGTCACTTGATTTTTTTTATTGGGTATAGGGGGACAAACGAGAAATCGGAGCCCTTCTACGACTACCGACGCCCATGAACATCAGCGTAATTACTATGCCGATGCATTGCCCTACTTTTCACCTCCCCCTCAGTGGGCCACCGGTGACTCACAAACCGCACGAAACACGGCACTGTAGATGTCACTTTACGACGGTGTCAAGTGAGTGAGATGTACATCCCCGGTCGTACCGGATCAATTCCACTGCAAAGCAGCATGGCACTACCTCCTACTAAAATAATAATAATAATAAGATATTTTTTAGTCCTATTGTGCCAAAGTTTATTTGCTGTAACATAATCATATACTATAAAACGTAAAAAATGGTAATAAAGGCTAAGTCAATATACCATACAGAAGAATTAGAACTTACCGATATCATTTATAGAGTGGCTATTTGCTAACTTAAGATTAAGGCGACGTAACGCTTGACACCATTGATCGGGTTCAATGGCCAACTTTTCGTCACAGCACGCACTCGGCTAGACTGCGCCAAAGCTGTCACCTGTATGAAGTGATTTATTTTCATTATCGCCGCAAACGTAGACAATAGTTATTTTTACATTAAATTTTTTTTTGTGAATGAAAGAGTAATTCCAAGCGTTCCCAAAATTTGTTTTCTTGAAACTGTCATAAGGAAATAAGATTTTTTTTTTAACTTAATAGCTATTTGTGTTGGATTCCTTTCTATCAAGCTTGTGTTAAACCAATGTTGGATGTAGGTGATGACTATGTACATCAAAACATCCGTCACACAAGAATCATGTCAAAACACATAAAATCCAAACTGAAGACTGTTTTAAATATCCCAGCGCCACGAGGACATTAAATGAATACGGAAATTGTGGTGAAACTATGTTTAAAATTTTGTGACAAAGGATACTGAAGTTAAAATTTCATAAATTTAATTCGATAATATATCTTAAAATATATTTTACATTGGAGAGTGAGAAAATAAATTACATGAACTGATTTAGATCAATATTTTTCAAAATATAACCTACTCAATATGAATTTCCTCTTGCACAATATCGTTCTAATATTATTAGTGCCAAATTGCGCGTTTTAGTTCAAAAATATTATTGATACTTTTTCATACAAATCTACTGATTCATGTGAAATAGATTTGGTCGAGATTTGACACATATATGGATTACAAAATGCAATACACTAGTAACAGCATAAAATTATTTTTTATCTCGAAAAGAAAAAAACGTTTCCCTCGGCATAGATCTTAAGCGGTTGAAACCGCGAAGGGCAGCGTGTTGAAAACAAGATAATTCTCTATATAATATTTTTATAAAATGTCCATTATCAGGTCTGCCCACGATCTCATATTGTTGCATGGAGGGGTCATAAAATGCTGCCACACACCAATCTCCGTAATAGGCAATGCACGAATTGACGTTTTATTAACATGCCCGCACGCCTCTTTACAGCTTTCGAATTTCGCACTACATACGGCGATTTCAACAATATAATCTCGACACATTTCAATTTTATTGAAATTGTATTTAAATTGCAGCTGCTGTTGCATAATTATAATGATTTTCACAACGAAATCTACGAAAATTTTTCGTTAACTTCGATGTAAAATTACAAATATATAATTAGATACTAAAAAGCATTTAGTTTCCGAGCAAACTAAAATAGAACAGGAAATTAATATCATAAAATGCCAGAAGATGAATGGCTGATACAGTTTCAAATAATAATTTATTATTTTGACCTTTATCTGTAGTATTTTATAAGTAAAGTAAATGGTTTCATCTTTCAGATGCTAATAGATTACCATCTTGAATATTCGTTTATTATGAATTATGTTAGGTAATAGGTATAAGCACAAATTTCGAAACTTTAGGTAGATACTTGTAAATATATAAAATGCAAATTTTATATATTTTATTCAATCAGAAGCATTATAATAAAATAATTAAATGGATATAAATGTGTTTCATAGTGTTTTTTTCATAGTTCATAGCTTGTGGAACGTTCTGTCTACTTTCACCTCAAACATGACCGAAAATAGCGCCTTCTGTAAGTAATAAAACCAGACCTCAATTACGTTTAATTTTATCAACTTTAAAATGGTAATAAAACAGTTTATAATTATTTACAACAATTTGTTGTAAATACAGTTTATTTTTAATATACGGTTTAATTTTAAAAGAAAATATCATTGACGTAATGCAATGTGTCCTGATTTAAAAATGATCTATTAGCAAAATTAATGTATCGTACTAGATCATATCACATCGCATCCCGGTGGTTCGGCGTGGGAGACGTCCGTGGAACATCGACCCCGTATGCACCTATAAATACATTCATTCCAAGCATGTTTGGAACTCCCAATCTTGCTTATGTGACTTTAAAAAATGGCCACACTTAGGGAATCTCGTCATATTCCGGTGCTAAAATTTGGAAGGAATGTTTAGTTTCTAAATATTTCTTCTCTATGTTTCCTTAGCTTTATTTAACTTAAGTGTTTCTTGTTCAAAATTGTTACAATATTTGTAGCTCTGAAAATACCTCCTCAAATAAAAATGATTTTAATTTAATAAGGCATATTATACGGGAATACGGGAGACCAAAATAAGCATAGCTTAATTTGGTTCATATGGGTAATCAATGCATGCTTGACGTTTGTACGTGTATTTTGTTTGAATTTGAACTATTTCTGTTATATCATAACAAATTACTGATAACCTTGTCAGTAATTATTTATGAGAATGTCTCATTAAGTTTGACCGCGATAAAAATCAGTCGTAAAAATAAGATTAATGAAATTAACACGAAGACTGCGAAATGATGAAAAATGAAGCCTTTGATTGGACGATCGTCATTAGAATATGTACCCTGTAGTGTCTCGTCCGTTGTAACACGGAATGTTTCGTCTAAGGTCAATGCCATTACTAATATTATCAAATGAATCTGTTCCACTTGCAAGGAATTAATGTTCTTTATGAATTTGAAGAGACATTCAACTGTGTACAAAAATAGCTATTTCTATGTTTAAAATGAAATACCTATATAAATAAAAATTGAACCGTCCAAATGTGTGTACGCACAAATCTTCACAACGTTCTTTATCGAGACTAGTTTATTATAATGCTCCTTTTAATTCACAATTCGGTAATAATAAGGATGATTAGTCCTAAGATTACCGATAGTAGATAAACTCCATTTATAAGTGACTAGCTTTACCCCGCGGTTTCACCCGCATAACTCCGGTCCTATTAGTCGTAGCGTCGAGGTATATAGCATATAGCCCTTATTAACACAAAAATGTTTTTTCAATTCAATTATTGATTGAGATTAGAGCGCTCAAACTATTCAACTTTATATTATTTGTATAGTAGTATAGATAAGACATGTGCTACTTAACATTAAATATAACTTGATATGGCTGAGACGTTAAATTATATTCCAGGTATGATTTTATACATTTTTATTGTTTGTTTTAAGTAGAGCCCAACAACGAATTTGTGTACTGTTATATTGTCTTATATGGTCAATGGATTGTTTCTTTCGAACCTTAAAACGGAACTCGGTCGTCCCTGAGAACTTTCCCGGCACTAGGTCAGTTTTGCGCGTTTCGCTTAACGGTACAATCAGGTTGTTGCCGTCCGCTGCTACGTAATAATCTGAGATTGCACTTTTGGAACGTTTATACGATACGGACCGTGCGATTTATGCGATAATATGCTTTATTGCCTAGCGTTAAGATAGCTCTACGTTCTATATTAGCTTTCCTTCACAATTTGCCTTGAACTTGTATTGGGACATGATCACATCGTGCTGAGTCCGTTTGTCTTTAATTTGTCCATTACGAATCTGATCCAGAATATTTTCCACTACAGTAACTGTAATCAGTAATTATTACTTACTGTTGTTGAAATTTGTATTCTTAACATGAATTCAACTTTAACGAGATATGAGTATTTGTGTTTAAGTAAATTTATAGCGAAAATACGTTGTTGATGAGGTATGAAGTATTTGGGTATATTTTAACTTGTTAACAGAATTGTACGTTATTTGTTACATCGCTTAATTCACTCAACTATTATCGTACTAATTGTTAATTTTCCTTATGTTTTCGCCAGCTACCCATGATTTCGTATGTGCTGGTAGACATAATCAGATTAAAGTTTTTGGGACACATGTCTAGTTCTGTCTTGTGTCTATACTATGAATAAGGAAAACACACATATTCCATATAACCCACTTAATTATGAGTAAAAAGTAGAAACCGGCTCCTTCCTCCTATCCTTATCCCGTTTCAAGAATTCGAGTACACGAATCCGAGCTATCTCACGATATTTTCCATCATCTTAAAACCACTCAGAAAATGTACTTAAGTTAGAAAAAGTCACTGGTGGCTGAGATCGAACCTGGACCACCCCTGTGGGAGTCCGAAGTTCTAAACACTAGATCACTCTTCAAAAGTAAAATAGTTCATGTTGACAATTCTAAATGAAGATGGCGATCGAACAATATTGGACAGGTACGTAAAAATGTATGGCTTACATATATTTCTATACTAATATTATGAAGAGGAAACACCTCATTGTTTGCTTATGATTACAAATTTGAAAATCCTATTAAAATCTCTGTAGAACCTTACATAATATTATATTTTTTTTGAACACTTGAATATATTTCCCACTGTGATGGCCAACTTAAGACGTACAATGACATCATTTTGGATAATAGAGATTAGCAATAAGGTAAACATGACTGCTTCAAGTGTGATTTCAACATGATCTGCTTAAGATTTTTTAACATTCAACACACATTTTAACAGTACATACAAGATGGC
This sequence comes from Eumaeus atala, assembly GCA_017140195.1. Lineage (NCBI taxonomy): Eukaryota > Metazoa > Arthropoda > Insecta > Lepidoptera > Lycaenidae > Eumaeus > Eumaeus atala. The sequence goes on along the minus strand of JAFELO010000383.1, from coordinate 720,167 downwards.
GGATAAAAATTGGCTGCAAAGGAATGGGGTTTACTAAAATAATTATAATGTCAATCTTGAACAATACAGTAAAAAATTACGCTTGGTGTAGAGTTGGGTCTCATATTTATAAGTAATAATATTTATCCATTGTTACATATAACACAAAAGACCGGCCAATTGCGAGTGAGAGTTTGAGAGTAGCCGGTGAATCATGGAGGGGAGGAGGAAAGGAAGGCAATATCTCCATGATAGTAATGCGGATTAACTATGAGCGACGATAGTCTTCGAAAACTCCGATTACTCGTTTGCGCACCCATAGGCACATTAAAAAAGACAGGACGGGGCACAAGCGTTGTGACCAGAGCTATGAGTTACCTTTTTGTACAATTTTACTCCTCAGAGAGTTATGAAAGTGGAGGAGGCAAGACAGGTATGTAAGGATCGTGACATGTGGCGCTCCACTCTCTCTACCTACCCCGTTAGGGAACTGGCGTGATTGGCGTGTTGTTGTTGTTGTTTACTCCTCATAGTCTTTTAATCCTACGAGCTTTATATCGTCCCATAAAGAAGAAGTTCCATAAATATATAAACATTGGGATCAAAATTCAACGATTTGGAACTATGAATAGAGTGAAATATAAGAAACATGTAGAAATGTCAATAGACACTTAGATGTAGGTTTATATCTACGACCGTCCCGGCTATCAGTCTATCCGCCTGACAAGACCCTTGTTCTCAAAAACGCGTGGTAGCATCACCTAAAATTCATATAAAAAATATCAAAATATTACACAGCACAGAAAATATCATAACTCTAAATTAACTCAATCAAAATATACGTCTGTTTGTTGCGCATAATGTGCGATCGTTCAGTAACTTAATCCTCGTATATCCTCGGTATGTTACGGGACCCGCGGTGCGTGAGTCCGGCTCACAATTGACCGGTTTCTCATAATCAAATCATTGTAATAATGATACAAAAGCGTTGGGTAAATAAAAGCACACCGTATTTAAGACGGCATTTATCAGACACTGCTTATAAAAAGGCACAAAAAAAAGATTCATTTTACAAACAGGTTGACTTTTGTCGCTTACCTGTCAGATTCAGTTTTGTGGTGGGGATCACTTTCAATCCCATTTACCTTTTGACAAGCTGTACGTGTGCTTGGGATCTTTTTTTGTAATACTAATAGGTAACAAAACGCTAAAGAATTTTGAATCTATTATTTAATAGTCCTCACGGCGTTCTGTGCATCCGTTTATATGAAGTTGTGCTATTGTGTTGTTACTAAACCTTTTTTCGCGAAAAAAAATGTTATGTATATTAAATATTGTGAAATTTCAACCGTATCCATCAGTTTTTATCTGAAGGAAGTATAATATTTGTAGGATTACTTAAAATAATTGGTCATATAACATTACTAGGTTTTTGTTCCCCACTTTACTACCATTATCTACATGACTTCTTTATCCTTCTAATTTAAAACATACGAACCTAACTTCATCAATGAATATTGTGCCATCTATATAAACTTACGCCCATATTCACATAAATACTGTGAGTTCTCACAGTATGCGTCGACGCACAGGGCCCCGTAAACCTATTCACATAACAATACTTAAGCGGCGCTCGGCGCTATGCGTCCTTCAAAATCGTCTGGGAATACGGATGTTAACAACGATTTCAAGTACTAATAAATAAATAAAAACATAGTTCATCTTACTTATATTATAATTGCCAAAGTGGGTACGTACGTACACACACACGTGTCTGTTATTTATTAACGTAAACATTTCTGAAAGGATTTGAATGAAATTTAGTACATACATATAAGGAATACCATCTGGGATGTCATAAAATTCATTTCCCTGAGAAACAATGTTTTATTGGGTACTTCTGGAAATAAAATAATTCACTTTGTAGGAGATGGTGATAAAGTATATCAAGGAATATAGAAAGTAGGCATGATGACAGATTTTGAAATCCTATTTTATAATCTCAGTACAAACCATGGCATCTTCTCTGGCGCCACGACTAAGTAAACTTCAACTGGGACGACAAGAAAAATTCAGACAACACGACACATTTGACGTGGCCGTGACGTGATACGCTATGACTCGTGTTTCAACAAACAGGGCCGATCGCGACATATGACATTTTTATTTCAATGGAAATGTTGTATTTTCATTAAAAGTGTGATTTTTAAGAATCAATTTAACATTATCTTGTATCAAATGTAATTTACAATTTCACTCTTACATAGCTCACGTCATGGCTATTGAAGCCAATAGATTGCTTCGACCAAGTACCTATTTATTAGTCGAAATCATCTACGATAATATTTATAGCAAAACTTATGTACACAGTTTAATTCTTCTTAGAATCTGCTTTATGATACCATAATATGGGGCAAGTTTCAGGAAAACGGTCGTTAATCGCATGACCCAAAACATGTACATAGCGTTAAGACATTAATATTTCTGAATACATTATTTTTACGATAACCAAGCTTCCGTTCGCGATTCCAAATCCTAGCTCCTAGTGACTTCAAATATATTCTCGGATAAAATAAAATGTTGTTACGCAGGCTTGGGGAACACGGCCCTCTTCTGTCTTCTACTTCTCCTCTCCAATAGGCGACCGGGAATTTATAATCTTGCAGGTTATCGTGTGTACCAGACGTCCCTCCCCGGCGCGACACATTTCGGCTGCAACGCATGACACTTCCCCTTGTGATGAGCGATCATTATAAGAGGAAGTGAATCAGTTCATTGTCTAACGAAGACCTGATGATCATGCGTCACATAAAATCGTCTCGCAGATAAAGAACTGTGCGACATAACACCTGGCCCTCTGCCAGTATTTTGCTATCGCTTTAGTTTTGACTGTTGAGCTTCCTGTGAGAGGAATTCGCTAAATTCATATTCATACAGATTAATTTATGAAATCAGATCGACTATTTTGGTGATCTCTAAACTAGAAGAGAAGTATACTAGAGTCACGTTGCTTAATTTTATATCCATTTCGTCAGGTACACTGTGTTATAAAATTGCAGAGGTAGCTTGTGTTATGTAGACGCACTATTCTCAGAAACACTTGGTCTCACTTGAAAAAATGGTTTAGTGTTATATAGCCCATGTATACAGGAAGATTGGGTGCTATATAACACGCTACAACAAATATCTAATACAAACACTTTACGCAGACGATGATTCCATTAACAATTTATTTCTGATAACGCGAAATTTAAATAATGTGTGAAATATAATCCTCTTAAAAGTAGTCGACTTAAAGTCAAGTTTTTGTCACGCCTTATGCAAAAAAAATGATATTTATCTGCGGGTTTATGGTACATTCAAATAATGTGCATGTGTTGTTATAACACCTCAATTTTCCGAAGTGTGTACCTTACCTGTACCTAAAAGGAAAGTTATGTACGTACATCAGAAAGATGAGGTACCCATAACTACTGTTGCGAGTATAATGAATTATTAATTAGAAACTACATACAACAACTTGTATTTAAAAACGTAGGTAGGTAGGTTAGGCTGGTCCAAACAATTGTCTTGATATCGTAAAATTTAATAACACTCTTTTCACTGGTGAAATGTAATATCGACACGATCTACGGCCGAAGCCGACATTAGACAATTGAGTCCCTCTAAGCCCAACGTATTATTTATCACTGATGTCTGTATAGATAAATAAATATATTTGTACAGATAATTATTAGGGTGGCTCCTAACAACTGCCTTGTCTATGACTAAATAACTGATTAGTCTCTGTCACGATAATGATTATTGACCTGTGCATCTATCATAATAATTTTATACTTTTTATACTAACTCTGTGTTTTTATAATAAAGATTATAAACATTTGTTTATGTGTGTTATAAAGTCAAAACACATAGAAGTAATTGTTAGTCGAGTCTTATTTTATTTGCGTCTTGTGGTATCGCTGGCTTGATGTAACGCTTTTTTTTCGATCGATGTCGGTGGCAGTGTGAATGGGGGTATATGTGTATGTAATTCCTGCATAGATCTAACAAAGTCTCCAATTCTTACAATCGAAATTAAAAGACTTTATATATTAATACTGTTTAATTGTTACTCGTAGAGCCCTGTTGCATGCTCCTTGTAACATTGCTCGTTTTTTATTTAATTATTAGATAAGCCCGACGTTTCTAAATATTTGGCTAAATAAACAAGCAACCTGTGCTGTAAAGCTTCTTTAACGTCGGAAAAGAATCCCAAAAACATTTTTATTGTAATGAGTAACATTCGCGTAAATTTAAGACATCAATAGCCGGCAAGATATCATTAAACCGTTACATGGCTGTAAGCGAAATGCAGGATTGCTTGTCGTAGCAAATTGTCTGTGCGTTTCTTGCGAAACAATTCTTGCAATAGACAATGGATTCTTCAGTAACAAGACAAATAGATGACCGTTACGTGCTTTTTGCTTACGTTATCTAAAGTGTTTATACTTTTTTATCGTTTTATGTTGTGCAGTGATCGTTTGCCATTTGTAACGAAATTTGTAACATCATTTTAGGTTTTTTTTAATACTATTCACTATATTTCTTAAATGTCAACAATTGATATTGATCTTGTGTAACTGAAACTTGAGACTTTTGTGTAACGTTACTACTAGTCTTTCTGCTGGTCACTAACCATCTAAAGGTGCCTACAAGATACTTTGCAATTCATTGACTCTCTGGAATCTAACGTCGGTCCTTCGAGACAGAATCGTCTCCACCTACTACCTGTCCACTAGCTACGATTTAATTTAATTCATTAACGATGAAATAAAGGTGAATGAAATTCATATATTTTAGACTAAAATGTGTAAAAGTTATCTTAAAGAAACCGTTTTTATTTTTAAGAGAACATTTGTATTTATAACATTGGTACGATAAGATTATCTCAATATCTACGTGTACGTTAACATTTGCTGTATGATATGCCCAACGCGTTGCTCTTGTCTATTCTCAGTGCGAATGCGTAAAACTAGTATTCCTATATTAGTTATGGCAATGTAGTGCGTTGTATATAGGGCAGCTAGTTTTAGGCAGTACGAAAATAGTAACTGTATGCTGCTATTACCATTCATAGATCCGTTTCTCTACGTACTTTAAATATTGTAATTCACTCTCTGGTTTCTGCCGCTTTATTTATGAAGTAATATGAGGAACCTTCACGTTCTTTAACTATTGATACTTTGATTTTAGTAGCAGTATTTACTAAGTCCTGATCCGATAAATAATTATAACATTGAATAAAATAAAATCCTACCGCCGTCCACTCTTGAACGTAGGCCAACCATCCGTTATAACTTTACGCATGATTAAATATAATAATATCATTAATGTTCTTAATTTCAGGTAAGAATATCGAAAAGCAGGTAGCGGTAGAATATGTGAAATTTAAACAGGTAGTGTGATTCTTCATGTTCTAATCAGAAGAATGGATCATGTAGATGATAATATAATTTTTCGTAATGGTAAGACTTTTAAATAACCGATCTGTTGACGAACTGGCGTCAACATACCAGTTATTTAAAAGTGACTAATTGTATAAATAGAATTTATTTCGCATGTAATTAGACTCAAAATAAGTGCAGTAACAGTAGCAGTACAGAAGGACCAGCACTTGACGTATCGGAAAATAACCATTTATGGTATCTTAAAAATTATGCTTAAGATTATGTTATCTTAAGTATATTCTTATTTCCCAAAATCTCAAATTTTGGAATAGATACTATATACTTAACAGACTACATGTATGAGCAATTTATTTTATTTCTTTCATTACTGGAAACATCAAATGTGTCTAACACGTGAGCATAACTATACTACTCTTTCATTCTTCGAAATTAACAAACACTAAACTCTATTACTAATAGAAGTTATTTTGAGAGTAACAATTGCTTGTGTACTATAAACAGGTAGTTGGAATTATTTCAAATAGGTAGGTGCTCATATTAGAGCAGATCATTTATATCAAGTATAGGATCAAGAAATGTACCAGCATTAAAACTGTGTACCGCCAGAGTATCCCAACTCGTAAACTGTTATTGAAAATTGTTTGTTCTATCAAATGAGGATCAAATTAAACAACATAATTTAATGCTTCGTTTGTTGAATTATTAACTGTTTATTTATGATATGTTGGGAATGCTCGTGTTTATATAATCAATGGTTTATTTGTACAACAATATAGATGTTATTTAAAATATACCTGAGCACTTCTGATATTTGTTGACAAAACCTTCCTGTGTTTGTGATCGCCTTATCTCAATTGCCACATAGTCTATGACGTTATCAATACAGTATTTTATTCATGTAACAATAAGAAACTTAACATAATTACTGTCGTCCAGTCCATTTAATAAAGTTGTCATTAAGATGACTATCAGAGTTTTTAAGACATATTGTGTAATGTGTTATGATCGTGTGCGATCTACATAAACAACTGGACCATAAAGAAATTCTTTTAGTTCAGTATTTATTTACAGAGCAGTAACTTATGACATATTTAACATTCTTTTTTTAAAACGAGACGACGGATTATTTTGTGAGACTCGGTACCGATAGTATCTGAAGTGTCTAAGTCAGAATTTTGCTAAGGAGGAGAGTCTTTGTTGTTGCTGCTCTTTGTACAATTCTTATAAGATGAGGGGAACCTCACCCCATTGCACTGTCGCAAAGTCGGTGGGGTTGTCCTGTGGTGCGGGTCAACCCCATTAGTGGAGGTGGCGTTGGTGGCTGACTATACTCCACCCAGGGCCAGTGAAGGCGCGTTTCCCTGCGTCAACAAAGGAAAAAAGGGGCGTATTGAAGCCTTTGCACATGTTCTTGGCATACCTAAGGGAAAATCTTTTGCATCAGTCGTCTAATTAGAATGCCTAACGATGAAAAGTATTTACTATTTTGTACTACATTTGAATATTATTTTCCATTGTCTTATTTATAACGACTTCTTGTTTTAAGAAACTATAAAACAACGCGCGTTCAGATAATATAAACAGCGCAGGTGACGTGCAATATTACCCAACTAGGGGATATGTCTATTACAGTCTATTTCTTTTCAACAAAGCTGTAAATATTCTTAGCTTCCGCCGCCCCTGTGTAAAAGTTGATCAACATTTGGTGCAGATCAAATGATTCGTGAGAAAATAACAGAATATTCAATTAACCTACGTATTGTCTATTTAGACGATGTTACGACCCAAAATTAATTTGAGAATATCAGATACGATGCGCTTACACAATAAAAAGACGCCATTTATATAAATTATTTCCGTCCGTCCGTCTTGTTGCTTAATCAACCGACTTAGAAAGAGAATTGTTCAAATTAACAAGCGTATATAGGATTTTATTGCACATTAATTTAGAATCAAACTAAATTTGAAGTAGTCGTCAAAATACACATGACACACAGATATGAGCGAGCAGCTAGAATACGACCACGACAGCTTACATTAAATATATCCTACAGTTTCCAAAGACATTAATGATCAAATTACTCAACTGCATATGATAATTTCATCAAATCTCACGTGGGATGGGGGGGATCTAGTCAAATATCATGCAAATTTTATCATTAAGGCAAAAATTTGAACCAAGTTTAAAAACAATAAAAATATTTTTTTGTAGAATAGGGGTGCAAACGAGCCTTTTTACGACTAACGACGTTAAAAATCCACATAATTACTATGCCGATGCGCTGCCCTCCTTCGCCCTCACCTCATGGACCAGCGGCTACTCACAAACCGCACGAGACGCGACACTGAAGATGTCACTTTAAGGCGCGACGGCGTAAAGTGACGCTCGTTCACGTGAGAGGTACCTCCTCGGTCATGCCGGCCAAATTCCTCCTATGCAGCATGGCGCTACCTCTTCCTAGAATTGCCAAAAACACCTCGCATAATTAATGGATGCCGTGTGTTAATAAATACGTATTTTCTCTTAGGTTTGACTTGGAAATCTGACAATATCGTTGTCGTGCATAGCTTGTACTCTACAGGTGATAATTTACTATCTAGCTCACAATAGGCTATATTCGCTGAATTACGACGTATACTAGCCACGAGTGACAACCGTTACTTGCGTGTCATTTCTATATTTCTAAGCGTCTCCTTTCGGTGTTGCGGTGCTATTGCCAATACATTTAAGTTTTACTGCTCTTACATTTCTAAATAGATTGGACGAATTTAGAAATTCACTTGTGACTAGTTAATATATATTTACTTACAATGAAGCCGAGCTAGGAGAGTTATAGTAAGATGTTGCTAACATTAGGTTTAAGCTTCGAAATTTAAGCTAAAATATTCTTAAGTATTCTTGTAAGATGCAAAAATCTTAAGTGGTAGTGCCATGCCATCGCAGTCGATTTGGATCGGCATGACCGGGAATGTACCTCTTCGCTAGCATAACACCGCCTTAAAGTGACAGCCAGGCGTTTCGTGTCGTGTTTGAGTAGCCTATGATCTGATAGTTGGACGGGAGGGCAACGGATATGCATGACAATAATGCTTATTTCCCTGGGTGCCGATAGTTGTCAAAATCTCCGATTTCTCTTTTACCGTTTTTATAGTAACAAAATGTTTCACTCAATTGTCTATCAACAGATTTTTGATCTGATTGACGTGGCATTAATGCTCGCTTCTAATTTGATGACTGTGGGGAATACGATAGTATTTGAAGATAATCAAGAGACCAATTGATTGCTTTGAAAGAGTTTTTTGTACAAAAGTGTGGCCAGATACAGACCGATGCTAATAAAACGGCCTATTAGGCTCCCGGGAAGGCGAATCTGAATGATAATGCATAAAAAATATTACATGTGTTTTTATGACGTAACTATATTAGACATGCAGGGCGCTTAGCATGGCCTTATAAGGACACAGGCTCTTTGCCTCCCACAATTAAAAACGTTTAATGTCCATATTAGTCTTAATGGGCTTGCGGTAAACGGGCAAATCGGCTACCTTTGTTAGCCTGTTGACACGTGGGCGATTGATTCAACTTCGATATTATGATTATATGCGTGGGTGTATGCTACCACTTATTCTTGAGTACTTGTGCAATGATTTTAGTGATGTGCCTGATAAAAATCGAATAGTTTAACTCGGTGTAACACCAGAATTGATTGGTATAAATTATAAATGCGAAATTATGTATTGCTTTTGACGCCTTCATCGCCGCAACATTTCCTATATTTCTGCATAGAAATAGATAAAACTTTAAAGGAAATAAATAATAATAACCAACTTTCTGGTACAAAGATATAATGTGAAATCGTGTAAATTAAAGTTAATGGTTTTTGAAGTTTGTTTGGAGATCAGTATTTATACATTTCTATATTATTTATATATTATACTAATACTCCTTATTAATCTACTTTTTTTTTAATCTTGTAAGTTTATTTGATATCTTCTAAGTATACTCAATTTCTTTAGCAATTTTAAGCATTAACACTATGTCGCCACGCAGGTATTACATGAAGAAAAGATGTCAATTGGCTTGAAACACCCCTTGCAGAAGCTTTGACAAAAATAGCTCCCCCTCTTGTACCTCCTCAAAATAAAGAGCATTTCAAGTGTATTACTTATACATATTACCTTTAATGGGCCATTTCATTGTACTTAAAATGTTGTTTTGTTATTTTCATGACTTTCAACACTAATAGTGTCATAACGATTGACTACGTAATAAAATTTTATAATACGTGGGTAGATAAAAATCTGAATTTGAACATTTATATTTCTGGCAAGTTGCCAGAATTTCATTACTTATATTTTCATTTTCAACAAAGTACGTAACGTATTTTTTGTAAAAATAAAAATTTCCATGACACATAAATTTATTCGGATAAAATAAAGTCGTGCTCTTTAATTATAACTACTAAATAAACTGTATAATGTCGTAAAATACTTTTACGTTTTCTCGCTCGCTAAAAATGATCGTGTCTTAGTGAATAAGAATGTTCGCTGAAATGAATTTCAAGCAAATCTTTAGTGCTGTGCTCAGAGTTTATCTCATTTTTGTTTTTTCCTGACTCCGAAATATCGTAACTTCCAAATGGTAATAAGCAGTTGTTATGTCGTACATGGTACAAGTGAAAATCAACTTTAAATTTGAATATGACAACCCCTTTTTTCCATGATCATGGATCTCATGGAAATAAGTAATTTTCCAAATATTAAAAGCCGATACACCACAATCTCTAACATCATCAGAAGTTGTTATTACTCAAACAGACACGTCATAATCGACGTAATTGCAGTTTGGTTTAGTGGCCAATTTATTATACTATTATTTAATTTTACCGTCATATATTTAACTAGCCGAAACCTATCATTTGAGTTCGTGTCTTGGTTTATTTCAACTACTACTAGCTACGATTACGTCACTATCAGGGCAAAAGTATCAATCCTGAACGTCTATTTTTACTGTAATGTCTCAAGTACCTTCATCAGGACTTCAGGGGATATCTATGATTCATGTTGTAGTCTCGTAGCTGGGTATTTTTAGAACGTGATGATTGTCCGGCGGTAACAAGTTGCGGAATTCGAGAATGGCCTTTTGTTCTAATGCTTTATAAGTATTACATGTTTGTTTATTGTTGTTGGTTTGTGTTAGACGATTGGTGCAGTTTGTCACAATAACGGCACACGTATCGTGTATGAACTACATGATAACCAACGTACTAGCTCACAAGTAACGGACATAATTCAAATCACGACAATGTCGAGTATGAATCTTTATATATTCACACTCACATGTAATATCCGACTTAAAATATAGACTATATTTTAATTTGATTATGACAGTTACAACGACGTGTATAAAAATATTCAGAGGCTTATGTCCAGCAGTGGACCGGTGAGGGCTGATAATGATAAATGATAATGATCATAACCCTATTGTTAATGTATATCACTAATTGTAATATAACCTTAAACTACAGTCAAGACATTTCAGGTTTCGTTAAAGGTATACAAGAGAAATATGTAACTTGGCAAAAGAAAAGAATAAGCTATAGAAATATATCTTGGAATTTATCAGCTAGTGTATTGTAAATAATACGTATATTTAAAACCAAAACATATCCTAACAAAATATTTTTAAGTATCTAACATGTAAAATATATTAGGTACATGATAACATTAATTAACTTAAAATTAATAAAGTGTGAGTTAATTATTAACAGTGTGTATCTACGGAAGAGAATACATAAATGTCGGTATTAAAATTAAATTTTTAGGCGATTATATATATACTTGAATGGAAACAGGTGTGAGGCAATAGTGGTAAAAAAAATTGATTGACGTTTAATCGATCTCGCGACCTTTTGTTTGTGAGGACAACGTGGTCCATAATCAATTAGAACTTAGAATGCGTTACGACTCTCGCTGTAGGGGGGCCTTGTGTTTCTCGTATAAATCAAATTACATACACCGTTTTTATGTACCTTAAAGTGCGATTACATAAGCAGTATACGTTTTCAAGTACGTTAGATCATGTATGACATCTCATCTTACATCATCTGCGCACAAAAAAGTGTAAATCGATCCCTAAAAATAAATCTTTTTCCATATTAATATTTTTTGTCGTATATTTATTTGTTGTTTAAAATTAATGATGGTTATATGGACTTGGATGGGACATATTTACATCATCACTGAGCAATCGACGTAGACTAATTACTTACATCGTTAATTTTGCGGATAGGATGTGCTGAGGGGAAATTAAACGCAACGATGAATGTTAAAGTTCATATTCCTTTCTTGAGATCATACCCAATGCGGTTTTATCGATAGACCTATGCGATATTTGAACTTCCAATCCTGTTATGACGGTTTGTCGGCGTAAGGAGTGTTCCATTTACCTTGTAGTACACATGTCTTTTAAGTACAACACTAAAAATAAATAATTCAAAGAAAACCTCGTGTCCATGACCTCTTTTTACATGTAAAATGTCTCTCTAAAGTTCACTGGGATTAGGATCCCAGTGAACTTTGGTAGGAAACTGGTAGGCCAGAACGTCTACTACGAATCGTCACTCCCAACATGTACATAATAGAAAAAAGTTTACTCCTTATAGAACAATCATGTTTCTGAAGTAAAATGTGCGCCAGAAACGTAATAAGCGCAAGTTGAAGCGTTACGCTGGAGTTTTGTTCGATCGGTTTCCGTTTCACACTGTTTTGATCTTAAGTACTACCAGTCTTACATCTTTTCAGAAGAAACTCCAATATGTATAAGACATAACAAAAAAAAAATAACTACATATTTTAAATCATATATTTACTTAAATTTCAAAACCAGAAACCAGTATCAGTGTCCATCCAGATTCTTTAGTTATTCTCTGTTAGAATAGATCAAGTTGAAATAGTAATTCAAGTAAATACTGAAATAATACATAATATAGAAACCACGTAATCGTAATTTTGAGGTCAAGTTGAAACAACAATGGTGCTGAGGGTCATTCCGTCATTTCAAAGTAACGATGACAGATCATAGCATGACTAACATTTTTCAACACATCAAACACCACACACGTTACTAGAAAAGTCACGATTATTGAAAAAAATATATTACATGTAGTAACACCAGCTAAGAAATCAAAGTTTCTAACTTCATAGTTTAGAGGTAGTCCATATATAATTAGCATTAGCATTAAATTGGTCTCCAACCAATGCAGAGAACGCATTAATTAGGACTGCTCAGCAAATTTGCTGTAGCTCAACAGGCTACTGAACGTGCTATGTGGGGTGTTTCTCTGTCCTACAGAATCCGTAACGTCTCTACGTTTTAATTCTCTAATTAAAGTATCCGATATCACCGGACGAAGAAGCTCGCTGAAGTAGCAATGGGCTGGTCACACACTCTGAAGAACTGATGGCGGATGGGCCAGTAAGGTTATAGAGCGGAGGCCGCGTTTACGCGTTTAGGAAAACAAAGTTCACCAGGTGGGAAGACGATCTCCGTGCAGTAGTCGGTCCGGGATGGATGCGAATAGCAAGAGATCGGTCGTCTTGGCGTTCATTGAAAGAGGCCTGTGTCCAGCAGTGGACCGGTGAGGGCTGATAATGATGATGATGAAAATTATGTTAATCATAATCCTATTGATAATGTATATCACTAATTGTAATATAACCTTAAACTACAGTCAAGACATTTCAGGTTTCGTTAAAGGTATACAAGAGAAATATGTAACTTGGCAAAAGAAAAGAATAAGCTATAGAAATGTACATTTTTCCTTCATTTATTTTGCAGTGTTTTTAATGTGTAACTTTGGTGTGCAACAAAGAGATATTTATTTATTTCATAGTGAATTAAGTAATTTCGTAAAAATATTTCCTCTCGATTCTCTGTTGGATTCTATAGGGGAAATTAAGATTTGTGAGAAGGAAGATGATGGAAATACACAAAAATTAATGTATGTAAAATGTAATTGAAATAATGGCGAAGGAGAAAAAATCGAAAGCACTGCAAAGACTCTATATTTAAATAATTATAACCCCTGCCCTTCATTAATTTCTCTCAAAACCGCATAACCTGTTCGATATTTACCTTGCATGATCTTTGCATGGAGTAATTAAACGGAATGAGAGACGTGTACATACAATTACACGCGTAACTGTTGTTTTGCATCAGAATGCATCACTAGCGATATTTTAACCGTCTACAATTAAGCAAACACTAACAATGCAGCAATAAACCGAATGAGAAGAGTGATATTTTGCCGCATCTGACTTGTTCTCATCCACAATGATGTCACTCACAAGTGCCATACTATTTAAATTTCCATGTTAATAGTTATATTGTTCGTGTTCTGCTGTACTTAAAGGGGAACATTATGGTTTGAATATTTCTCATTCTATATTTCATAATTTCAATAGATTACTGCGACTATTCTAATATCCAGATTTAGACTAAGACACTTATTGCGACATAAATGTCAGACATTGATTTCTGTAAAGTGCAACAAATTTATCTGTTCAGTAGACAAAATCGGAACTACAGCTGCCATTCGTAACACCAAACGCCATACAGCGTCGACAACCCTGTCTACTGAACTGATAAGTTTTTTTCGGACCTGAACTTATGTCGTGGTACCAAGGAGAAGCCAAATATACAACTTCAACTGATTGCTATCAGTGCTCGTCTGGTGACGGTTTGGGGTGGAAAGAGGGACCGACACTCGAGAGAGAGTCCCGAAGACTGGAGAGATGTATCCCAATATGAGAGTATTTGTAACAGCTAACTGGCCAGCAGCTAAATGTCATCGGCGCAGATGTGAATGTTTAGCGCATGGAGAAGATCGTGCCCGGGGGGGGGGGGGTAAGTCCCCCCTCCGGGTAATATACCTGTGTACAAAACTACGCGAGATTTTGAATTGTCCCGAATACGACACTAATTGTAGTGTCGCAATACATGTCGCTCGTGGACACATATACACCCCTCGGTGTGTGTGTAGTGCCACTGTCTAAATGTAGCTTAACGATCATCAAACATTGCTAATTGTCTGCACTTAGTGTGTTATTCCATTTCTGTCGTATGTAATAAATGTGTACGTTAACGTCTGATTAGTGCCTCCTAGTCATAAATTTAGTAAGAACGGTTATACTGCTCCGTGGACACCAGGTAACTAGTTCAAAATAAAATATGGACACCAGGTAACTGGTTCAAAATAATAATAGATGGAATAAATAAATAAATTTTACATTGTGTATTCACAAACTTTAAACATGTGTTTATGCGTACACAGAATGGAAAAGTTGCGTGTATTTGTGGGTATTAATTGTTACACAATTGTCTTGAAATTAAGTTCGCTTTCTGGTAGACTTTTGCTGTACAGTCATAATTTATATTGTAAAATATAAATATAACCGATATAATTGAAGTAATTTTAATAAATACTTTTAATTCTATAAGAAAGTATGAGAGTCGAGTATAACCGACGGGTGTAGCACACTAGAAATGTTTTGTTAATCTCTGTACCGGTCGTTATGGAACTTCGTTTCAAAAAAGTTGACTACCGCAGAGTATATTATTGTGCAGAAAGTGAAAGAGGTAAATTCTACCTCACCGAAAACTCAAGCCGCGGTGTAGCTTATTCGGTCAAATTACACACACGAATGTCAAAGAGCACACAATTTATGTACAATATAATTTACATTTGTTATTTAATGCAGAGTGAATAAAATCTGTATGCATTTAATATGCGCGAGATAATAATTCAATGTGACTGGTCGAGTTGTAATATGAATTGGGACCTGGCCAAGACGTACATGCAACTTGACGTCGGTGAATAATTTAACAGTAAAATAAGCTGAGATAGAATATGTTAGAAAACTTGATACCCACGGTATGATTGTAGCTCTTCGGTTGTCATTGCAGAGGTTTTCATTTATTGTACGAAATTTGATAGCGTCACAGACTGTAATATTCCAGAATGTAGCCCATTCTGGAATAGTATATTTTTTTTATCTCGAACTTTTTTGTTTCCCGTTTTCCTCGGTATAAATTTTATGCGGATAAAACCACGGCGCACAGCAAGTAACGTATAATTTGATTATGAAATGTAAAATACGTTGAGTTATAAATATTAAATTTTGACACAAACTGTCCAGATCATAAAGCACTTCTTTAACGTCGTTTTAATGTATGTACGTCGTGCAGTATTCTCAGAAGTTTACAACACATCTTATTTCTTGCCAAGGGTTAGTCAACGTCTCTAGCTAACTATTCCCTCCAACATATCGAATATCTTGAAACTTTTGTTCCCCTAAAAAGCTGCAAAAACAACATAATTTATTTTAATCATTGCAAACTTGTAATAAACATATAATAGTTATCACACTTAATGCATATTTAATGATTAATTATTATAGTATACAATAAAATTTGTAATCATAATATTTAAATATTGTAGTTAATAAATATACAATACGCATTGAATGCAGAACTATATCAATGTGTGATCTATATCAATATCTTTCTTAATCGAAAACAAATAGCATTTTATTGCAGTTTATTTTGACTTCGCTGTTATAAAACTCAACCATCGATCATGAGGGATGTCAACATCACTTCAAACATAAGCTCAAAAGACGGGGCCGTCTTGTCGTTCATTGAAAGAATCCTGTATCCAGCAGTGGCCTAATGAAGGTTGATATTGTTAATGTTGATAGTTATAAACATCACGTTGTAGATACACTCCACCTCTGTTGAAGATGAATCATACATTACTTTTGTTTGTCAACCATAGTCCATATCACATAGATAAGCATTGTAGATGAGTGACGAAGATACATTCTAAGAATTTACATTCACTGTGTAGTAGAACTTTGCATTCAGAGAAAAGGGCCACGGGCATGTAGAGCGGATAGTAAAAACCAGCCAAGCACGAGTTGAATTCTTTTTTGTTTTTGCTCTATGCTAGCGGGAGTGTCAGTCAGTTGAATTCTTTTTTGTTCTTGCTCTATGCTAGCAGCTAGTCAGCCCCCTAAGAGGCGGACTGACTAGCCGTCTTTGTCTCTTTTGCGCCAAGGTGTCCTGATGATTTGTTGTTCCGGGGAACCATACCAAAGGCAGCACCGATGGCACTCGCGGTGGTTTATTTAGGTATTCGGCACTATAATGTGCCACGAATCCCACACACCACTGAATCCCACCCAGAGCCGGTGGAGGCTGTAGAGCGCCGCCAACTAGTAGTAGGTCCCTCCGAAAAAAGGTAAGTGGAATCTTAGACATAGGGACCTGTTTCTACTCTGGGATAGGCGATGGGACAATAATGAGGAAACATCGGAAACATGTATGCAGATTATACTCGTAATATTCTTTCTTAAATCTCTTGTCTCTAATTTGTACGCAATTACATAAAGTATAGGCTTAGTAGGCGTATAGAAAGGCACGACAGAACACGACAAATATGTACATATTCTTAACATGGTCGATCAATCGAGCAAGTGGCAATTTAACGTAAATGAAGAGCCAATGTTTGCCGTTGAAAGATGCGTGACATTCAAACTGCTTTTTAAAATCTTAACATGTATAGGATATTTGTTAAGATTTTCAACTGCTTTAAATTTCTACTTTTTATAGAGTCTGATATATTATGATGAATATTCTATTTTGATACGTCATAACACGTGTACATGCGTCTCGAACAGACTGTTTATTTTTGTATATTCTAAGGGGCAAACCAGACATCTCTTGAAAATGTAAGTTACTACCGGTGACTATTGATGTATTACGTACTCTTAGGTAAATTCATTTGAAAAAAAAAAATAGATTAGTTGCGATGGTACTCACATATTCTTATTGCATATCATATTGTACAGTCTGCAACTATCATTACGGTACCCTTGACAATTCGTGTCATTATTCTGTCGCCTACATTCAACATTGCATTACATCATTGTAAACAGTTTATGACATTAGTTGTCTTCTTTACCTAAGTTTTATACATATATCGCACCTTGTCCTGACTCACTGGCCGCCAGATCAACTCACAACCTAAACTACTGGATCAATCAAGCGGAAATATACAGCAGCCAATACTTCCATAAGTCCATAAAGGGGTGTGGACTAAGCATGTACTAAAAAAGAATTTTCAAAAACTTTATCTCCAGGTGCAGTAGGGGTTGAACTTTTGTAATAAATTCCTAGATTATGATTTTTTTTGTCATTGCCCGTCAAAAACCGAGGAAAATATTTTCAAATATTGATGTATTAAGTTGACGCGACATTTCAACAAAACTACTTTTACGGATTCTATCGTGGTTTATTTAATTATTTAACTATCCCGACGTTTCAGAAGCTTTACAGCAACCATGTTCACGGGTGGAGCACCCGTAGATATAATATAGATAGAATCCGTAAAAGAAGTTTTGTTTTAAAGATTTTTAAAGTTAAGAAAATGTCATTTTTTTAAATGTATTTCCAGGTTTGCTCACATTAATTAATTCTCGTAGCAATCATAAAGACTTATTGAACTTTATAAAATTTTCCGATTTATTATATAGCATCCACAAAAATGCCTTTACCGTTGGTGAACTACTCATCCATAACGAGTTCTAGTAAGAAAACAAGAGCATTGCGAGAACAACACAAACAACAGCAGTATGATATTTTTAATTGAGATCACAAGTGATTCACAATCAGGAAACAACCACATACATTGTCATCTGCGTAGGTGAAGAGGAGATAAACATCAGAACGTACTTTGCATACATTAACCGAGGCATCTCATTACTATGCATTTGCCAAACTAAATTGATGGTGCTCTGAAATAATGGACATTGATTTATTGTTGTAAATCATAGGTTTTTATCGTTGCCTATTGATAAGTATAGCCTTAAATTCTTGGTTGGAAGTGCGAGTTATCTCCAGATACGGTATACCGGATAAGTCTACCAGCGAACGTAAAATAGTAAAAATCGAGCGTGAATGAAGGAGACATGAATAATAACGTTATTTCAGACACAATATATCTTACAGTCCAATTTATCTTCATCTATACTAATAGTACAAATCTGGGGAGATCGTTTTTGAACGCCTTAGTTTCCAAGACTACTATAATTAAACTAACTATAATTAACTGTAAAATTGTATTTTGAATGATCCGAAAAAAATGTATTTTTTTGATTGCAAGTAAAATTTATTACCCTTACAGTGTGTTTGTTTAACACACAAATATAAGACAGTTAAAATATAAAATGCGTATTCGAAGTGGTCTCCATTGGCTCCAATGCAGTCCTTTTTCCAGTCATCAGTAGAAGCTCGCACTCTTTCCACGGAGACAGTATTCACTGCCAATCGTATGTATTGTTTTAGGGACTCCAAATTATCATGGCATTTAGAGCAAGCTGTAATCTCTAAGACTGACCATAAATCATGGTCCAACGGATTAAGTTCGGTAGTAGAGGGGGGGTAGTCTTCAGGTCTGGTGAAGTCCGTTTGTTCTTTATGATCTGGACCCGAGTCTTGCTGGAAGAACCAAAATTGGTTGTTGAATATGGTGTTATTAGGGAGTTAAACTACCTTCTCAAGAATGGTATCTTAATACACTTGTGCTGATATTTTGATATCAGTATTACCAAAATATGGCTCAGCTGCTCATGCGTAGCTAATACCCCAGCAAACCATCACTGAAGTCGGATAGTGCCGCGTTGCACTCTGTCGTCCAACTGGGAAACTTCCTCAGAGCTTTGAGCATAAATACGGTCATTTTGTTTAAAATGTTGCTCAATTGTTAAAATGTTTCTCATTCGTAAACAAAATTTTTTTCTCGCCTCCTTTTGCGTACCGCATCAGTTTTCCGATTTTACCACCTTATTCATATTTAATTTGTCAGATAAGAAATGACCAGTGCGTCTCTTATACGCTGCAAGTCCTATATCACCTCTTAAAATACGTTTCATGGTTCTATGTGCTATCTTCATTTCATGAGATAAAATCTTTTCTTTCGGACAGGATTGCTTCGAATTCTTTCCCTTGCTGCTTTGACCACCTTTTTCGTACGAACACTACGTGGCCGGCAAGATCATTGTCTGTCATAAACAGAGGAAGTTCCATTGTACCTATTAATAGTCCGGTACACAAACATTTGACTAAAACCAAGTGTCTGGAGTGTTTAAATAATTGCATTTAGCTCCATACCTATTTTGTGTAATGCAATCACTGCGATTCTATTCGCCTTACCACCTATATCTTATATATTATTTTTATTATATTAAAATATTGTACTAATGTATGAGCGCCGATATAATCACAATGAACAATCGTTTAAAATTGACAGATTCCAAATTGAAATGTAATATTTTTTTATTTTTAATTGTTACTAATTATATAAAATATACTATACTATATAGACTGTTTTTTTGTATTTAACAGTTTATTTATCGAGGAAGGCTATATTTAAGGCTATATACTATGACAACAAATACGACCGAAGCTACGCGTGTGAAACTGCGGAGAGATGCCAATTGGTTAATATAATTAGACTAATACAAATTATCCTGCAAATGTATACCATACGTGTGTAAAAATCGAAAACTAATTATTTCTGGTGACGACACCATATGCTAACAGAATGTGCCTTTACTTTACGAGCCAGCACAGGTATAACTTCTGTAACTAACTTTACGCCGGTTTCCGCAGTACCGAACGTGGATCCACTTTTAAATCGACCCCCCACGTTGCTTGTATAAATAATAACCCAAAATACAACTTAAATATTTTATTCGCTGTTATAATTAAGCACAATTGTGTCAGTGCTCCCGTATATTGTTATTAAGTTCGTAAGATTCCAATTAATGAAGGTTAAAGACATCGAAGACGAGCTCTACGCCACTGTTTTATGTTTGTTTAATTTCAACTGTTTGATATGACCGTTTAACATCTATTCGGGATATTTTAAACATTATCTATCTAATGTAAAAAATCAATTCAATGACAGAACCATACACTCGCTTACTATCATTCCAAATTTTCTCTTACGTTTGGACCACATTCGAAGGACATTATCTCTAAACTATTATCTTTGACCGCCAGGTCTTCCGTTTTCAAAGTCAAGTGAAATAGGTTTTTCGATAGCATTCTTATGGCGATCTATG
>JAFELO010000383.1:676586-699543 GCA_017140195.1 Eumaeus atala | reverse complement strand
GGGGCCTACGCTCAACAGAAGACGGCTATAGGCTGATCCATTCATTCATTGCTATGCTATATAGGATCAATTTACATTGCATATTAGTTGTATTTAATTATTTTATCTACAGCTATTATAACATATTGTTCAGAGTGTATTCTGGAACAAAATATTCAAAAGGGCTGCTGTATAGTACTGCCTAATTTAACAGCTCCATTCAATCTACTTCAAGGGGGAGGATACGTTTTCTCGATTTAAAGTCCATTGACTCTTAATATCGATACTATAGCAAGCTGCATTCTCAACTGGAATTTTATCAGGTTCCACCACTTGAAACTAACCGCTTTCTATCTCGTTCAATTATTACATAGATGTTATTAAATTATTTTGCCTATTAAAAAGTAGGATAGTGCTTTCAAAATAAAAGTAGAAAGATCCGTTGAACTCCCGTCGCGTTGATCGAATAAAATCAAACTTAGGTGAAATATATATATTACGATACGATATTACATTTAAGCTATCCCTTTTATTGATCCCATCATAAAAATATAAAATTGGAGTTCTTATTTTTCGCAACATGCTCCTCTTGTAATTTCACAATTCAAAGGCTCGTGTCCAAGACTTTTGGGCACGAGCCTTCCTAAGAGGGTAAAAAGCAAATGATCCACGATCAATGCCCACTGGGGATTATTGGAAGCACATACATCAAAATCCGATTTCTGTACTACTGTTACGGTCAAAATTGTTAAAATGTAACGATATATTTCTCACTATCTGCGATTACTCGTAAAATGAGCTTAAGTTCCTCCGCAGCCGCACCCGATACTCGTAAAAATTTTACAGAAGCAATTAAATCACAAAAATCGCAGACTGTTAATTGTTCGCTATAATTATAATTAACCATTATTGCAATCAGCTGCCAGATATTTTTTCTTCCCGCCATTTAGCATTATAACGGACGTTGTAAACAGTTATATACCAAACTGGAGTAATGGTGCATTAAACACATATAATGGCCCGTCGCATCAAATAACGACTACTTTTATTATACAAATAACTTATATAAAAAGATTTACACCAGCTGAGTCTTCTGTTAGGAAATTGGTGTTTCGCTAGTAAACTCGGCACTATTTACACGCGTGTATGTAAACCGTGAAAAATAAATATTAGGCGGTAAAATCGAAAATCGCCGGTTTACTTCGGTGATTTTATACCTATAATAAAAGAACCGTCAACCGCCGACGGTACAGAATAAATAGTAAGGACACGGTCTGAATTCTAAAAGCACTAAGCGGAACAATCGGCGATTGATTCAAATGTTGACATGTTTAATGTCCATTGGCAATGTACCTAGCATCAAAAGTTTAGTAATAATCTGTTTTCGTATACCGAATGTATAAGATGTGTGTTCTACAAGCCTTGTGATAGCTACTGTATTTAAAGTTTCCGAGTTAGTATTTGACTAAGATCAGACTAGCCCTTAAAGCGTTTATACTGGATTTTTTGTTTCAATCTAGTAACAATTGATACCGCTTTCTTATTATAATTTGATCACTCTGTTTACGGACAAATAAGGAAACTATGAATCGATCAATTATAACGCATACCAATAACAAACACATAATTGACTTCCACACAAATGCCAATTGGTTACCAGACACGTGAATATATTCGTAATATCTGATTATGAAAAAGGAGTGGTGATAACCCTGCTGTTTGTACTGTTGCCTGCCAACTTTTTTAGCGACACGCGTTCATCGTTAAAATAAAGTACGTATATGGTAAAAATGATCACTGACATTTGTGACTGGTTTTTGTTTTTTATTTTGTAACACGTCGCAATATCACAATGTATGTAGGTTCCATACGGCTCCATAATTTGTATAAAATGATACACAAATAACCTCAATTTGTAACTTCTCAGAAATTTATTCCTCCCACACGTTCTCAATACACATTAAAACGAAATTGTTGTCTATGACGACTTCGATCAAAGAAATAATTATTGCACTTAAAATATTTTTGCAGATTATTGATCAAAGAGGTTTTTTGATGCGCAGAATGCTACGAAAGATTTAACAGTATAGAATAAAATATTTCATGGCCTATTTATTTAGTACAGAGACTAAACGAACTGGCCGGACAGAACGGCGCCCACAGACATACATGGCCTCAGGCAGGCCTGCCTGTAGTCATAGGCTAAATTACCTCTGGTGTTGTGAGCATGTGGTGTGATGTCTGTGGGCGCCGCTCTGTCCGGTTAGTTCGTTTAGTCCCTGTACTGTATATTAACCCAAACAACGTAATTCTTTTAGATGCGCAAGTGAGCAATCAGAGTCTTTTTACGAGTACCGATACCCGTGAATATCGCACGATTACTATGCCGATGCGTTGCCCACGTCGTCGTCCCCTCCCCCTCTCCAATGGGCCATGGTTATTATAAAGATCTAAAATCTAAACCATACGCAATGTACCTAATCACTTAAAAGTACTTTTATTGTAATGAATGTCAGTTGCACTAACTTACGGTTAAAAAATAAACAAAACGGGTTTACTTTTACGAAATAATAGAGAACAGAAAATTAAAAGGAATGTTATTTGACGTTGTCAACATGAGATCAAAGACGCTAACATTTATTAAGGTTCTTTGGTTGATCTGCAGTCCAATCTCTTTGAAATTGTCCTACAGTCGTGTCATGGATACTAATGTTACAAAGACGAAACATATTTTTATTGTTCGTTTCCATTCTGTTCAATGGAACACTACGAAAGTATACGAACGATTTGAAAAAATATTTTACCTTTTGAATGGTACATTGTCTCTGATGAACATTTTGTATAACGTTAGAGATTAGTATGGAACTTTCGATATTGCAACTAAAGGCAGATGCTGCAATGCTGTTCTGTCATACATTTTTGTCACGGTAACGTGTAATGTTTAAGAAGCCCGAAAATACAATTTATAATTTTCATATTTTTGTAAATCGACGAGTTTTAGCCACATTTTGTAAAACATCCGCGCGAAGCTGGAACGTACTGTTAGTCAATAATATCTATCCGTAGATGCGGTAGGTCAAAATTAATTACAAATTCATGTCAGGCGATAAGTAGTTTTAGTTGGTCACTATTCTTCTTCGGTACAACGATCGATATGTCGAAAACTACAATGGAAATTGACGAGGCCATGAGTGGCGTGATTGATTGCATGTGGGGCGTAGGTGAAGGATATTGTAGGAGTAATTATACGATCAGGAGAGCTAAATTCTCACATGAGACGCTTGGACTTATGAGCGAACGCAGAGCAGAAGACGTTACGTCTGCCGATGTCAGGCTTCTTTCGAAGCGAATCCGTAGAATAATACGCCGAGACCATCGCAACTCAAAAACGCAACAGGTTACCGAAGCGATTGAGCAGAATTGAGGATAGAAGTCTTTTATGGAGAAGCTTGGAAAAAGTTATCTGACAAAGGTTAGGGGACTAATTCTGGGGTTACCGATTCTTCTAAGCCTGGGATCTTATCTGAGTTTGAAGCTTTCTATAGCAAGTTGTATATTTCGCACACTCCTCATCCCGTTATCCTAAAGAACGATCCGTTTGCAAGTCTAACACGACATTTTTCAGATGATCTGCCGAACATCATCTTGAGTGATGTTAGTCTGGCTCTTGCGCAGCTTAAAGGGGGAAAAGCTCCGGGAAGGGGGGGGGGAATTACAGTCGAGCATTTTAGAGCAGAAGGCGAACCTGTATCAAGAGAGCTAAAAAAGATTTTTTATTTCGTCCTTCAGCGGGTCATACCTCCCAAGACATGGCTTGGAAGTGACGTTATTTTATTTTTAAGAGGGGTGACAAATCATTGCTTGAAAATTACAGACCAATTTCACTTCTCGGCCATATTTGCAAGTTGTTTTCAAGAGTCTTGACGAATCGTCTCACCATATCTTGACGAATTCCAGCCACCGCAGCAGGCTGGGTTTCGTATGGGATTTAACACCATGGACCACATTTTCACTATAAGCAAAGGACATATGATTACAATCTGCTGCTGTATCTTGCCTTTATGGACCACGAGAAAGCTTTTAACTCTGTCAAAACCTGGGATGTTCTGGAAGCTTTACAGCGATATCAGGTCGTTTGGCGATACGTTGAAGTATAGAAGTTGAAGCATTGTATGACGCTGTTTTTATGTCCGTTCTGATTCCGGGAGGTCAAACCAGGCCAATCCGATTGCATTGAAGAGTGCACCAGGGCGATGTTCTTTCCCAGAAACTGTTCACTAATGCTTTGGAGGATGTCTTTAAGACTTTAAACTGGACATAAATATTAACGTCGAATACCTTCCACATTTTCGTTTCGCCGACGATATCGTTGTTTTGGCCGAATCGTTGGTGATCTTGCAGAAAATGTTGCACAGCCTTAATGTATCCTCTCGACGTATTTACCTTAGTATGAACTTTGACAAGACAAAGGTCATGTCCAACGAACACGTTCTCCCTAGACCAGCCAACTTTGATGGTGCTATTCTCGAAGTCGTAAACGATGTGTCTACCTTGGGCAATTATTGCAATTAGGTAGATAATTTCGAGAAGGAAGCTGATAGAAGGATTCAGTTGGGTTGGGCAACATTACGAAGGCTTCGTCACGTCAACAAAAGTCTTCGACCAATGCGTTCTCCCTGTAATGACCTACGGGGTCGGAACATGGCCTCTTCAGTCAGGAGTGGTCCGCAAGTTTGCGGTAGCTCTACGGGCTATTGGACGTACTGTGTTGAGTATTTCTCTGCCAGACGGAATTCGTAAGGAAATCATAAGGCAGAGAACTAAAGTATCCGATATCACGCGACGAATAGGCTCGCCGAAGTGGCGATGGGCTGGTCACACACTCAGAAGAACAGGTGGCAGATGGGCCAGTAAGTTTCTGGAGTGGAGGCCGCGTTTAGAAAAACGAAGCGTTGATCCACCGTTCACCAGATGGGAAGACGATCTTCGTGCAGTAGCCGGTCCGGGATGGATGCGAGTAGCAGGAGATCGGTCGTCTTGGCGTTCATTGAGAGAGGCCAATGTCCAGCAGTGGACCGACAAGGGCTGATAATGATGATGATGACAACGATCGGTGCGGTCATCTTACGTTTTTATTCGTTTATTTTGACTTCACTAGGTGATTTGATGATGTGATCTAAGACTATAGGCTGACAACTCTCATATGATCATATGATATGGAATATGTTGTATACATTTATGTGAGATATATGAATACCTACTCTGATATTCTCAGTAGAAGATAAAGTTACTTCAAAAGCGATTGAATTTGGTGCTAAAAGTATTAATTAATCTGCTGAAAAATGTCGTCACACGTCGCTAAACAAAGCGCGTCGCATTCCAGTCAATACAATTTGTTGGACAGTTTCTAGTACACATTGTTTACATGTTTGCAAACTATGACGTCGCTCCCGGACTACCCTCGGGAATACGCGATCGTTTGACACCGACTAACATAAAACACATACATAAGTTATATTTTTAAACAGGTTAGGCAACGAAATTAATTAACTTGAATGCATAAATTTAAATTTCGTAATTAAATTTCATAACATGACTAAATACAGATTGTCTTAACAGTTTTATGGCACTGCTTACGCCGCCTTAGTACCTAAATAATGAAATATAAGTTACATTTCTCTTTTTAACTTACTTACACTCTTAACCACTTTCTATGTAAACGCTGATAACATTGACACACACATAATTGTTTTATAATATTATATACTAATAGACACTGTTTGTGATTTTGTTCAATATGGTAAATAAATTTAGAAAAAAGAAAAGCTGCACCATCAGCGGTGTTTGGGATTACGTGACAAAAATCTAGAAACATGCTATAACATTTACTTATTAATAATACAGAATACTAGTAAGCAAATTATTTATATGATTTTCAGACTAGATACTTGTAAATTATAAAATGTTGGTATACTTTTGAGAGTATTTACATCTATACCCCTATTATTGTTCTGTAAACCTAACGTAAATGGCATATCCACCGGTTGCTGGCGAATAGAGCTCCAGACACATCACCGAACTTTACAGAAATCCATGACACATAATGGTTTCAGATTAATTAAGGTTATGACTCACGGCATATTCCTAAGCACGCGCCATTTTTTTGAACGAGGACCATTTATTTTGGATGTTTCAAGCGAAGAACTGCATAAAATGGAATGCTATGTATGATATCGAGTAGATACGTAATGCGTGTGCAACGTTGGGATTTATAACTTAAGCTTCACATATTCCTACATCTATTTCTACGCTTTATGTTAACTTAAATTATTTTCCAATATTTATTGTATAATGTATAGCTAAAATCAACATAGAAACTACATGCTACTTAGTATACAGAGAACATACAAAATAGCGCGTTCTCGAGAACACGCCGGCGATGCTTGAGATCGGTGGCAGGAAGTGCCTTGTATTGACTGAAAGTGGTACTGTTGAAACAACGTATTTGAACACGTTCAAGAATAATATTTGTCAAAATGGTTTAGCGAAAATTTATTTGCCAATGTTATGTGATATAAAGCACATTTGCCTGACTCTTGTCTGAAGTAGAAATGAATTTACTGTGGAGAAAATTCTCTACTTGTGTTTCTTATGTGGTGTAATTTCAGCATTATAGCCGAATTAATACAGTACGACCGGGACCATATTTCTTAGATAATACAGTAATACTGTCGTGTTTCGTTTGGTGTTTCTATAAATAAGATAGGCGGATAGGCGGATGGATGTGATATTCAATGTCCATGATCGCATTTCATGAAATGATTAAATTTATTAAATTTATTCGTTTTCCTTTGCTACTCGAACAAAAATTGTAGTCACGAACTCAGTGTGACACTTTGTTGGTAAATAACCGGTATAATTGATGCTTTATAACGTTACATTTCAAGCTATTAATTTAGCTGATATTGCGTTTTTATATTGTATAATAGTCGGTTTTTTATGACTGCTCTATGCTGGCGGAAATGCAGCTTCACCGGTTACTATAAGACACGACGGGCGACTGTCTAGGTGAAATTGTGGTCGATAGTGTCATAGATTCATCTAGATGAATGAAGGGAAGAATGCATCCCGATAGTTATTTAATGTTAGCTATAGTAACTTTGACCATTGTTGAGTTCGATACCATTGATATGATACATATGTTTTTTGTAATTTTACTTAGAACTTTAGAACACAATGATCAAGGGAAGTGCATAAAGTTGTAAACGTAATCGTAAGAATTACGCCACATGAAATGGCAGTGGGCCAGTCAAGCGCGGACGATGTGACAATAGCTTTCTGGAGTGGATGTAACTTGGGAAGTCCCATGGTGTCATGAAAATAATTCTAATGGAGGCAAAGTAACCTAACTACTAAATTAAGTAATTAATTTTTACATTGAGTTAGTAATCAAATATATTTTGCGCCATATGGTACTTATATGTTTGATAATGTAAATATTATAAAAAATACGTGAACGGTAAAATAAAAATATTGCTTATTGAAACATTACGTAGAGTAAGTCTAGAAAGTTGACGGCATTACATAAACTGTAACATTTAAGTGTCCATGCGCTAATATAATCAAACCATTTCATTTGCCTCTACTTTCTATTTTTTTTTCTTTGCTACTTTTAATCAAGATCTGTGACAAATGTAGCGATAATAAAAACATTTGTTTGACAATACCAAACTATTCGTCCCTTTATAATACGTTATTTTAATTTGTAATATTAGGATAAAATTATGAACACAACATGTGTTTGCTTTTACATGTAGATTTCGCGATTGTAGTTTCTTGCAATCTGCTGTGCTTATAATACAAAGTAATCGTTAGATGTTTTATTAATACATTTAAGAACCTTGATTTTCTTACTCAATATATTTTCTATGGAATGTTTATAACATATAGGTTTTCAAATTGTTATAGAACCAAGGCTGTATGTGATTAATTTCCTCAAAATCTACGGAACGGTGATTGGATGTGTGATGAAGTGGATGTAGCGATTCGCGATTAAGGTTTGTTATTCACGTGTGAAGCCGGATCGGATCGCTGGTATAAAATATTTTTGTCAAATTTTATATCAGGTGTAACGTCTACTTCTGCTTTTGTTTCACGTAGTTGCGACTCTATTTATCAAATCGATTTGATGGTTATTAGACAAATACAATATTAAATGTAGAACGATGTCTCATTCGCACATTCTAATGTTTCGTAGTTTGCGTGTACCAAGTCACGGTTGTTACTGCACGTCTACACGCAAACTGACCGTAGCGATTCACGCATCGTTACTCCTCGTGAGAAAATTCCTGCTCGCTCCTCATTGTTCTTGTACCCTTATTTCTATTGTCTGGACGCTAAGCTCTAGCAATAACGTTGGCATATTCTAAATCTTTTACATGTGTCTTAGTAACGGTATTACTTTAAAACCAAACTTTTGTTGACACACCTATTTGTTTGTCCCATTGAAAAAGCACCATTACATGTCTCTACCAGAGTCGATAGGAGTTGTAACTAAAATAAGTTATAATAAAAACCGTAAAAAAGGAAAAAGTAAAAGAACACGAAGATCAGAAATAATTCCCAATTTACTGACAAATCAATACACAAGACATTTCAAGATAGCAATGCCAATTGGAAGTAATATACATGAAGGTTAACGAATTGCTTTATTTAAACACGTGTCACATTTAGAACTGGCTCTAATTTGGGCTAATAACATTTGCTCGTTTCAGCTCCAATTGTAGGCGCGAGTAATACTCACCATAATTTCTCCGCATGGACATAGCACCTTCACTTGTTAAATTATCAGTGCCTGTCCACAGTAATTAATTTTTCCGCGGAATGATTGCAAAAACGACAGTGATTTCGAGATTGAGTTAATTATTGTCTTGGTATTTACTATTTATAGCACAATTGTTTCAGACGAGGTTTTATATAACTCTGCTTTTATACTGCATTAAAATAATCTAAAAAAAATATTTCTTCTTTTTAAATAAATATTATAACTTATTAGTGCTGGTAGATTGATACGAGTATATGGTATAGATGGGAGTAGCAGGAGATCGGTCGTCTTGGCGTTCATTGAAAGTGGCCTATGACCGATAAGGGCTAACAATGATGATGATGATGATGTTACGATATCTTATCATGAATTTACGTATAATTTACCTTAATGGATTACCTAATTATAATAGTGTATCTATGAGTACAAGTGCAACCCGGTTACTATTACGTTAGACCTGATGTCGAGAACGTCTCATCTGCGCTTTGAAATAGTGCGTCTACGTAATGACCAATCGAGGCGTACGCAGGGATGTGAAAGAGGCACGGGGAGGGGCTCCACATTCCAGCAGGGTCTACAGATAATGTGAACGTGAAGTATTTTTAAACTAAGCAAATGACACATTTGAGGAGTGCCATATGCGATCCTTATTATTATTCGTATACATTAATCATGTACAATACTGTTTGAGTGATGTCCATCACTTTCAAGATCTCCTGAGTCAATACAATATCTTGTTGTCATTGTTTTTGTTCCGAAACCATTTGCCGGCACAAAGGCGGCGGTATTGTTTAGGTCGTACAAGTGTTTCGACACCCGTCAAACTGTGACATGTTTCCAAAGGTTTTTAGAGCCACTCCGCACTGACCTTGTAATGTAAAACCTGTCAACCAGTTTCGCTTAGTGCACATACTGGACGAAATATCATTAATCGTTAATATGGGCACACTTGAGACTTTTTTCACATATCATGTCATGTATGTTTCCTACGTCCTGTTGAATGATGGATGATCTAAACCGCGTTCTAAGGCGGCGAGGCTTGCTAGTGTATCGGAACAATACCTGTATACATCTACAAGTAGGTCTGTGTTATTGTACCCTTATCCGACCCAAGAGAGACCATCTGGCGCTCTGACACGACGCGATAATAAAACTTTTTATAGTACGAGAGGCAAAAATTATAAATTCTTTTAAATTGAAAAAAAAAAAAGTGGTACGACATCGATACGCCAGGAGGTGGCAATTAAATATATAATCCGCGCGGTCCCATAGCTCTGGGCTCCGGCTGGTTAATGGCTTGTTTACTCACTCGCATTCCGTATACGGTGTGAAAGCTCCACATTGTCGCAAGTCCTTACTTTGTATGGACTGGCAGACGAAACGGTTTGAGCCTGAATTAAAGAAGTCAATTAATCAAAGTCGGTTTCTATTTCATCACTAAAATAAAATTAGTTTCTTATTTTCTGGGACGCAGTATACACACATACTGCATAGGACTATAGGAGTATATACACATACTGCATAGGACTATAGGAGTATATACACATACTGCATAGGACTATAGGAGTATATACACATACTGCATAGGAGGCGGTAGTGCCATGCACAGTGCTTGACACCACATCCTCCTATGCAACGGAAACCGGTTAGGTACCTCTCGCTCACATTATACCGCCGTAAAGTGACATCTTCAGTGTCGCGTTTCGTGCGGTTTGTGAGTAGCCGGTGGCCCATTGGGGGGAGGAAATTGGGGCAACGCATCGGCATAGTTATTATGAGGATGTTCATGGGTGTCGGTAGTTGTAAAAAAGGCTCCGATTGCACACATGGAATGGCAGTGATATAGCTACGTTATCGTATTTTGTGCAGTTTGTAAGTCTGTCACCTCCTGGAAGGCAGGCAACGCATCCTCTATTAATTGTGTGGACGTAAATTACGTTCGTTAGTCGCAAAATACCTCCGGGTGCTCGTTTATATGCCATGTTAGTTGTCAAAGCATCAGTTGCAGCATCATGGTAGCCTGTGGCATTCCTCGATGAATGGACTCAACACAAAAAATATTTTTTCGTTTTGGACCAGTACTTCTTCAGGCTAACATTATTAGTTTAGATTAAAACACTATTATATTATAGTAAATTGCTCATAATCTACGTTTTCCACAAGTAACACAATCGCTACACATCGCGGTTGATTCACCCCGGTGCGAAAGGGAAAGTACCTCTCCCACCTAACAATGGCATGAAATAACGGCTATGCTGTCGCATTTCATTCTATCGGTGAGACTTTCTTATGCATCTTTTTTTCGGATCTGAACTTTTGCTGTGGAAGCGAAGAGAAGCCAAATACAGTTCTTCGGATTGCTATGAGTGATCGCCGGCAACGAGACTAGGTTTGGGGTCGAAAAGGGGTCAAACCCGCCATATGATGTTTGCAAAAGCCAATTTAACTATTATCATGACGAGGGGGTCATCCCCCAACACTGAGGTCGAGTACGGTACGGTAGCAAAAATGGCTTCGGCGCTCACGGGAATTAATGGCTCATGGAGGGAATTATGACTGCATCTTATAGCACTACCAGGAGGGTTTTAATAGCAACGCCTTTGTGTATTTGTGTCTAATATGACGTAGCAAATGTTCATCACGCATCTTATGTAAAAGAATGTTTAATTGATTCAATCAAACACAAGTACATACGTATAAAAATCTGGTGTGCACAATAATTGAAAGGTACCGACACACTTTTTATGCATAAGACGTTACGAAACATATGGTGCTACTCCGGATATTATCCACTGAGTCATCAGTTCCTTATCTGGTGACCGAGGCGTGTTTGCACAATTGTAGTAGGTTTTAAGGGCGAAAAACCGTTTCTTTTCTGCAATACAACATTACATCACGTATTGTAAATTGTTTGATGATTTCTACATGAATTGAATTACTTCGAACGACTGAAATATAAATTAATTTATTGTCCTTACAATATTGACTAATTAGAAAATATACACCATTATGCCCTGGTGGAATTTCAGCAATTTGGAAATGTTAACACTTAGGCAAAGGTTCTTTATATATTATTGTTACTTTTAAGAAATACATATTTGTAATAATTTTCCTAAAGTGTAGAAACTTAAATGGAAACGTCTATATGAGGTCGAATATAAATAAGTATTTACTGCTTTTTCTATTAAATATCAGTCACTATGTAGGCACAGAACTATAAAACATACACATATTAAATAAATGCTATTTTCTATATTATGAAATGTTTTTACATGTTATAACACATTTATAAAGCATTCTCACTGTCATCGTTAACATGATAAAAACGTGCTTCGTGCGATATTTTATAAATAAACGGGTTAGGTAACACACAAGAAATGTATCTATTTAGACTATACGATATACATACATATAATGTGTTAATAAATATAAAAAACAGCAGCCATACACCAGAACATTTAAGATTAAGTTTTTGAAATGTAATTTGCAAATAGTAAATAAAAAGTGAGCAAAATTCAGCAACAGCCGAATGGACAGTGGTGCCAGTAAAGCAAATAGTAGGATATGGTTCCGATTACGGAACATTGCAGACTTTCAATTTTGCGATTTCCCGATCATATTGTCCTACTACTTAAAGTTTTGATTACTTTACACTCACAATTTGCCCAAAACACTACAGGCAGGGGCCCGCTAACTTCATGCGAAGGTTAAATAGTGACACTTATCATGCAGCACATCTATACTAATGTATATAATATCTGTAACGTCATCTCATCCAATAATATCATAAAATCTGTAATAATGCTGCTACACATTATTATAAGATTGAAGAGTTTTATTGTTTGTCTAAAACAAAAAAAAAAATATTTCATGTGTTAAAAGTTTATGTATCAAGGAAGGCGTTAATGCTATAATGATGAAAACCAATGGGAGATGAGGACGCAGGTGAAACCGGCGGGGCACTGCTAGGGACTGCTATAGCTATCATGTTACAACCAGTCGTCAAAACAATATTGTTAACTTACTACCGCGGTAATGGTCATTGTTGGATGGAAAGTTTATATTTACTGTGTCTCGTTTTTATATTTCTGACACAATGGTCACGAAGTATTCGACAACTGCACAGTAATATTGGTAAGTTTTATATTTACGTACCAACACCGCCACGAGACTTCACCCGCGTCACATGGTAAAATTCCGTATTATAAACCCGCCATTATTAAACCATTCCATTCCATACATATAAAACCCATTGGACAATAAAATTCGCCCCCTTACGGGATGAATTTGTAAAAAAATCCTTTCTTAGTGTTTACTTGCATCATGAAAGGAATTTCCGCACCAAATTTTAAGTTCATAGGCACAATAGTTTTTAGCTGGCCATTGTCTGTCAGTATATAATCTTTATTTTCTCCACAAAGGAACTTTACATACTACACACTTGCTCAATAATTTTCAGGATATTTAACCTTTGTAGAAGACTTGGTGTCTGCAGTAGAAAAACCTGTGTTACAGAGTCACCAGACTCTCACATTACATTACATTTAGATGTGTCTAATAAATCGTGGAATTTAGGGAACATTTACAATAAATTTAGAAACCCACAAAGCCCAAACCCTTGCATATACCTTATAAAATCCTTAAATAGTTATATTAGTAGATTAACATTAAGGTAAATATAAAAATAGTATACAGGTATGCATATAAAATCAAAACATTATTGTATATTGTAATTTTGGTAAATGAGAGTTATAATTATTAAATATCAAACGACCTCCACATTAATATTATTTTATCGGATAGTTTTAAGTAAGTTTTCGATGTTCTCATAGTCTAGGTAAGGTGTCATATTATTTGACTACAGAATTAACTTATATAAAAGTTTAACGATGATAACAGTCTACGCATGTATGTCTATCTAAATATATATATATATATATATATATATATATATATATACGTGCTTGTTATAGAACGAAGTCTCCTAAAGGTAGTTGTCTATATGTGATCGATTTTCTCATATTTTCTATACGGATTTTCATGCCATTATCACCCACGGATCGAGCGATGTCCAAGGAGGGTTTTAGTGTATAATTTATTAAGGTGGCACTTCCCTGCTATTGACGTGCGAAGACGGAGCGCATCGCCAGTATTAAGATAAATATCTAACAGAAATTATAGAAAGGACAAACTGAGATAGCAAATAATATGATATCACTGGTGATAACACGCCTCTGAATGTACGACGCCGACCTGTAGTGGGCTGACTATGAAGTTGCCACCTTTAACACTGGCGCATTGATGTCATGTCTTAACCCAGAGCTACTTCACACAGACCTTTGTTATTTAAACTTTTACATTTTCAGATTTTTACATTTAGTAACTTCATCATATATTATGTACTTAAAATATACCACTATTTTGTTGCAATTAGGGACCGAGGATATAACTATTTCCCAAATTTATTCCTAATATTTTGTGTATGTATGAATACTTTATTATGCGTGCATACATGAATGCATGTTTAGTTACTTCAAATGTCAACCTCCTACTCCTTTCCAAGCATAAACTAGGAGCGCATGATAGGTTTTACGTGATGTACAACGCCCTTGTATTTTTTTAGGTCTTTGCAATTGAAAAATCTCGAATACCATCTGAAAGTGGAATCGAATTTTCACGAGACCAACGAAACCTAAGAAAATGTTTCAGAACCTTTATTCTGCAATCGTTTTGGAGTATCATATAGTTACACGACTGCATCTTCTGTGATAATGATGATTGGGAACACTTTGGTCCATTGAAGGGAAGGAGGCAGTCGTAAAAAGGCTCCGATTTCTCGTTTGCTCCATACTACAACAAAGTGAACTACTCGACCTATACCAAAACAGGGAATATAAGTAAAGGGACACCCAACAAAATTTGCAGTGTCGAGAGTCGACATAACGACTGAAATGATGAAGTTATGCTAAATCTGTCTTTTGACATTTATATAGTTTTAATTTTGATGTTTATTTGATCTATAGATAGGAATTGGCTGAATCTCTATTTAAACATTTACAGCATGAAATAAATGTCACACGAGAGACGCAGAGAATTTCTATTAATAATGGACACGCATAGCTAAACTAAAATACTATAACATGATAGCAATCCAAACAATTGATTAATTTTACTCTGCAATTTATTTCCCAATAACTTTATTAATTTTAAGAGCGTTTTACGACGAAAAATTCAGATCATTTAGAGTACGACATTCGTATTCAGAATATTTTAACATGTTTAGTGATTTCTCCAGTAGATTATCAAATTATCGTCATCGTTCACAAATGGGTTATTCCTAAGCCCACTGAGCTAGGAACTATCCCAACCAAAGTAGGAATATCTTTAAATCTAATTATTATTTTGAAATTTTAGTTCAAATACCACGCGAACAGGGATTTGGCCGTCTTAGTCTGCAGTGAAATGTATAGTACTGAACGGTTCAAACTCATCCCGATGTTGATACATACCAAAGTAGGAAGTAATCGTGACAGAGTGCCGCTGTTGCATATTTTGTACAATATACTTGATGTGAACCTTCTCTAAGTATATAACTGTGTGGATCATTGCGCAATTCTATTGAAGCAAAATGTTTTACGCATTGTTTGATAGTTTAGAATATCTTATTTTCGGATTTTTTATAATTGCTCTAATGACATAATTAATTGTGTTATATGTAGGTGCATAAAAAATTTTTTTTAATAAATGCTAGTAACTTTCATATATTGCCTACTTACTTTGTATGTTACTAGAGAAATAAGGAAAACCCGATCTACCTTATAGGAAAATAATGTACTGACTTACGTAAGGACAAATTCCTGTAAAGGCCTTGAATATTGTGCCTAGGAGCTGTTGAAAGAGGACGGTGTGTGGTAAATGAAATAAGTTTCTTACAGAATAGGGGTAGGGGGCAAACGAGCAATCGGGAGCCTTTTTTTACGACTACCGACGGCCATGAACATACACATAATTACCATGCCGATGCGTTGCCCCTTCCCCCCCATCCCTGGGTCTCCGACTTCTACCAAACCGCACGAATTTGAAGATGTCATTTTACGCGACATTGAAGATGTCATTTTACGGCGGTATTATGTGAGCGAGAGGACCTCCCAGGTCGTGCCGGCCCAATTCCGTTGCATAGGAGGATATAGTGCCATGCACTATGCATGGCACTACCTCCTCCTATGCAGCATGGAACTACATCTTCCTAGTTTCACAAAGCACTCGCTAAGAATTCTTAATTACTTGTATATGCCACGCAGATCTTATGGCTCGTATATAAACTTTTATCTTGTGCAGTAAGTTCTAGGGCAGACATGTAAAACTGTAACAATTCTGACACGTCCGTCAAATTTATGCTAGCAGATGGGCGACTAACGAAAATTATTGTTGTTTTCAGAAATTGCAAAGGTGCGCGCAAGCTTATTCCAAATAAATGGAGTGAAGAAAGAACCTTTAATCTTACCAGAAGCAGAGGGCCTGGTTACCACACTCACAGAAAAAGTATACGTGCCAGTCAAAGAACACCCAGATGTAAGTGTTTTATTATTTTTTGCAACAAACACATCGCGCCAGTTCCCTAACGGGGTAGGCAGAGAGAATGGAGCGCTACATATCACGATCCTTACATACCTGCCTCCTTCACTTTCATAACTCTCTTCATACAAACACGCCGGCTGCGAAGACTCCGAACACCACCTTCGGTCAGTACCCGACCAATTTAATCGTGATATGTTAGTCTGGGTCTTCCCCGGTACCTACATCCTATTTATTGCACGTCTAACTTAAAATGTAGAGACGCTGGTCACGACGTTAGTTGCACTGAGGGTTCCGTACCGGGAGATACGAGCGTGAGAACTTATAAAAATAAACAAAATTATATTTGCGGGCGTATGCATTTACTTTGTATGAATTTAACTACAAATACAAGTTTGTAATAGTTTTTTCCATGATATAACTAATGATTATCTTGTGTTAGTTCAACATTGTTAAAACCTCTGAAGAAACGCCTCTATAAAAGTAGGCAGTGTTTAGTAATGCGCAATGTTTTCAGTGTCGCGCCCACTCTTATGCGTTGACTTTTGGCTGCCGTTTTAAAGGGGCATCTGTTGATAACGCTATAGATCAAGATAAGTGTCCATAGGTTGTGTAGTTTTAATACATCGGGGGACAGAACGAGCGTTAGTCATATAAGTAGGGAGACAAGGTTGGCAGCTTGCTACATTTGGAGACTTATGTCAGGGCGATCTCGTATTTCGACGGGCTGTCGACTCGCATTCTCGGCTGAGACGCAAGGCAGTCCTTACTGATGTTGTCCATTCATCGTCGAGTTTAGCTCACTAGTTCTCAAAATTGGATCTAAAGTTTATTGAACTGTATTCAATGATTGAATCATTGTGTCTATTTTATTTGTGTCGATTTATAAAACGAACTGTTGAATGTACTTTGCTAACAAATGCTGTGTATTCAATCATAATGATCGGTATGTACAAATGAAGAAGCATTGCAGGAGAAGCTAAACTAGGTATTATCTATGATTTATACTTAAATATATGAAAAGTTGAATATCGATAAAACAGCGTGTTCTCGGTACGTGGATTTTACTCGAACGAACCTCCTATACTATTAAAAATACTAGCTTAGAATGCTCGGTACGTGGATTTTACGCAGGTGTCACGATCGATTTCACAGGATCTGATTTACAACTTTCACTCCGCGCGCCTTAAATCATTTCTTGAAGGGTAAACACCCATAATAATAATCAATAGGAATCCAGTAATACCAAAGTGTATATAATACAAATGGATATCCATCACTCATTGACGACTATCAACATCCTTGACACAATGTTGATAAGAGTCATTAACAATAAATCAACAAAAAAAATATGATGACTAATGACGCCCATAAACATCCGCATATAGATTATTTCTCTTTCTCCAATGCCTACCCCATTAGTCTGCAACTGTCTGGACTTGAACTAGGGCTGTGGAAGCGAAGAGAAGCCCTATACAGCTTCATCGGATTGCAATGTGTGCTCGGCAGAAGAAGAGAAGGTTAAGGGTTCGAAGTCCGATCACTACTGTCACGCAAATTTGGCCATAATAATAGCTAAATTATTATGGCTTGAGAGAACGAGGGGTCCTTCATCCCCCCACAGTGATGTCGAGGGCTTGTGCTCGGTAGCTAAAATGGCCTCAGCGCTGGCGTGAACTCCTCATAGCACGTTAGACTCTGGGTAGACTCATACCTACCAGGCGTTATAAATATCATTGCGACATAAACTATTCTTTTGTTTGTGGGTATGTGCCAAAAAGTGACTAATAAAAACAAAAGCCATTCCTTAAATCAAGTGAACATACAATTCCTCCGCCGAATTCTGGTAAAATGCCAAAGCTTACTTGCGCGATCGATGTACATAATTATCTAAATAAAATATATCCTTTTGGACAGTTATCAAAGTCTAAGCACAATAGTACTGGTGATCAATCAGATGTGTGAATTTCGAATCCCTATGACCGACTTGGGTATTTTCGTCTTCTATTCGTCAACGACCTATTCTTGGCTTTATAAAATGTCATGGGCACTTAGTTGTTTTTTAAATATCCTCACCTCTTTTTAACACGTATTTCTTAAATTTTTGTAGTAAAGTTAAACGTAAAGCTAACAATTAACGTAGAGTCGTTCCCTGACATAACCAAAGAGCAAGCTGAGCTTAGCCTAAATATGTGTGTTTTAGAAGATTTTGAGAAAAAACAGACGGACAGCCTTTGGGGACTTTGTTCTATAAGATGTATAGATATAGATATTTTTAATAGTAGATTAAGGTGGCGCAAGTATATTTAGGCAAAGTTCAGCTTGCTCTTTGATTATGTCAGCATTTAACGACATAACGTTAATTATTAACTTTATATTAAAAATAAAAAGATACGTGTTAAAAAAAGGTAAGGATGTTAAAAAGGACAGATTTTCGTGCTGTTTCAACTCCTAGAGCGATTATCGAGGAAGGTTTTAGTGTATTTATTCACACACGGAGCCGGGACGAATCACTGGTTATATATAAATTTATATCAAATATAAACGTAAATATTTTATGAATATTCATTTCTTTTAATTTTTTTCTACGTAGACGTAATGTGGTAAGAAACTGAAGACGGAATCGTCTGGCGCCTTGTTAGAGAGCGATTGTTGGCGCCGTCCAAGACTTGTGTGCCTTATAAGGTTTAGTCCGTTGAAAAAGTTTCTTCCCTTCTCTTTTAGTTGTAAACATGCCATTGTCCAATCAGTGTGGCGACGAGTATACCGTCTCCAATAATAACTTCTATTTCTCATTATTCTCTGCACTCTAGTAAAATAGGTACTGCGGTCAACAAAACACTTGTAAAATATAATTGTTTGAGTGGCAATTTTGCCGTGTTTCAAACTTAAAGGACAATAAATCATAATAGTCATTAGAAACTATGGATATCAAAACGTTACATGATCAATACAAAGTCGAAGATGTGAAAAACTACCAATCTGTTTAAAATATAAATACATTTACTTACGCACATTTAAATCAAGAAAGCTTATTAGTTAACATAATGTAGTATACAAAATGATTCAATTTGCATTCCGACTCGACGGTACATTTCATAACGAGAATCAACTCTGAACAACAGACACTGACAAATGTAGTAGTAATTTAGGATAACATACGACGCACTCCGCTTAACCTCTCTAACTTGATTCGCAAATCGTGCTAGGGGTTAGGGAACAATACGCCTAGTCAACATGCTTTCGTGATAGATATCCAGTTCATAGATCATCCAGATGTTTTCTAAGTATCCAACAATGCGTGCATAAATCATGGGTATTATTGATTGCTCAGAGATGCCGACTCAATGAAGAGACACTTTTGTACGTGATTGTTCTGTACTCATTTCTTTTATTTTTTTATTTAATTTCCTGTAATAATAATTTATTAATAAAAATTGTTTTTTTTAGTGTAGCGTATAAGTTTGCTAGTGTTTCTCACGGTTGTTACCGTATTTAAGTATTATAAGATGAGCGTATGATCCTTCATTTAAGTCATCTCATCTTTGATTAGCAAAATTTAATATACTAGCTGAATATCATGTCTTAGTCTACTAGTTAGTAGAGTAAAACAAGCTTCATAATTCTTGCTCTCGTTCATACTCACACACATAGCCAATTATTTTTTTCAAGGAGGAGAGAGAATTATTATTATAACTATTTAGAATTATTTTGGTACTTGAAAACTTACCGCCAATGAAATTGCTTTGGATACAGCAGCACTACAACAAGTACGAACCAATGCATTAACATTGTATTAACGAAATGTACTCCATATCACTTTTCAAAGAGGTAGGGCCATGTTGCATAGGAGGAGGTAGTGGTATGCATGGTGCATGACACTACATCCTCCTATGCAAAGGAATTGGGCCGGCACGACCGGCGATGTACCTCTCGCTCACTTGATACCGCCGTAAAGTGACGCCTACGGTGTAGCGTTACCCGTTCGCTCATTGGGGGGCGAAGGTGAAAAGGAAGGTAACGCATCGCCATAATTATGCTGATGTTCATGGGCGTCGGCTGTCGTTAAAAGGCTTCGATTGCTCGTTTGTCACCCTATAGTATAAAAAAGAAAAATCTGGATTAGAATCCTTTCGGTAACATGAAATTTCTAGAACGTGGCGATTACTTCGGAGTTTTATAACGCCAGCAAAAAGCTGTAAAACAAGCGGTAACGAAGCTAGAAATAGATTTGGCCGCGTGTGATTTGTATGTCGAACATATTGTCGAAACAATACTTTCATGTGTATGGAGGCCATGACTAATATGTTTAAAATCATTTTCGGTTCCGACTTAAAGGCTTACGTTATTTCTATATGAGTTTTGATGTTAGTATATTTTATCTAGATGTAGCATTTAATATATTTTTAGTGTATATATTGTATAATTTATATACCATCTGTTAAAAGAAAGCTTTACAGTCGAAGAAAAAAACTGCATCGAATGCCCTTGTAAATAAAGATACTGTACTTTTACATTCATGCTACATCAAAATTTTCATACAGTGACTTTTTTTATTATGTCACCAAATTTGTAAGTTAGGTTGAAACTGTATCCATGCCGGAGCTCACAAGGTGCTAGGACCTGTATTTTATACTGTTATACTTTAGTAAGCAAAATTAATCAAAATAATACTGCTGGACTCGTGTGCAGAATACAAAATCCAACTATACAATGAGCCAAAACTAGATAATTTCGTACCTCATAATTTTTTACTAGCACGTATAAGTAGAAGGCGCGAAAGGCATGTGTTTTATGAATAACAACAAATAATGTGAAGCGCCAACAAAAACATTTTGCTAGAATCGTATACTCGTTAAAATCTCTTGAAGTCGATGTTATTTAACTTTCAGATAGCAAAGTATTTATTTTTATACAAATCCCCGGCGGAAACATAAACATTGATGTCTAGTGTAAAGTATTCGTCGCAAAGCTTGGTTAAAATCGATTTGATAATGTGCGCAGTTATAAAAATTGATCTGTTTATCGATAAGCTTAACCGATATATGGTATCAATATACATCACACAGGATGTTAACAGTGTTATAACGGCGCCGTGGCGTAATGTCTTTCCGTGCGAAAAACAAGATTACTAAAACGTAAAAACACTGAACAACATTAGATATTGTGATAGCAACATATTATGATGCATAAATTAGATCTTGTGATAAAATAAATTTGCGATTCGCTACGCCCTTGTCCTCGAATGATGGGGGACAGATTGTATATTAAGAACTTCCTCAGGACTCATAGGCTGGCTGTTTATTTAATGATTTATGTAGCCCCACGTTTCAGAAGCTTTACGGCAACCACGGTCTCGGGTGGACTAAGATGATAGATGTCCTGATGTACCAAGTTTTTAGAAGTACCCGAAGAATTATAATTTTATTTGTTCCGATTAATGCAAAACAATCAAACATCACTTATTTTATTGTATTAGCAAATCGCCCACCCACGTTTCACAAGCTACTTACCTGCAAGTATAAAATATGATGCGTGCAGCAATATGCGACCCCATGAGAGTGAATCCAAAGAGATGAAGAGTTTGTTTGTTTGAACACGCTAATCCCAGAAATTGTGCAGAATAAAAAAATCTGTCTGTGTTCGATAGCTCATATAACGCTACGAAGCAGAGAAATACACGCATTATACGGATGAAACCGCGTAACGCTGCAAGTCTCTTACACTATAAATATAAATAAATAATTATTTAGTACATGAAATTTGTGCGTTCACATATAGGCCACCCTAATTTTGTCTTAATGATTTGTT
Source organism: Eumaeus atala (assembly GCA_017140195.1). Classification (NCBI taxonomy): domain Eukaryota; kingdom Metazoa; phylum Arthropoda; class Insecta; order Lepidoptera; family Lycaenidae; genus Eumaeus; species Eumaeus atala. Next base: position 677,354 of record JAFELO010000383.1, on the reverse strand, counting down.
CGCGCTCGCAGCTTCTCTTGTCACGTGGTAGATTTATACCTTAATAAATTATGCATTAAAGCCTTCCGCGCAAATCCTTTGGCGAAAACCATATGTAAATACGTTCGATAAGTCGATAACAAACATATAGATTTGGGTACTTCGTTTTATAAAATGTATGGATTTGTTGTGCAAAAATCCAAAACCTATCACTAAAAGTTAAATTGCTTCCTGCTTGCGCATTAATATTGCCCATGTAACTCCTGACTATGTGGTACCAAATTAATACTATGACGTATTACTACTGCCGTATCGACATAGTAATTCATTGCTCAGTGTCGATTCTACGTTGCTTTTCTCTATTCTTTGTTGATCTATGTTACTAGCGATACACGAATGAATTGGAGCACGATCGCTTTTAAATTAAGAATCATATGACACTAACGAAGGAGGACAATATCCTTATTGGAATTAAATATGCAGCACATATGGAGCAGTTAATCATGCTGCAGTCGTGAACGTCGAATGCGCAAAGGCGAACTCAATCATAGTTGTATTGACAAGGTAAGAGTTCGAAACGTGTCGTACTGGTTTCACTGTTAGTGCTGTAAGTAAGTATCGATAAATTGACGTGTTTATATCTTCTGAAATCTTAAATTAGATAGTAAATTACATCATAATAATCACCATTTTACACCGCCAGTATAAGTCCCGGCGCGGAAGTATAGTGCTGACCCTCTGTGCCCAGAATTCCGCAATACGGTAGCGAAGGGGTGCGGGCGGGACGCG
>JAFELO010000383.1:638178-673251 GCA_017140195.1 Eumaeus atala | reverse complement strand
ACGCGAACTCATAGCGGGATCTATTCGGCTGTAATGCAGCATACACCTCCTATTATAATGCAGCATATACCTCCCATTATAAGAGTGTTATGAAACATTAAACAGTTAATACATAGTTCAAGGATTTACTAAATATTAGTAGAACACAACACCAAAGGAAATCAAATGAATTGACAACAAGTTCTAATAATAATTAATTTTATAATTATGTAGTCATTACAAGTAGGTACCAGTTCACAGCTGTCACGGCTTCTTGCTGATGGCATAGCGCAAATCAACCCCGCCCGTCAGGGGGGGGGGGGTTAGAGGACGCCGGCTTCCTTAGAGAAGCCAATTAATAAACGGGCTCAATTATCCTTTTCCACGTCACCGCATCTTAAACGGCATCGTGCGAGCGCCGTCCCACTAGTGCGGGGTGGAAGATCGTCTCTCCCTTTTCGGTCCCAAAAATAATCACTATAGGGTACGCCCACAAAACAACCCGGTACATCTCTTCCCATCTGCGGGTCCCCATACCGTCTCCCTAAACCAGAAGACACAAAAGTATTCGCTACTCCGTTGAACTGTAGAGGCGGGAGCAATAGCGCCGCCAACCAGTAGTAGGTCCCTCCGGAAAAAAAGAGGTGACCTGTTAGTGAATACCGGATATATTTTTGGTGCTTGAAACACATTAATTGATTTTTCTTATCCGATATTATATATTGAATGTAGTATAGTAGTGGTGATCGTATAGCAATCTTCATATATAATCCTAACGAAGAATCCAAAAATTAAAACCGGCCAAGTGCATACCGAGGGAAGCTACGAGGATTACTACAACTTTTAATTTATCTCATCATCATCGTTAGTGAAAATTTGAACTTGACTAGTATCCTTGAGATCCTTGTGACAGACGGACATGTGTGTTGTGGAATTTTAGTAATAGGATCCCGTTAATTATTAGACAAATTGATATTTAGCTAAAAATGCAATAAAATTAATATTTTACCAAACAAATTACTGAGTTACTTATTCGAATATAGCCTAGTCGACTGCCGCCTTCGTCCTAAATGTACGTATACTTTAATGTGTGCACATAAATTTACATTGCTCCGCAATGAACATTTGATCTTTGTCATTCGCCAGAGCAAACCTGAGCTAATGCGTACAAGTGTTGCAGATATAACAATAAGGCACGCCAGGATATCTACAAATAGATAATGGCCTAGCCGTAAACAAGTCCGTACAAATAAACACGAGATTCGTACAATTCTGCATTCACCGTTACTAGCTTTTGTTTGTGTATTTAAACGTTCGTAATTTCGATTTGAGCTATTACAGTTACAGCAGCTTAATATGACCTGAACTTATGCTGTGGAAGCGAAGAGCAGCCCAATACAGCTTCATCGGATTGCTATGTGTGCTCGTCTGGCGACGAGACTAGGTTCGGAAGAGAGACCCCCCCCCTCTCCCGCAGATGGGAGAGATGAATCCCGATATGAGAGTGTTTGTAACCGCTAACGTAACTATTATTATTACTGCCAGAGGGACCGCGGGGTCCCTCTCCCACCGACTCTCGCGTTGACAGCTCGCGTGCGGTAGCTTAAATGGCCCCGGTTCTTGCAAATACAATAATTGCCTTGAAAATAGTTCTTCTAGGGTTACTAGTTTTAATAAATAATTTTTTTTCTAAGCACCTTCCTATCAAATCTTCGCTTTATACACTTTGACATGCTATGTCGTTAAATAAAGTAGGCACATGACATCATGTAACTCTTATATCTGCGCATACGTAATACTCTACTGTCATTACTGAATCCATCAGGTTGCATATTTTTGTTACATTATGGGCTAACCAACATGTTAAATGAGCGTCACTGTAAGTATAATTTTGTTGTCTATTTACATTTGCGGCGCAAATATAAATAGATGAAGCTCATGAAACATTCGTTTTTATACTGTCACAATTCCTTTGAATACATGTTGTTGATTTTAGGGTTTCGTACCCAAACTTAAAAACGGGATATTAACACGCGCTGTCTGTCTGGCCGTCTCCAGACCATCCGTCACCAGGCTATATCTCTTGAACCGTGACAGCCAGATAGTTGTTTTTTTCAGAGATGATGTATTTCTGTTGGAGCTATAACAACAAATATAATTAATTAATTATATTTGTTGTTACCATTTCTTTTCCGTTTCCACAAATGTGTTATGTTTTCTTTTCCGTTTTTCATAGGTAGACAGAAGGAAACCTTTGTATCCGAGTCCGAATCACACTTGGTCGTCTTTATTAATTAATTTATTATAATCCATCAGCATCAATTTGAAAGGAAGAAAGAAGTAAATAAAATTACTTTATTCACGTTTAGCACCTTCAATTATATTCTTTGTAATAATTTTATTCACACAAAAATTAAATACCCGTCGTAACTACAATATTTTCTAAAAATTATATTATACAACATACATAATTCGTCGCACAGCCTCATTTAGTGTCATGCACTATGCATGACACTACATCCTCCTAGATTCCACACGTCTACTTTGATTTTAACGGTTGAACATTTATTTCGCACGCAGTTGCTCCAAGAAAAAGTTGACTGACCTCTGTCCGAAGTATCAATCAACACTTCCACAAGGCAGGTTTACAATGATCCAGTATCTCAACCATTGACAGTAATATGTGATCCCTTATGTCTCTTCGATGACTTCGACTGTCCTATGCTGACGGAAGTGCCCAGTACAGCATCGGTTGCTATGCTGAGCTAAGGTTGCCTCAGCGCTGACGCGAACGTACTAGATTGATGTTCATAATATATTATTTGCCTAAACATCATACATATTTGACGATCGGCTGGCTCAGCTGGTTGCGGGGCGGTTAGTTCGCGTATTACGCCGGAGGCCGCGGGTTCTAATCCCGCCTAGATATAGATGTTATATATATATATATTTCTATAATAAGAGTATTTAAATAAATTTCCGCTGTGTAGTACCTGTAGCGCAAGCCCTTACGGTACTTAGCAAACGACTAGGCTAACGTGGTGTGATAAGTCCACAGATATTATTATATATATAACATGGCGGCTGGTGGTGGTGCCATGCCTATTGCTTGACACTACATGCTCCAGAGTAACGGAATTGAGCCGGCACGGCCGGGGAGCTACATCTTCCGTAAAGTGACACCTAAGGTGTCGCGTTTCGTGTGGTTTGTGCGTAGCCGATAGCCCTAGCTCGTTTGTCTCCTTATATTATTAAAAAAATTAAGTGATGCGATGTACATCTAGAATGCTTGTAAAACACCACTGAGAACGATGAGACTAGTCTTGTATTATTGTATAGTATCTGATCGCAATGTCGGTTCAGCAGTCTCGATTTCTGAATAAGAAGAATAATTTAATTTCCTATAAGGGTTATTATAAATAATCATAGCATCATACGTGACCATTCAACTAAATAGTAGTAGGTACACAAAAATAACTGTCATGTCCAAATTATGTCCACTTCTGACTTCGGACTTCTTTTGTAATGAAATAATAGAATTTTATTTCTATATTGTACCTATAAGGGTACAAAAGAGTAGACTATTGAAGCATATAGACTTGCACATGGTTATACTGATACACATAAGTATTGCCCTCTTTCGTCCCTCAAGGGCCACCGGAAATTAACAAACCGCACGGCACGCGACAGCAGAATTGCCACATGTTGGCGGTATCATGTGAGTAAGAGGTATATCCCTGAACGTGCCTGCCGAATTTGGCTGTACTGCAGTATGGCACTACCGCTTACTAAAATCATCTTAAAATTGAAAGTCAAAATAATATTTTACTACATTAAATATGTACTCCAAGTAATAGAGCCCTGTACAGCGTCATCACACTGATGTTTGTCTCATCAACGACGAGAACTCTGAGCAATCCAATGAAGCTAAATTTAGTTTACATAGCATACTTTTATGTCCGAAACAAAAGCCATTCCCAGGTGAATCAGTATTTATCGACTATATTTCAAGAACACTTCTTGAAATGTCAACATTTACTTAAAATATCTTACATTTACCTCTGCTCTCTGGTATCCGCAACTCGGGTTCTTGCGATACTTAATACGGGACTTGTCTAACGTGGTTTAGTACGTCAACCTGGCGCTAGTCCCGTAAGCATACTCACAAGTCCGACTTGTTACATGTTTTAATACTTAACTGAAGTAAATATAATACACTAAACATGCATAAAACATAAATATATATTTGGAATAATAAATCACCGCTTCGAGTGGCAACTAGGCAATGGCAAATTTGATATTTTTTCCATGTTTTGTGCGGGACATATTCAATGAACGCCAAGACGACCGATCTCCTGATATTCACATCCATCCAGGACCGGCTATTGCACGGAGATCGACTTCTCACCTGGTGAACGGTCGACCAACACTTCGTTTTCTAAACGCGGCCTCCACTCCAGAACCTTACTGGCCCCATCTGCCATCTGTTCTTCTGAGTGTGACCGGCCCATCGCCACTTCAGCGCGCCTATTCGTCGCGTGATATAACGCCGTGTCGCCTCATAACATCGTTACTAAATTTTTTTCGTTCTTCTATATTTATTTATAGGTAGATAAATTTATTTACGCACAGGAGCGAGTATTATAAAAGATATTAGTAAGTTAAACTAGACAAACGTAAGCTTACAGTTTAGTTAGAGTATATAATAACATCCTTTTATACTAGTTATTGATTTTAAAATATATAGATGTGTATGCTATGATGAATTGGTCGTGACCGGTCGTGATGCATGTACTTTTAAATCAATAGAATTGTAGAAATGGTTAAAAAAAGTTTATTATTCATACATACTATGTACGTGCATTTCCCACGGGGAAGTGAAGGATATTCCGTCAGACTATCTTATAGTTTAGGTTTCAGAACTACGCAATACCGTACATTATTTATCACAATTTTATATCTCAATCACCATACATACATACATTAGATATTATACATTGAAATGACATACAGTTTATAAATAAAACAAAATGGAGCGGGACAAACATGCAAACATACCTCGAATATAAACCAGATGTCTGTAATTACTAAATGTCTTTTGCTCGTTGATAGACAGTAATGGGTTGGAATATCTTGGAGATACTTGGATGAATAGCCTAGATCTGTTCCGCGTAGGTTGCCCCAGATCACCGATCGCCGGTGCAAGAGGTTAAACGAATGACCGTGTGCACCCGAGCGGCGAGGGGAGAGGGGCGGGGGGGGCTCGATGATTATGCCCTCTTATTATTCTACTTTATGGCGTTATAATTCAAATTAGAGGCAGTGCAACATGCATTGTAAATGAATTGGGCCGGCGCGGCCAGCGAGGTACCTCATTGTTATGATATAGCCGTTACGTGACAACTTCGCTGGGGGCCAATGGAAGCGGGGGAGGAAAGGAGAACATGGCAATAATGCGTATGTTTATGGTCATACAGTCATAAAAATGCTGCTCGTACAAAACGCTGCTATACAAAATAACACTTATTATATTTATGTTTTCGTAGTCTAGTGGAAAATATGTTCAGTCGTAGATAATGAGGTCCCAGGTTCGATTTACGTCGAAAAAAATACCCAAAAAACATTGGGGTTTCTTAAGTTCTAGAAAACAGGTCCGGAGCTGGGAAGATTATTAGAATGTGTCGTTGTATCGATAGCAGCCTAAACGATTCTATTTATATGTTATGTTAAGAGGAAGAGGTTCCTTTAATTGAGTTTCGTTTCCAGACATTAATAACATTTTGGTGTTGTTTATAATGTTATAAATTCAGAGACTATTGACAATATTTCAATTAAAAAATTGTTTTGTTACTTAAAGCTCAATAATCTACATGGCGGCAGAGGATATAAAATTCACGCAATGGATACGTGGTCTACCTAGTGCATCATAACATTGTCTCTAACTCACCGTAGCTCTCGGTATACATAACCCGTGTACATGAATAAATTAATTAGAATTCAAATATGCAACCCACTTATAATTGCACTGGAGCAAAACGTTTTACATTTATAAATAACGTTCAATGAGATTTTTTTTACCAACAATCTAATAAAATGTTGTAATTTATGTAAATAATTGATACAGCGTACAGCGCCACTAGGTCGGCTTTAGAACCTGATAGAAAAGGCGACGTATTTCAAGTGAACCCGTGTACCCCGAAAAAAAAAAGAATAGCACTTGACTCTTCATTAGGATATATATATATATATATATATATATATATATAGATAAATAGATGATCCTCGAATGGACGCATTTACCTTGTGCCAATTTGCTTAATTTGTTTAACAAATACACTTTAGGGAGCTATTTATTGTAACGCGATAATTTCTCTTTTTGACAACAGATGTTATATTGTAGCGATAAATGTGTTGATTTGTATTCTCAAGGAAGCTACTTTAGCACAAGGGTCAACAAAATTCACTAGAGGAACGCAAAACAACTTTATATGTGTATCGAAAGGTGTACCTCGTGCACAAATGTTAAGTATTATTGACAGCAAACATTATTTACAGAGTAGGAGCCCGTGACTGCCAGATTAAAATTATTTCACTTTATTTTTATACCTGAAAGTTCTCTGCACATTCTCAACATTTCCACCATAGCGATAAAACGGTGGTTATGGCCTTGACTGGTTAATACTTACAATTTTGTGGACTAAAACTATCGCAACAATTGTTAGTCAGGTAAAATTTACTGCTCTGTCTCAAATAACCTAAACGCTGTATTATAGGGATATATTTCCTAATTTTTTACCTATTTCTAAGTTTCGTCGTATGACGTCGTGGTCGTTATAATGTATTCCAGAAACAAGACAAGTCAAATTTTTACAACTAGCCCATGTAATAAGAATAAAACTAAAGATGAATCAACTGCAGTAAAGTATCCACTGATCCGAGGTGAGGCTCTTGGACTATTAGCTTCAAATGTGACATGAGATCATTGCGAACGTGCGCTCATCTCATACCATCGGCCACATCTATCGCCCGCGGCGACAATGGATAATTCACTTCGTGACCAACAATACATTCCGCGACACTGGAATGCTAGAATTCCTAGAAAACCAATCGATATCCCTATTATATGAATCAGAAAGCAGCAGCTAGGTATACCATGACGGATTGTGTACAACAATTAACTTAGAATTAAACTATCAATCAAATGCAATAAATTAGTTGCACCCGGCAATATTGGTATCGAAACGTTCATTTGCATTTGCAATATAAACGATGATTTCATAGAAATTATTCATAAGTCTTTGCCGTTCTCTGAATTAAGTCTCTCTGCATTTAACATGAACATGGTCTAGCCAAGCTGTAAGGTCTGCAGGGATATCTTCGTTCCTTATCGACCTTTCCTCCTTAGAGTTTTACTGGTCCAACAGCCTCAAATTTTATAATTAATTAACGATCCTCGAAGCTTCATACTTGAACAAATTATATACTTAAGCTTTCTTCGAGTATAGCTCAAACTATGGGTTTACCCACATGAAAATCCATTTAGAGAAAATGTGTCACGTACAGACAGACATTTTCTAGGGAATTTATTTTATAACATGTATAGATGGGACTATTCTGTGAGTATGACGTTCGGTGTTTCGAGGCTTTGGATTTTGTTGATCAAGCTTTTAATCATCCAACTTAAAACAAGAAAAGGATACTTAACAACAAAGATATGGAAATATCATTAATAATTTCAATAACATCATCACAGTGATATGAATTAGTCATTACAGTAAGCTAGCCGATCATAAAATATAAGATGTATTTAATTATGTTAACCTTCTGCATGCGGGACAAGTTTAACTTGTTAATTATAAGGTATAATTAGGGATAGATGTGTAAATATTTAATGAAGTGATTGGACACGGTGAATAGGTATTTTAATGATTATATTAACTTCAACTTACTTGTAAGATAATTTAGAATTATTTTTCATGATCATGAAATCTAAAATGCGGTACAGTCGATTCGGGCCAGCACTATAGGAATGGAACCTCATTCTCCCATAATATAGACCTAAGGATGAGTTTTCCTGTTTTGTTCAACTTGTAAGAATTCGGTTGGCCCAACTGAGACGATTGAATAATAGGAATTGAAGCTTCTACATAGATGATGCGGGATATCTGTGTACCTCAGATCGTCATCAGATGATTCATCTCTATCTTTGTCTTTTACACTATATACTATTGGTCACTTATGTTGTATTATATTTTATATTTTCTAAATATAATGTCACCATTTTCAATTCTGGATTTAGGTTCTACGTAAAAAGTAATTAAGTAATGTAACTTGATGTATCAGTTGAAACTGAAGTAACGTAACAGTGTTTAAGATTCAAATTTGCGCGCAGGTCCATAGTATAGTATAGAAGTAATTTCTTTTAACATCAGTACAACAGCATTTATGTAATGGCATTGAATTAATGGATGGACAATGGTCTTAATTCCAGTTCACTCAAAGTCAATCCTCTTAGTGTAAAATTCATATCGACTTCGTAGATATGAATTAAATCCAATTCCTGTCGTGTCATTTTCCTGTCTCTGATAGACACGGGGCTATGGCGGCGGAAGACACTAGCAGAGGTTTTTAGTAGGTAGTGTCGAGTCCGATACACACTGCCGGCTGATCCAGAGCTAGTTGAATAAAGTATTTTCCCTGCGAAAAAAGGTGTTATGTCGATGAACATTTATCAACCCTGATTTTAGTTTTGCTAGTGTAAAGAGGTCTTAATGTTACTTAAAAAAAAAAAAACCTAACAATGTAAGAGTCAGATGCATACCACATAACTCTACATAATATTGTTGCGAGTTTCACATCCATTGTACTTGCTATATCTATGTTTCCTCGTAGCTGTATTGTGCGCCGGCATAGAGTTTTTCTCCCCGATATACATGTGCGCCGGGCAGTTTTTAGCTAATGTCGATAAAAACCAAAACTGTCCCTGGAAAACTGTTTTTATCTTTGCAACACCAACAAAATACACAAACAAGGAATAAATTTACTGACAACATTCACGGAAATGAAAACTAAGCGTAATTAAAGTAATTTGTATCTTCTTTTAGTGTTATACTAGACTTAGGGGAAATTTAGTATATCATATCTGTGTATAAAAATGTAATCTGATAACAAAGGAATTCCTACTGATATTATAAATGCATAGTTTATAAGTCTATAATATAGAGACCAGCAAGTAGAGTTTTGAGGCATTACGTCAAGTCAAAAAGCCGATAGATGCAGGGGGCACCATCAGAAACCACTAACTAGAGTCTAGATACCTCGCGTCCATTCAGATAGCCCCGTTGGTTTTAGGGTGCTCCCTCGGGGTCCCTACACATATCTGTTATGACATGAGCCCCTCGGTTCGCCGACGTCAGCCTCTAGTCACTTGTAATGGCTATTCAGTCTTCAATAGAATTCCTATATCAATTAGAAAAAAGGCAATAGCGTTTCCTCAGAAGAAGGGAGTTAAAAATATAAAATCAAGACATAATTCTCACGCAATGTGGAACGGTTTTACCAGATCTTAATGTTAACCCTATTATCGGTGTTTAAAATAATGTCTATGCACTCGTTTTCACCTGAACTTTGGCAATGTCTCAATTTATTAATGCAGCAATATACCTTTGTAGAAAGCGTTTAATTGACTATATCATTCGCGGGTTCTGCTAACGCAAGTTCTGCGTCTATGCATTGTCGCAAACAATATGCAGTCGTGTCATTGCGCGGAGATTGTTAGACCACGCACAATTTTCGTGCGTCCGTAGAAATTATTATATTATTTAAGAGGTGTTACGTGTGTTGCACTGAACTCCCTAATAGGTAAGGTTGATTGATTTTGGCCGAGTTAGTGAGCAAAACGGTTGACCATCCCCGCAATGTCCCACGTTTCTAAGGTCCCTGGGCTATGATTATTTTTACCAGTGACATCCACATGTCCGTGTGTACGTCTTCTGTATGTTTTTAAATATTCAATAAATAAGTTGAGAATCGAAATTCATTTTGTTGCATTGAAAAGTTCTTCTTAGTCCTTTGGCCTTATTGAAAATTGTATCGATTCTCTTTGATAGGTTCTGAGAAACCATAAAAACAACGTTTAGAAAATACCAAGTCCATTTTAAAAATTGACGTGGACTGCGATAAACCTGATTAAAATCGCTTATTTACTTCGTTCCGCCATGTACCCAATAGGTATGTAATACATATACTACGTATATGATAATTACGTGCGAAGCAAAAAAAAACGTAGAATGATCATTAGCATGTGGTCACTCAGTCAACGGCATGTGACTGTGGTGTTAATGTTCACATAGATAGGCTATAAATTCTAAGTAATGTTCATACACAGTTTTATAAATTAATACTATTTTTTATAACGTTATACGTTTCTATATGACCTGACTCATATGATGTTTACATAACTTTTCCAACCGATATCTTTCAAATATCCAATATGTTATTTCAGAATAAACAAACGCCGGTTCCGCGAATAAACACACCAAATGGAAACATGGAACATGCATTTTTACGAAATTAGAATGAACGCTCTTGGAATATACATCTTAGCACAAATCTCTTGACGTGTAATTAACATTCATTATTGCTTTCTTGAAGGCTTAGTTTGGTGTCAACATCATTGTGAATGTTACGATGGTGATGTTGACATCAATTCTTTGTTTGGATCGATCTATATACATTTTTTTTCGGATCTGAACTTATGCTGTGAAAACGAAGAGAAACCCAATTGCTATGAGTGCCCGTCGGGGGACAAGACTAGGTTTGGGGTCTAAAACACGACCTATGCCCCCTCTCTCTCCCTCGAGATACACTCCCTTCCCAATGGGCCATCGTCTACTCGTAAAACGCACGAAACGCGACACCATAGATGTCAGTTTACGGCGGTATTAAATATAATGTATATATTGGCTGAATGAACGGAAAGATCCCTTCCCCTCGACTCTGACTTCGGGGATGGCTCGTGCGCTATAGCTAAAATGGCTTCTGTGCTGACGTGAATGTTTGGCTTATGGAGCGGACCATGACCGATCAGACGGTAAAAAGACTCGCACGCAGTAGTCTAAAACTGCCTATCCGGTATCGTGGTATTATTTACAATACAAATCGCAATTGGGATTGGTCCTTACTCTAAGGACGTCGTTAGGAGCGTTCGTGGTCGAACGTGTGTGTTACTGTCTGGCTTGACGTGTGTCTAAGTTGTAGTGTTTGTTTCGCTATATAGGTCGATCTATAGGTCGCAGACTGGTCATCTTCGCAGTTGTCCTGTAAGCCAGCCTAGGGCTATATGTGTACATATGCGTAGTGTGGTGTGTTATGATTGTTGATGAGTAGTTCTTTGGATGTCTTATGCATGTGCTTGTGTGATCCTCGTCCGGATTACCAAACACCGGACGGGATGAGGGGGCGTACCATGAGGAGGCGGCGTAAGTGAGGCGTGACGACCGGATATATGTTCGTTGTAAATCCCCAGTATCGTCCGTGTAGGCAGTCCGAACGCAAGTACCGTGAATAGCAACCGCAGGCTGTTCTCGCCTGGTGACCACTCGGTGCACCTGTGAGCCCATCCGCAGCGAGCAGTCGATACTGCACCCGAGATACACGACTGGGTATTCCCAAGACACATCCTGGCCTCTAAACTTTAACAGTCCCAATATGGAGAGCCTGTTGCTAAGGGGATAGGCAGCTACCCTGTGGGACTCCGGCGCGTATGGCCTTCACCGAAGAGTGCCTTCGCTCTACGGTTACCCGGAAAGTCCTACCTTCCAAGAATGAAGCCACTAGTCTCACAAGCGCCAGCGGGACGCCGGCGTCCACCAACTTGTACAAGATTCCCGGGTGCCATACCCTGTCGAAGGCCTTCTCCATATCGAGAAAGACCGCGACAGAGTGTCTCCCCTTGTTCAGCTCCACAGACAAGTGGTGGATCACCGTATAGCCGCGCTCTTCCGAATCCTCCTGTAGCCGAAGCCAGCGTTGTTCGTGGAGGCCGATCCCCAAGCTAGATGCCCGGATTTCAGGTCGCCGAACAACAACACTTGGCCGCCGTTCCCCAGCACGTTGTGAACATCACCCAGGTCAAGCTGTTTCCGAGATGTCCGTACTGAGCTCCTCCCCCGCCATGTAAACGACTATTCGTTGTGAAGTTGAAGAACATTCCAAGTGTGAAGGGGCCCTGTCTCAGCTCATCGTGGACGACGTCCCGCCGAACAAGCACAGCCGTACCTTTGTACGGTCTGCCGCTCTGCGACACCTCGTCCAGTCTTCGCGTAGGTGGGGGGAATGATGTCCGTGGTGTTGGCATGGGTGGATGTGGTATAGGGTGGGTTGGTGTGCGTGTTGGTGAGCGTGTGTGTTCCGGGTCCCTGGCCTGTATGGATACTCGGCGGACTGCGGTCACGGCTGTCTCCTGCTGTGGAGGGTGGCAGCTTTGGACCGCCACAGCTTGGGGCTTCTTCTTGCGAGTGCGCCTCATCTTGGGCTTGGCCGTCGCAACCTGGGTTTGGGGTCGTTGGCCGGGGCGGTAAGGGACGGGCCTGGGCCGTTCTCGAACTGTCTCTCCCTCCGCAACGGAACCGCAGGCGCAGGGGCGGCGTGGATTCGGCAGTGTGGAATTGATCATCCTTCACGGCGGGCTTGGGCGGAATGGGAGGACAGATAGCCATACCTCTGGCACTGGCCTCCTTAATAAAGGCCTTACACCGTCGGTCATTGGCCGTGTGCGGGCCATTGCAGTTGGCACAAGTTGGGGTGGCTCCTCTCTGCAGCGGGCAGTCTCCGACTGCATGGACGCCTCCGCAGCTATCGCACCGAATTACCCGATGGCAGTGCTCAGAAGAGTGTCCAAAGAGCTGACAGCGGTGACACTGTGGTGGTCCCTGTCAGCTCTTCCACCCTTCTGCGACTACTCCGGGCACGCAGAGGAGCTCTTTCACCTCGTAGAGGCGTTCGAGTTCCAAGCCGGGTCTCGTGCTGCACAAAGCGCACCGGGAAGCCTAGGCCCTTGCTACAGGTAACCATTGATGGCATCGGTGAATCGAACGGTGTCTTGCCGTATATGAAACACAAATGTAATTCATTACAATTAATGTTTACAAACGTTATCCTTTAATAACCACGCCTTCTGTAAAGTCAAACATCTCGATTGTAAATACGTTTAAACAAACCACGATATCTGGTCAAATAAGTTATCCTTACTAATATTATAAATTCGTAAGTCTGTCTGTTCGGCACGCTTTCACGGCTAAACTACTGGACCTATCTTGACGAAATTTGATACACGTTAATTAATAGAGCTCGATCGATCTACATTTCTGTACTGTGGAAGTTACCTGCGACTCTGTTCTGGTTCTCGGAAGGAGGTCGCGTTTGGAAAGGCGTTGGTGTTCGTCGACCAGCAACAAGTAGAGTGAGGAACTCCGTGCTGTTGTCTTTCTAGGATTGCAACGTTGTTTGAAAGATGCCTATATCTTGCTTTGGATGGATGATGATAATTTGTAAAATTATTAGTTAGCATATATTTCTAGGTGTTATATGTCCAGATGAATCACATAGATTAAGTTATAAGCGTCTAGGAAGCGTTTAGAATGTCCAACCTACATTCTAATGCGAGCAGTGTGTTAATTGGGAGCGGTCTCTCGGCGGTGGCCGTGGCGATCCCCAGTCTACAGATTTATTATATTGACCCATTTTAATGTTGTATTTCGTTTTAATACTCTCCTAACACATTACAAAGTAACTAAAGCGAAGGTAATGCCTGTGATAAATAGGCTACTCGCTTGGAGGAAAAACGAAAAGTCGTCTACTGTTGAAAAGGTAGTGTATGTAGTAATAGGTAGTTCCATGCTGCATTGAAACAGAATTGGGCCGGCACGAACGGGGAGGTAGCGCTCGCTCACTTGATACCGCCGTAAAGTGACATGTACAGTGTCGCGTTTCGTGCGGTTTGTGAGTACCCGGTGGGTCATTGTGGGAGGGGAAAGTCACGCGTCAGCAGACTCGTGGAATGAATTCAAGAGACCTCTGACCAACTACAAATATTAAAATGCATACATATTGCGCTGCTTCATAAGACCAACACGAAACGAGGTGTATGCCGTCTCATTCCTTGCGGTTTGTAAGAATAGGAGGGATATAACAGTCCACCAACTCACAGACTACGCAGACCATCACATTTACCTACATTTCACGATAATGATGCATACGTTTATAAATTTAATTTGTCACTACGACGACAACGCGATACGAGTGTATGTTCGCCTAACCAATTTACCATCGCACCCATGGAACCGTCAGGGTCGAAATAATCATATGTCGAAATAAGCCATTAAAGTTTTATCGTGCGAAATTCTTGTACATTCATAAATACGCACGGAGAAGTGAATAGTGCTTTCCAAAATATCTTAATCCTTTGCCGTGAAAATACCAAGTATTGTAGCGCGTGGGCGCTGCGCCAAGTAGCGCGACGCCATTTCAACGTATTCGCGTAGAAACGTTACGCACTTGGTGAAATACGGTGGGCTATTGTTATTGACAAGCGGCTGACATCTGTTTGTTCTACACGAAAATACTTTTAACCCTTCCTCATTTCTATTAAACTTGCTTCCGCCAGCGACTCTTCGCGTGGGGCGTTGAAGATTGCGACGCAAAAAGACGAAACATTGCTAGTTTCTAATTTAGACTTCAAACCAAATAACTACAGAAATCGCATGAAATTTCATTCAGCGAGAAGCACGATGAAAACCTACAGACTGACAGAAATAAAATCTAAAATAAAAATCATTATTTTATTTTCTAGACTAATAATATAATAATAACATTGTCCTTATATCCTAATATCGGGATACGTTAACCATCTCAATACTCTAGGCAACTGCGAAGGATATTACAGTGCGCAATTGTGTGCTAGCACAGGTTCACTATCTATTCCATTATTCAATTAAATGATCAGATAAAAGTCCCGCTTATAATTTTGTCGTGAAAATACTTTCCAAATTGTGGAATAACTCTATATTATTAGTTCCATTCTAATAAGACTCACACGCGTTGCGTGCGAAGTGTTGAATAAAATGAGCATTCTAATTTTGTTCACCTTCCATTTTCTTGTTATATTCCGAATGAAGTAGACTAATAATCTAAAAGGTACTTTAAGGTATCTCACAGCAATCTTTCTTATTCATTTCAAGGCCTGCAATTTAGTTGTGGCGAAAAAGTCTCTTCTAACTGTAGCTTGTCACAACGTGTACTCAAACGCTACCTTCACTGGAAATTGCCTGCGAATTGAATCTGCCGTTAACAATTACCGCTATGAAATTAATTGAATCAATTTCTAAGAAACCGATCACGAATCAAGATATTATGCTGTCATGTGTCAGCCGCCAAGTGCAGGAGTCGTTTGAATCTTGCCAAGGACAAGCCATTTATGCTTCAAGTATTTTATTACTGTGGTTATAGCTTTATGGATATATGAAGGTATATTCCACACATATTTCTCAAACAGCTGCATTACCTGGTCCTTAAATAACTTCTTACAAGTTCGCTGATAGCCTTGGTCCTAAACATTTATAAAAATTAAATTTATTCAATGTTGGTCCTATTCTCAGGAGCTATAGCGAGGATTACGAATTATAAGACAAGATAAATCCAAAGACGATCTTAAATTGTATTACAATGTACACTTAAGCCGTTTGCGGTGAGCCACAAAGTAGCAGTTTTATAAATAATGGATACCTTAGATTAGGTAACAACACTACAAGATCATGGACGGTTGGGAAATTTTGTATGAAATTTTAATGGAATATAACGTGCATTGAATACTAAATAGCTAAACATATATCGATTTACTTGCAGCATAGTATTACACCAATGTTAGAGCTGAAAGTACTTTGAAATCCACGAGAGGATTTATGAATGTGGTTAAAAGTTGATTGCCAGGATTCTAGATACTGTTTGAGAGCTTTCTTTCAATCTATATTTTATTTGATGAACCTATAATGTTTGCACAATCTTCTGAAAATCATTTATATACTTTTCTCGTATATATTATTTCTTATTCGAACCTGTTTGCCAGAAAACACCCAGATTCTTTTAATAACAAATAATATGACGTGAACAATATGAATCCACCACGACATTCGATGTCATCTACATTAGAGGTGGAGGAAAATGAGAAGCGTAAAAAGTAGAGCTACGGAAAATCATTAATTTAGGTAAATGATACTTCCACGTTTAATCTAACGCGACAAGAAAAATAATTGGACCTGGCAAAACTGACAAATATTAAATGCTACTTTTACGCACCATTTCAAACTAAAACATTTACATTTTAATGTCGAGCTTAGGTTTGGAAAGCAGAAAAACAAACGTGATGATACTGTTTTCCTTGGCTAACCGCCAGCCGTTCCATTTCTCACTTTGTACCAAGGAACGATAGCATTTCGCGGTTCATGTACATCGAACTGACCAAAGCTTTGATGCTTAGAAACGAGGTTGTGTCTAACGTTCTTTGCTCCAATATACGAATACAGCTAATGCGGTATATGTAAGACGGATTCGTAATTACCTTCCAGCAGTGCGCTTAATGTGCGCGATTGAGTAACGATCATTTATAGGCCATCACATCTAGGCCAGTCGCCAGGCTCAGCCAATAAACCTTCAGCAGTAGTGCAGCGTTATTAAATGTATAAATTTACGCCGTAAGTAACCTGTCCCCCAATATGTGAATCGTCGCGCACTTGTCATGCCTAGTATTAAAATACTAATTTATAGCATACAATAGTCATTATGTACAGAACATCTATTATGTATAAGAAGTCATTATGTATAGAAGTTTGCATTTTTTTTTAAGAAAAAATAAGTGCATGACAGCAACTACGGGTAGGACGTACGCCATATCTTCGATAACCATTCTCTCCTCATTCTTAGCTGCAGTGTACACAAGTAAAGAACGGCAGTACATAAAGTATATTGTGGCGATGACAGTTGAATTTCACTTAATTTGCGGCGATTTTTGTATTTCGGCTCGTCTTCCTTGCGCGTTTGATCGAACACAATCATTCAAACTTTACTTTTACCTACACATGATCCGCAATCGATTTTTTCTTTTCAACAGTTCAACTTCGTTGGAAGGATCCTGGGACCCAGGGGCATGACTGCTAAGCAGTTGGAACAGGAGACAGGATGCAAAATTATGGTCAGAGGTAAAGGCTCCATGAGAGACAAGAAGAAGGTAAGAAATTATTATTATCCTTAAGTTAATTGTATATTAAAGATTACATTTTTCGGTTATCCTTGAAGTATCTGAAAGTTTTAACGATACTAATTTTAATTCTCTAAATTAACAATTATGTTATTGTTCAGGTATGATCGTTAAATAAATTTAATGAATTAAGTACATTGTACACTACATATAATAAGGCCACACGACCGACGTATGCGTGTCAATCAAATATCATGCCTCAACGAGTGGTGATATAGATCCATTTAAACATAAAACTATCCCTCTCTGAGGTCTGCAGTAGATACTCTTTAGCATTTCGTCATAGGTTTCGGTAACTTTGGTGACAATGTGAGTAAGTTATCTAAATCAAGGTTTTCACAACCTCTGAATGTCCTCTGAATGAACCTCTTTGGTAGACCATGCAGAAAATTCTGAGTTTTCTTATTTAAGAGTGTTCTCCTTATATGAACAATTTACATAGCGTAGATTACAAAGAGATTCGGCAAGAAAATTAACATCTTACAGAATTGACAGTTGCACAAATATACCACAACTTTAATGGCTTCCCCTCTTGCATTGTAACTTTTAAAGAATGATTGAAATAGTTATTGTAAGTCACAACTTTGTTTAGTCTAGAGAAATTCAAGTAAACAATGTATAATTTTCATTTTTTCTTATAATTTTCAAAGTATAACCCGTCGTTTGTGTTATCGCAGCTTGTGGAGTATTCAGGTTGTTTTTAAATATATCTTCTTTTTTTTTACTAGAAACAGTCAAATAATTTAGTTTTATATCTGTGGATTTATTATTAGGTCTTTTGACACTTGTTTCAAATATTCTTGGCACTAATGTACACTAGTCGTACTGGTTACAACTTTAAATAATTTGGGATAAAGACTCGTCTAAGTATTACGTGTTCAATGATTTATTTCTTGGGTATATTCCAGGAGGACGCTAATAGAGGCAAGCCAAATTGGGAGCATCTGGCTGACGATTTGCATGTATTACTCACAGTAGAGGACACAGAAAATCGGGCAAAGATAAAGCTAGCCAGAGCGGTCGAAGAAGTGAGACGTCTGCTTATTCCAGTGAGTGTATTGTGCGGTGTCTTCACTATTTTTGTTACTTTTAAGTCATAGACCATTACAAACGTTGAACGTTTGAAACTATTCTATATACAATCGCAATTGCCCAAAAAATCTATACATATGGCTAAAATATCACCAATATTTAAGTATCGTCAGCTTGGATTTTTTCCTACTATCATCGTAATAATTATCAGCCTCTAAGAGTGCATCATAATTTTTCTCGTAAACATTTTGCCCGAATAGGTCTAAGAATGTTATTAAGTTCTTAGCAAAATAAACATTTCTTACATAACAGAGCTAAGGTTTAATTAAATCATATTAGGCAAATAAATAAATAAATATAAACCATTGCAAACGATTAGTTTAAATACCTATGATTAATTGTTTTATCCTTTCGTAAGAGATAATGCAAGTTTAAATGTATGCAGAATTCCGGTTTTGAGGACAGGATAGGTGGTTTCAATGGTCTTGCTAAGACAACTGATTTCTATTACCACTTACTGTATCAGGTTGCCCTTATTCAACACAACCTTGTGTATCCACTTAATAAATCAGTTTCTAAATAGAATGCTGGGCACACATTTTGTATAGATATTACGTAACGTTTCTGTAAATTTAATATATCCATATGATCTGCGACATGATGTATTATTTCCTTTCAAAAATAGGTCACATATATTGAATTCTATTTGAAAATGGCTTATAATAAATCCCAAAGACTTAACGTCAGGTCGATATGAATTTGGCAGCAAATGTGAAGGAGATCACCATTAAGAAGTAAAATTTGATAATAATGAATCTACATTAGAGATTAGCGAGTGAAGTCGTAAATAAAGATATTACTACTATAATAAATAGATTAGAATATATAACAACCAACCAATATATAACAAAAATAAATATTCCTTTTTAGAACTGGCATGACGCAACCCTTGAAATCTCCGGCGAGGCGGTTGATTATAATTGTTGACGTTCAAATAGGATAACTCAATTTTGAATGACTTTTTTTTTAGACCTTCGACTGCCACCCATAACGATCCTTTCACAATTGTATATTTTAATCCACTTTGCCTCTTAGAGTGCATTTGCATTGCATTCAAATGAATCTGCTACTAATGCGAGTGGAATAATGACTATTTTACAAAACGTAAAGATCAAACAGTACAAAACGCACATCACTGCTATAATTTCATATCAGTTTGAGAGCACAAAACAACAATTAGCTTTACCATCCTCAGATTCTCCACCATTCGCCTTTGTGAACTACATTACTCCAGTCGGAATTTTCACCATGAATGCCAAGGTGACCGATCCCTTAGTAGCATCTCACCCTATCCGACTAACAGTTATCTTCCCACCTCCCACCAATCAGTCATCATCAGATTGTTATAAACAATAATTTTAAATTATTTATTTGGATGTTCCACAGCAAGCAGATGGCGAAGATGAATTGAAGAAACGTCAACTGATGGAGTTGGCAATTATAAACGGCACATACCGCGACTCGAGCACGAAGGCCGTCGTGCCTGTCAACGGTCAGTGCCTCATAAGTATGGACGCTTTTATGTTTTGTCACTAACATTTAGTTTAAGGTCTCTTACATCATGTCGTGACGACACTCGCACAGGACATTGAGATGTCTGCTGTGAGACAATATCGTTTATAGGAATCTATTTAAAGTGGACGGAATGAAAAAAATATGAAGTAAAATCATGAGCCACAGCCCTGTGTCAGTCTCAGCGCAGCTTTCACTTCAGAATCGTGTTCGTTTTAAGGACTGAACTCCACTCGTGTGTACACTCTGACACACAGTTTTTAATTTGAAGTTGTGTGCGATATATCGTAGAACACATGTTTTAAATTTTTTTGTAATCAGTCAGGCATCTGGGCACCGACGCCGATAGATATAGCAATATTCTCATGTAAATTTAGGAAGAGGTAGTGCCATGGATGCTGCTATGCAGCATGGCACTACCTCTTCCTAAATTTCCTCCTCCTATGCAACGGAATTGGGCCGGCACGACCAGGGAGGTAAATCTCGCTCACTTGACACCGGCGTAAAGTAACAGCGTTGCTATCGTGTTTTGTGCGGTTTGTGAGTAGCCGGTGGGCCATTGGTGGGGGGGGGGGATGATTGGAGGGCAACGCATTTGTGTAACAATCATGCTAATGTTCATGGGCGTCGGTAGCCATTAAAGGGCAACACTTTTTATGGCATAAGGTGTTATGCTATAAAAAGTGTTGCCCTCCTTTTCTCTTACCCTCCAACCGCCGGCTACTACCAAATAGCACGAAACGTGACAGCATAGCTGTCCGTTGCTGTCGGAAGTGAAGTGAACGGAGGTGCTATATGAGTGATGGCTACCTTCCGGGCCGTGCCTGCGCAATTCAGCTGCAGTGCAGCATGACACCTCGTACTGAAGACATCCGCGTAACTGGACGTTTAATAATCCTACACACCTACCCAATTGTATCCATTTCAACTGACAGACCACACAAAATAGCCAGTATAGCCGTTACTCCGTAGTTACATGAGACGCCAGCTAAAAACATTTAGAACTTAGGATAGAACTCACAAATAGTAGTCAAGTGCCAAATTAAACCCTCGTCTTTTTACACTTTTGGTTATTTTTATTTGAGTTTATCACTAACAAACCACATTTAAGGAACTTTGGGTCACAAATATCTATTCGTTTATTATTTCATTGAACTTTGCACATGACAATGTACCTATAACCCATGGAATAACTTTACAATTTTTTTGGATATTTGTCAAGCAGAAGTGTTGTAAAATTAAAAAACTGAAAGGATAAATGTAAAGAAAGGAAAGAACGACGCTATAGTGAAAATTGAATAAGGTACTTGAATGTGAATATAAAGGTTAATGCTAGTTTCACTTTACCTTATTAGCTTAGGTTATCCAAAAAAAAAATGATTGAAATTTAAGATGAAATAATCAATATAATTTATTTACTATTATCATATCAACTAAATTAACTTGCACTTCGTTAAGGGGTTAGTCAATACTAATAAGGTTTGGTGCGGCTAAAACTAAAAACTATTGAAATAAATTGCATTTAAAACGGTTATCATTATAGTCGAACTTCGGCTACGCCGGTATTCTAGTCATAACCACAAGGAACAAGTGGTATTAAATAGTCAACAAGTCTGTGTTCCGTCCCAAGTGCACTCTATTCGCCCATTCTCCAATTTCGTTCTTAAGATCGTGATCGTTGAAAGTACGTACCTGCATAAATTTCCAAATCCATAAGTTCATAAGAGCATTTTAAACTAATTGATTAACAGTATGTGACTACGCGAATTTAATTTGTCATTTACATTTAATAATGATTGAGAGGAATCCACAGCCGATGAAGAATGGCGACGCGTGGCAGCTGAGACCCAACGATTACTCGCCCCTACTGGCGGTGTGGGCGGCGTGACTCTACGCACCCCCGCGCCCTTGGGAGCGCCCCTGATACTGTCCCCGCGGATGTCAGCCGCGCAGGGGGCACAGGCGGGCCTGCTCAATGGTACAGGCGCGGGGGCGGCCGCCGGGCTCATGTCGCCCGGTGAACCAGCTCACCAGCTCATCTACGCGTCCCCGTACGCCGATTACAGCTACGCCGCCCTCACCGCGGCCAACCCGCTGCTGACCGCGGAGTACGCGGCCGCCGATCATACGGGTGGGTTATTCTCCCGTTAATTTTTCTATAACCTTTGATAACATTACTTTAGATAATTCGTTAGCGTTGCCAAAATTATTGAAGTTAGTATTATCTTTTTATTGAAGTCTAAGTCGTACAATTTATTGGAACTTTCAATACGTGTGTTGTAAGTTAGTAAACGTATTGCTTCAAGAAATATAATTCTATTGATATTAATTTCTCAAGTGTTATCAAATGTTTGTAATATATACTAACGTCAAGGTATCAGGTTTAACGCCTCAGTCTATAAATTCGAAATAGTCACTGTAACATTATCAGGGCAATGCATAATTTTATACAAAATGTTATTAATATAACTGGATTAACCGAAATAATTTACAATGTAACAGCATGGTTTTTTTTACATTTACAGTTACCATTACCCATAACAGTTAGGAGTATTAAAACAGTAACACAGTACAGATGAGTTTAGCAATTATTCCAACTAAAACATTTCGGTGGAGTTAAATATCAAAAATCTAAAAACCTCTTAACAAAATAAACGAAGGAGGCAAAATACGTATTATATAATAGAACTTTATGGAACTAACTATCTAAAAATCTAGTAACCTCTTGTGTTCTTTATATTAATTGTTTTAATGGGGTTGCAGCATCGAGATATCTACTTGCTGGCTTTTGACATTGGCCGCTCTCACAACAGACGATAAGATACGACAGGCTTCCAACTTCATCGTACCAACCATCGCATCATTATTACCGTCCTTGACAGATACTCCTTAACTCCTTCTCTTAAGTCAAACAAGCCATTAACAAATTATTATAAGTTTTTAAATTAAGAATATTTAGTATAGTGAGATCAATCGTTTTGTATTGTATGTTTTTAATTTTGAACGTACATTGTTTTTATTGCCGTTTTGTACAGTTTAGAAAAGTATATTTTGTTTCCGAACGGTCAAAGATTTATGATTATTTATTCAAACAAAGATTTTTTTTATATACACAATTATTTATTATATATTTTCCATACCTATATATTATTTGTTATCATTCATTTTCGATGGCAGTTTAGTAAAATGAATATTCTAGTGAAATATTTTAAAACTGCCAATAGAACTCAATAAGTTACCGTTGCTTCGTATACAAAGATGTAGATATTTATTTACACCTACTTGTTGTCTGTAGTTTGATCAAAGATAGAACACACCCTACTTCATTATTATTGTGATAACCCTCGCTTGTAATAAAACTAATCCATTAACAATTTTCGTATCCGAACATTGGCATTAGTAATTTTTTTATAGGGACCGTGCGTTAGACTGACACCTGTCACTGTTAATTTGAGTGGTTGAGTGTACTTTTCAGGCAATAATGTAGTTCTGTAGCAATGTATACTGTTTGTAGCCTCGTAACTAGATGGCTCGTAGTCTTACTATTATTTACTATTAATGTGATCATTTCTTTTTTACCCGTTTAGTGTCGACATCTGAGATTAGAACGCGTGATATAAAACTAAACTGATGTCTTAATTTTGTGCACGGTCCCTATAGTCTTAACAAAGAGAAATGAATCAGATGACACTCACGATGACAAATGCATGCAATTTTTTTTACTAGATTCAGTATGTGAATAACAGATGTTTTCGAATTAACATTATAAAATTAAAAAAAAGTGAACTTAACAAGTGATTACAAGCAAAAGGGACCAATCAGTAAACTTTCTGAAACGACACATGTTTCATCATTTAACTCAAATTTATACACATAACGAACAACACTTAACATTCTAGTTGTTTTTTTAGTTATATTTAAATAATCATATTTTCGAACGAACTCGATTAAAGTAACGTATTATTATTATATAGAAAATGGCTTAACTTATTAATTTATTAGCCATATGATCATATTTATACACATACCATAGATTTTAAGTGATTTAGTTAAATAAATGTATTCAATATTGACATTCAAATATCATGAACTTTGAAATGAAAATTAAAATCGTCTACGTACCTACTTTATAGGCTCTAAAAGATACATTGCCTGAATTTACAAAAGTTTTCTTTTCCAAAGCAATAAAACTAAAATATATTACGATAAGGCATTATATAATATTTTAAGCATAATAATATAAGTTTTAGAAACTGCCAAAAGGAAACTTTAATATTGAATTTGAATATTCTAAGTCTAACGTGAGAGTCAATTTGGCAGTAATGATAAGTATGTAAGCATATGTATGAGAGATATTTACGATAGTGTGGTAATGAGATTTTTTTTCAGCATTTACTTCGGCCTCCCAGGCACACACTCGTTATGCTTCAATAGAGTTTATACAGTTTATTCTTTTTGATATAAAACAAGTTTAGTTCTCAAACATTTGTCAAACCTGGGGACGCCACTTTTTGAAATGTTTTTGGCATATAAATGCTTTGTCCAGACACAGATGATAAATATGGTATGCCGCTAGGTATCGTGCGGAGGGCGGGTCGGCTCGCGCAAGTGAGGGAGCACCCTTACCAGCGCACCGCCTTACCGGCGCCTTAATTTCCCGCCAAAACGCTCTCACGCCGCCATTTTGTTGACAAGGTGAGAAGCGCGCGTGTACGCATGTCTTACGATGAATACGCTTGCCTTACAACACGTCTTCTTTGTCTCATTCGTACGACATCTAGTTTTATGTTGACTACGTATTTTTGTTGTTTTTAGCTTGAAGCTTCACTTTTGCAAATATATCACGCGATCATATTCGTCTGTAAGAAAGTGTACTCGCCTTTGCTTAATTGTCTATCTGTGTCTTTATTTATTATTGTGTACTTATTAGATACGATATTAAATAGCTAGAAAATAGTAATTATGCCCGATTATACTTCATACCGTCTCTGAAGTGACACTGCATAATTTTAATCTGTGATTTTTTTTTATATTTCATTTTATAGATTTTATACCTGTTACATGTTGTGATGATTTCATTTTTGTTTCAATGTTACAAAATGTTACCAAATTATTTCCTTCTCCTATATATACTGAACTGTAATCACAACATGTACCTACAAATATTATGAATCTCTTGTAATGTTAGATTGCAATTATTTCGGGTAAGTGTAGAAAATATATGGGGAGAGAAGGATAAAAGTTCCAAGGATTCCACACATTTGAACGGTAGTTGGAAAATTAAACAAGTAACTTTATGCTCCGGTGCTAATTCGGGTTGTGAGTCCTTCTTTCCTAAGCTTTGCCCAGTATTAGTCAAAGGGAAGAGCATTTTCAGAATTGTGCCATCGATCCAGTATTAATCAAGATGCCCCATCCTTTGACTCGATATTCTTCGTCCATCACAATTTATATTCTTAGTCAATTTAAGTTTTTTTATACGGACATTCTTAGGTTAGTTGATTATATATTTGCCTAAGGTATTACTTTCTTATTTGGAAGTGCTTATATTTAAGATTTATTGCACTTGTGTCCTTGTGGATTTAAGGCATTCGATTGCCATTACGTATTTTCACGCTTTATGATGAAAGAATCAAAACCGATATTCATAATTATGACGAGATTTATATAAGCGATAATGTTTATGTGAGATATTGTTTCAATTGTTGATTGTAAATAAATAAATGCATTTTCAGAAGATATACACGCAAATAAATTGTCTGAAATTTTATTGAAGAGTTTTTTTTTCTTTTAGCTGGCTAGGTCGGGATTTAGAGTTTCTGATGTGAATACATCGCAATGCATACAATGATACAGTTGATGACGTGTCATGGTGGCCCCAGGGCCAGTAGCCTCACACAACTAACATGCTCCACAAGGCCAAGTCCCCGTTTGATGACAGTAATTACGAAATGCACTTTCATAACTGCTATTGTCACTTGCAGATTTATTTGTAACTATATATTTATATTATATGAGTCACTAACTTGCAATTATGTAATGGCATTATCAATATCACAGTATATTAACATATTAAATGAATGCTCTCATACAATATTAGTGTTACCGACTATTGCAGCGATATGAACTACTTACATATTTGCATCTGGGTGCTATGGTTTATACATAAGTGATAAATATACCTATGCTTGTTTGTTTGGGCAATATTCGATGCACCGGCGGACGCCATAGACATGTCTCGAACATTGCCTCAATGGGAACTATTGGGCATTTAATCCTATATCATAGTATATCATTATCATACTAAATTATTTTTTTTTTAACATTTTCAAACCATTAACTACGTGAACTAATGAAATAAGTACCCGTTGTATTTAATTAACTGTACCAAATGCAATGAATGTCGCGGCACGAATGCCTGATAGCCTCCCTCCATAGTTTATGATCAAGTTCTTATTATTTTGAATCCGTACACTGAGTCGATCCGAGATCACAGTTTGATCGCTTTTAGCTGCATGTCGTGCCGGTCCTTAGAGAAATGTTCTCGATTGTTCTATATCAAGTTCGCCACACCTCTTGCCATGCTAACAATCCACTTCGCCGGCGGTGCGGGCAGCGTAAAGCGTTTAAGCTCCCGAACTCGATTGAGGCTACGTGTAATCGGACCATGACATTTCGATCGATACTAACATTCTGTTTTTCTCTCTTCTCGTTAACCTGGCTAGGTGAGTGCTAATGGCGCCGAGGCACTAACAGGAGATGCGGCCGACCGGCAACCGGGCATGTGTCGCCGCATAACTCTCTCATCGGAACATCAACATGTAGCTATAGCTGTTGGGCCTTATCACGTTAACATTATTATGTATTTTAATAGTCTAACTATTAACATTTATATGCCTGTTATGTTTATAACATAATGAACTTTATTAACAATTTATATTATGGCACACGCCATCGACTATATTTACTGTATTGTAACATTGTACTTCTGTTGTCGCTTCGTATTGGTGTTTAGCACGCGTGTTGTTAGGTTACCCTACCCGCAGCGGCGCCAAATTTACATTTAGAATCTTATTATAGCTATTTATTAGGTATAATTTTTTTTCTCGTAATGCTTAAGATATTTTTTATTAAGTTTTGTAATTTGGCGCCGCCATTTTCTTTAAGAAAATAAAACACAAATTTATTGTAACATAAAATCATTGGCTACTAAGGTACTTAGTAGAATCTATCCTGGACATTTATAGAATATTTCAATAAAAAAAATATAGTACAAATTATGCAGATAAATTTTGTATTGCTGTGGAAGATTCATCACATTAGGTACGAGGTTTCGTTCGAGGATAGAGGTAACCAAAAGTAAGTATATATCAATTTGGACTGATATACGAGTGTTAGTCTTTAAGGTTTTTCATACATTTACTGATTTTGAACACGAACCTTTGTACTTTTGGCTATATATTATAACTTTACGCCAAAGAGTAATAGCATAAAGCTTTTCAGTTAACGCAAGTATGCTGCATGTCTTCCTTTATCGTTACAAGGGTTGCTTCTTTGAAAAAAGAATACGTTTAAATATATCAAAAAACAAATGAGCTACTAGTTATAAAAATAACAAAATTTTCAAAACTACATATTTTAATTTAAAATTAGCCAATGAGATTATTAAATGTTGATGGATTTTTAAAATTATATTTTATTCTATATTCTATGTTTAATATCTTCTGAGACCCCTTAAATACTTTTTTAAAGTAGCAACCCAGAAAGGTCAGTAAGTGAATGAAACACTCACTTTATTTAGTTAACGTTATCAATACATATTTTATAATCTATAGTGCTTATTATTTATAACAAATCAAGTTTGCGCATCCCAAGTGCCTTAATAATGTACAATATTACACATTTTGTGGTTCTATCAAATGTTATATTATATCGCTTTAGAGATAAGTAAAGATAAATTTAGAAGAGATTAAATTATTGTTAACTTTTCTATGTTAATGTTTATATATAAAATATCGAATGAGGTAGGCAATGGTAAGATTAGGTTAGTTTTAATTTCTATAAATGTTACAATCTCTAGAGAATCTCCTGCTTCTCGCGATATCTTGGGATTTGATATTTATATATTTCATGTTGAACTAACGAGAAATAAATAATCTCAGCTAGGGAAAAGGGTATAGCGGTTCTCCCATTCCTTTGCATGACTCGTACTATTTCTGGTAACAGAGCTATGAATCTACCCGTATGTGAAATTTATTTTGATACCAAAATAACTAAAATGCAAAGAGTGGAAGAACGACTCTATAAAGGCACCACTAGCACTTAATTATATACTAGAGGCTAAAAGTAATATAAAAATTGAGTCTAAATATCAAAAGAAGAGATTCAGAGAATCAAAGTATATTGATTATATATATATATATATATCCAATTTGTTATCTAAAGTTATTTTTCTTGTAAACATTCGCGTAAACTTACGAAATCAAAAGGGCAATACAAGATATAATTATTTGCGTATTTTTTATCATTGTTTAAATCACTTTTTTTGTACCTTCTTTTGAGGTTTTTTTCCTGATTTCGAATATCTTTTAGTTTTTGTTCAAAGCTGCTACAGCTGAACGGATCCCGATTCACAAAAAATATATACATCGTGGCAGGAATAATTTGCGTGGAACGCCGTAATGGGGTAAAATTGAATATATATTTATGACTAACAAATAAAGTTTTCTTCTTTAATCGATATCTTTATACGTCAAGGAGGTTAATACTTCGGCATAACCTATATGAGTATGCGGATGTCTATGGTCGTTGGTAGTCATCATAAAATGGAATATACACACCCAAGTCACTTTTTCGTGACTTTGAAGTTCCGAGTGTTTGAAGAGTTCGGGGGATTGTCTAACGGTTAGGAGCGTAATTTGTTGGTAAAATACCGTAGCAGTGTTTCCTGTTTCTGTGCTGTTGCCTCGGCATGACAATGAATTATCATAGACATTATAACCGTCATGATCTGCCTATTTGGTTTTCCTCTTACCACTATGGATTTTATTAGATTAAGTTCATTTTGTGTAAGCGCTAGTGGTTGCATGTATTCCGTAGCGTCCCAGATATTAAATATTAATTGTTATGTACATAGCTTTTATATTATAACTAAGAGCAATAAATATTTGAATAATAACATTATTAAATTTAGTGCAATAGATGTTATTTTGAATATAAAAAAATATTTTATTAATAAAAAAAATAATCTCACCTTTAACGTTGTAAAATTAAAATATTTTATAAAGATCTGATATTGAGATTATTGAATCAGTAAGTTTTGTGTGCTAATACATTAACTTTGTATGGAAAGTCAATCGTTTTGGTTTTACCTCTATACACTTTGAAATTTGAATGATAGATACAAATAACACACTCCGTCCACGATTACTTCATAATATAAGTACTTAATATGCTGGTCCATTACTGTTGACCATAAATAAAAATAAGTCCAAACAATTACCCTTCAAATTTCGTTTCTTTTAAATTCACTATCAATTATATACTTACAACAATAAAAGCTATGGAATACCCGCGTATAATCGATTTGGTTTTATTTTTCACTCTCTTTTTATGTATTATCATTTTTTTCTTTTATTCCAGAATTATTCACAGTATTTCGTGGTTCTTTCATAAATTTCTGTATAAATTTCTGCAATAAAATACTGTTTTATATTTTATATTAAACATATAGTTTAATGAAATTACAAAACCATGCGTTGTGCACATGTTAATTTAAAAATAAAACTTATTTAAAATTAAATTTTAAAATTCACATTTTTTCTGTTAGTACATTCATTTTTTCAAAGAGGTGTTCACCTTATCACAGAAACATTCAAATCCGAATGTTATCAAGTTTTTTTTTGTTACTTGCACTTATGTTTGAGCAACGTATAAATAGCCGAAGCATTTATGAAATCAAGCCATAAATAACAGAAAACATTTCTCAATGTTATTATTAATTACAAGTAGAGTATTATATTGTTTATGACGTACAAAGTTTTGTCGAAAGTCTGTTACATTTAATTTAGAAGATGAAACATGATTCTTAAAAAAACACTATTGTGCCATCCGACGGACTTTCGTGTAATTTATATTTGTACTTATGTTATAAACTGGCAACACTTATCAAGTGCCTTACACTCTGTAAATACATATACTATACTGTTTTAAAAGTATTAAAGAGATGAAATTCTTCATTGTTTTTCAAAAACAAAATAGAGTATAAACAATCATCTACTTAGTTAAGCGAGATTGTGCATATTAACTTGTGTGTCTCAGATTGATTTTGTATTAGTAAATAAATTATTTAAAAATGTATATTCGGTTTTTAATTTTTGCATGTTACGCATTTAACATGACACTGTGCTTACAATAAAACTACTTTTACGGATTTTATCGCGGTTTATTAAATTATAGCCGCCAATAACCGGGCAAGTATAAAACATATCTATATATACATGAATAGTAATAACGGTAAAGGGGGCAAAAGTCTGTAATAATAAACCTATGGAAGATATTCGAAAAGAAAAGTTGGTCGGAGTTGGAAACATAAACAGAACTTACAACTAAATGTGAATGTCGCGGAAATCAGCCGGTTTGTAGGCAATAAGAAACACTTGTGGCTCTTGGGATAGATTGTTCGTAGGTGAAACCGCGGGGCACAGCTAGCAATTAATATTGTAATATACTTAATACTAATAGGCGTGTGTTATTTTTAGGCTAAGTGCCCGGCTACTATACAGAGATGTAGAAACATACATCGATGCCTACACAACAACTTACATTGAATAGGTCGATATACTGTCGGGAAGAGGTAGGGCCATGTTGCATAGGAGGAGGTAGGGCCGTGCATCGTTCGTATGCAATGGAATTGGGCCGGCACTACCGGGGAGCTACCTCTCGCTCACATAATACTGCCGTAAATTGACATCTTCAGTGTGTGAGTAGCCGGTGGGCCATTGGGAGGGGGGCACAGGCAACGCATCGGAATAGCAATTATATGGATGTTCATGGGTGTCGGTAGGCTTAAAAATGATCCGATTGCTCGTTCGCCCCCTATTCTATTAGAAAGAATCTCAAATTACTTGAGCCCCCACATTTGTTTATTTTCAATTTATTTCTATCACCCATTTTGGCTTAAACAGATTAACACATTTCGAAAAGAAATGACAAGCTCCCTGTTAACGAGCAATCCTTGTGTACGAAAAATCAAATTATTGTTTAACGCTGTTATATGTGACATTGAACAGTTGTTTCTTATTTTTAGTATCATTTACCTGACATTGAACAATGGTTTATGACTTTCGTAATTCACTACATGGCATTGATATTTTTTTAAATTATAAAATATTGCTGCATATTTTCCATAAAAATGAACAGCAATGGCAGGCGAAACTCTCAGTATGAATGCGCATTAGTGGCTGCTTCAGCTAAACCGTAATTATTTCATGGCCGTAGGGAAATATTTCTACATTTTTATTTATGTAATTCTCAATTGAATATTAGCACAGTGTACGTGTATGTTACGTAATAATTATGATAATCATTAAACTGTCGTTACTACTAGCTTTGTAATTAGAGGCGTCCAGAGTGACTCATACAACTGTAACAGCCTTGTCATGTTAACTAACATTAATTTCTACTCTGCCCGAGACACATTTTTATTTTCATATAACAATTAAATTAAAGTGTCTTTCTAGAATTGTACTATGCTCTTAATTTTGTACTATATATATAGAATCTATAGAAGGCGGTAGTTTCCTACCACGCTACCTATAGGGTCAAGCCCTGCATTAAGCAAGTAGGGAACTGATTTTGTAGTATCCACTTGAATACGCATTAGGTATAAAATATGCATCCTTTCTGCTAGGTGACACATATAATATGAGAGAACTGAAGCATGTATCTGTTATAAAGTCAGGTAGGTACGTCATCTAACTACGAAGCGTTTAGTCATGTAAACTTATGTGCCATGCCACCTTGAATTTATTTATTGAACATATTTGTAAGTGATGTTAATTTATTATTAAGAAATATTTTTTTTAAGTACATAGCTTGACAACATGAAAATAAATATACGTAAAGGTAATAAATGGTATGAACAATTGAACACTATGTTACAATTACAAAAAAGGTTTTGAAACATTTTAAATTAAAAACCGTAAGTAATCTTAACTATTTTTTTAAAACACCTAAACAATATAAAATTGCCAAACAGGTTCTACAACGCCCTCTCTCTTTTAAAGTTAATAAATAATTTTACAGCTTGCAATTATATTTGTTCTCAATGTTATCAGTAGATGGCTTCATATAGTTAAGATTAAAAATTTTACATGAGTTGGTAGTTGTTTATTTTTTTATTGCTGACAGTTTTTATGATTTTTCACAATTTTATATATGGGAATCCTGTGTTAATATCATTACAGCGCCATCTACTACAACCTGTGTCAGTCTGAAGGACCAGTAATAGGAACATGTAGTAGTAAACTGTATCCATAGAGTGCGCTATTATATTATGTTCTTGAACTTTGTACCTTAGGTATTTTTGTCATTTTTCTTATAAAAGTATTTTTGATACAGAACACATATAGGTTTTTCTATAGAATAGGGGGCAAACGACAAATCCGACAAATCAGAGCCCTTTAAAGACTTTACAATAAAACTACTTTTACGGATTTTACCGCGATAAAATTCGCGTAAACTTAAGACATCAATACCTTTAACGACTACTTACGCCCATGAACATCCACATAATTACTTTGCCGATGCGTTGCCCTCTATGGGCCACCGGCTACTCATAAACCGCAGCGGTACGGGGTACGTCACTGTTAGCGCCGGCCCAATTCCGTTGCATAAGAGAATGTATAGGATGCACTATGCGTGGCACTACCTCCTCCTATGCAGCATGGCACTACCTCTTCCTGAAGTATATAAGTATCTTTAAATTACTATATTAAAGACTAACCCTAAAATTGTAAGAGATTTTCCAAAAAGTGTTTTTATTTAACTTTATTTTTATATATATTTTAGGGAAGGTACCGACGCCCGTAGACATCAGAACTATCGCATTATTGATGACATGCACATGTCTTTTTTACACCCCTTCAACGGGTCATCGGCTACTTATAAAAAGCAGGAAACGCGTTAGTATTGCTGTCGGCGGTGTCATGTGACTGAGAGCTACCTCCCGGGTACACCAGTGTGTTATTTCATATATTAACCACCAGACTGCGCTAGTTGGAGACGTAGGTTAGTTGTAATTGTCAATGCAAGGCATTGCAATGCTGCAATGCATTGT
Organism: Eumaeus atala; assembly: GCA_017140195.1. NCBI lineage: Eukaryota > Metazoa > Arthropoda > Insecta > Lepidoptera > Lycaenidae > Eumaeus > Eumaeus atala. Next base: position 640,018 of record JAFELO010000383.1, on the reverse strand, counting down.
AATGCAACAAAGGCGTTCACTTACAATACATGCCTCAAGCATTAAACTATTACTACTAACCTACAAGCCTCCAACTAAAACAGTCTGGTGGCTAATATATATATATTTATAAAACAACACAATAATTAATTAAATAATTAATTAATCTGGACTTCCACAAATGCCAACATTCTACCGCCGTGTTAGCGCGAGGTAGCTAATTATTTTGACGGTCGTACCAATTATTCAGAAATCACAAACCATCAAACTTAGAATAAAATACACAAAAAAAAAAAAGAATTAAAACGATCAATAAGTTTGTACGGACAATAATATTGAAGGGAAAAGTGGAAAGACTTAGTGAAATGTTCGGAACACAATAGCGCTGCAAATAAATTCTTGTAAAACGTGCAGCTATTGGTGATTTAAAACTGTTTGCCATTTGAACTTTTCGCATGGCGAGGAAATGGAATTTTAAATTCGGAGTCGCATGGCCGTTCGCAGGTTATGCGGGAATGAACAGCTGGACAATTCTGTTTGCATTTTTTGTGCATTTTATGCTTTCCATTTTCTATTAGTACCTAAAGTCCATTTGTAAAGTGAAAATTAGGATTCCGTACCTAATATTATTATGTATTTTACACAGTAGTACCTACTACTAATGTTACTTATAGCTAACACGACTGATTTGGTTAAAACTTATAGGAAAGGGACTATCAGGAAACTTTTAATCTCGAAATAGAGGATTCCTAAGGTATAAATTATTTATTATTAGAGACTTTATATGTTTATGAAACATAAATTTGCAAAAATGTATTAAAATAGAAAAATGCATAAAAATATTTCAATGTATAACAGGAATTTCTTAGGTAAATAATCATATTATTAAAAATGTCATGCGGCTTTAGATTTCGTAAAACACCAGGATATGCAGGGAGTGTCTCAAAACCGTCCATATAAAAGATGTGCAACTGTCAAATTATGCATATTGGAAAAACAACTTAAACACATGTGCGTAAGATTGACATTTAAAGGAAATATAATTCAATTTTGCACATCTATTAAAAGTAATCTGCATTGTAAAAACGACTTAAAGTTGTACGTTAGGTTGACATTGCAAAATAATATGTTTATATACAATCACGGATGCTTTACAAGGACAGTTGAATATGAAATCGTATATCTTGGATTTCTGTAAATCAATGCATGCGGATAACTATTACGAATCGGATAACATTATCACAGCATAATTAACAAAAATTATAATTGCCTGTTAAGCGCCAATTCAACAATCCCGATGCTGAGGCCAGGGTTTTCTAAAATGGAGTCGACAGACGCTTTGTGGTTCGATGTAGGAGTTCAAACATGAGGACACAATTTTTTAGTACAATATTAGGTATATTGTACTAAAAAATTGGACAAGGTTTCGTAGAATTGTTTAAATTTTGAAAATCGATCGCTGCTACACAGTGTGTTATGCTCACTACTGCTTTTGAAGAGGCGATATTTTGGCGTTGGTGATCACTTGCTTACAAGTGGCCCAACGGCACGTACGCCTCGATGCTAAAAACAATGCTAGTTTATTACAACTTTCCTGGACATTAAAGAAAAATGAACAGGATTGAGTATGTCAGTCAAGTGTCACTAAGTAGGTTCCAGTCGGCCTGCAGTGTGTTATTAAATAATCCGTAGACGCGACTCTAATATTAAATGCATGGGTTTATAAATGACGTATAATTGGCCAGTTATTTTTAACGCATATTACCGGCGGACGATAAATCTTCGTCAGGTGAGCGATAAAATTAAATCGTTAATAGGAAATTGGAAGAGAAAATCGAGCATGGCTGTTATTTGAGAAATG
>JAFELO010000383.1:597835-638005 GCA_017140195.1 Eumaeus atala | reverse complement strand
CACACACACACACACACACACACACACGCACGTACACGTACACACACACGTACACGCACAAAGGAATGATGAAGAGTGAGTTAAGGCGTAGGGTCATTGATAAGTTGCATTTAAATCGGGCTGGCATGAATGGTTGGGATGCTACCTCTCTCACCCATAACACCACAGTAAATTGATAGCTTTCGGTGGCCCATTGCCACGGTGAGGGATGTGTTAAGAAATGTAACACTCTTGCATAAACTGCGGTTGTGTGGATTATTATGGGCGTAGTTACGGTAGTCAACAACGGATCGAATACACGTTTGACCTCCTATACTATAAAAAAGAATATCAACGCATACAGACATCCACGGATCACAGACTCCAACGCATGTGGATGACCCCATAAACATTACGTTGCTTTTCCACTATACGGTTACGGCTTCGATACTCTCACTAAAATTATGAGACGTTCTAACATAACCTAATTTCATGCTAGAGTTAAGTAAGAACGATGCAGGTACTTTTACCCTCGCACAGACTGTGTTCGGTCACAATTCAGTAATATACGCGTGTAAATAAACTGAATTTGTTCGTATAAATGAAACAGTAAATATTATGACATTGTTTGCTTTTATCGGAAAGTCCCGCGCGAAGGGATTCTGGACGTCAGACGGCTAGGGGCAGTCGGTCGTAAAACTGCAACAACCTTAGGGAGACGTCTCAAGACGCCCGTGCATTCTTATTAAGCACAGTAAACGCATATAAAGCAGAAGCTACGTATTATCATTTCACGAAACATTCGCGGGTAGTAAATTTGCGAATTTTTCATTTCATTCGCCGCGGTGTGGTATATCTTCTGGATTTCCTTTGTATTATTATCCCGATGTGTAAATAATGTAAATATTAGGTGCTGAATATATTTCCATTTTAAATCCTACAAAGCAGTACTAAAAAAACACACATTTGGTAGAAAACGATAATATAGTTTCTGTGTACGTTAAAATATTTTATGTTCTTGATGTGTTCACTAAAGTATTTTGTGTTATAAATTTCGTAGATTTTAATAACTTTTGTGTTCACTAAAGTATTTCGTATTATAAATTTCGTAGATTTTAATAAAATTCACAAAGAGCTTTAAAATTATATTAGCTACCTATAATTGATATTGTGTATTTCATTATTTATGAAAGAACATATAAGGAATTTATCACACTATGTTTCATTATTTTACACAAGGTTTCGATTAAAGTCACGCTACGATGTTTACTTCATGATTTATTAAGTTTTATGACGTACGGAGGACGGCAAGACGGCACAGTACTCTCTCGTCTGGCCGATGGCTCTGGTCGCAAAGGGCCTCCGTTTACAGAGACAGAGAAAGTTTCTTAGAATTAATATTCATTGTTTGAGTTAAAGATAAAGAGGACTTCGGAAAAAGAGGGTCAATTCGATAATTTTTCCACGGCATTTAATTACGCTTCTGAATATCTATATCCAAACTTGGAAAGCAAAGTATATACTGATCTGAACATTTATTAGTATATCGGTACTTAAGTCTAATGAAAATTATGAAAGCTTAAGTCTATACAATTTCTAATATATTAAATATATTTCCGTGGTCTAGTACCTACCTGTAAAACAAGCCCTTACCTAGGCTAACGTGGTAGGATAAGTAAACAGATATTATTATTATTATATATAGATTTTGAGTGTACTATGTCATCAAAGAATCAACCCGGACTAACCTAACATAGTGGAGGGCGCGGGGTCGTAAAGCACTTCCCCCAGCTCGGAAGTGTCCGCGCCGACACTCTTCCACGTTTACACACCCTTTCTTTGTACACGCTACTGAAGGAATTACGTGTAGTGGCGATGCCTTTTCGATTTTATTCACGTCGACTGTACCTTCTTATATAGCAAGCAATCTGAAGGTAGGCCGAAAACAAAAAGCCTGCTGGTGTTCATTCATGTTTACTCGATACTATGTTATGATATGATTGTAATTAACTATATTTTTTTTCTTTCTCCTTCCTGTTATACCAATTGTATCTCTATTGATGTGAAACTCTTTTACAATTAATTTGATATATAAGAATATTTTGATGAAAGGTAGACAATACGAGCTTCCTCGAGTTCCATGGTTGGCTAATCCGAATTTGAGTAGACAAATAGTAACAGCATGTCGAATGAGATGTGGCCGTGTTCCGTCAAGTACTATTGAATTTCTAATGAGAAAGGTTGATTCACCTAATTGTGAACATTGTGGTACTGGTGGTGATTTACAGCATCGGCTCATGGAGTGTGTCCATAATGCCGCTGATTTTGATTCGCCGGTTCATCAGGGTTGAACCGGCAGTAGTGTAGCAACGACGTTCAAGAAGAGATTAGTAAAACCCTACTTTTAATAAAATGTTATAATTTGATTTGATTTGATGCGGATAAGAAGTCTCACTTATGTAGCGGCTTTTACAATTAAATATATTATGTAGCGGCTTTTACAATTAAATATATTATGTAGCGGCTTTTACAATTAAATATATTATCAGTTTTCGTTTTTCATACCATTATGGATGATCCATTGTCAGATGCGGCAACGTTTTTGTTTACATTTAATTTTTTTATAGTATAGGGGGGTGACAAACGAGCACTTACCCACCTCCACCCATGCTCCTACCCACCTCTCGGTATACGGAGCGAATCATGGGAGATACACGGGGGTTTGCTTGCCGGCTCTGTTCCCCAACGTGCAAGTCTTGACTCCCTACACAATATTTGAGTGCCCTCTCGTTATTTCACTCTCCCCTTTCTGGGGCCTGACATCACAAAGATAGAAGTGGTCATCAACCTCGTCAGTCTTATCTCGATGCAGCAATATCGTTACCTATCCCTCCTCTTCGCGTGCCAGTATGCGCAAATGTCTTCAATTGCCTAAAACTCTGTTCCGTTTCGACCAAATCCTGGTGATAGACTGAGTCTACTGTCTACCGTTGGATGCCGTCCACCATGACATTTCGCTCGTTTTTGTACAAGTCACATTCCCACAGTACACGGTCTCTGGTTTCAGCTTCAGCACCGCAACAAACGAGCAATCGGAGTCTCTCACGACTATCGACACCCATGAACATCATAATTAGGCCGATGCGGTGCCCTCCTTTTCGCCCAAATGGGCACCGACTACTCACAAACAGCACGAAACGTAGAGAGTAGGTGTAACTTTACGGCCTTCTCAAGTGAGTGAGAGGTTCCGTTGCATAGGAGGATGCACCATGCACCTCCTATGTAGTATGGCACTACCTCTTACAATTTTCTTTTAGATTAAGGTATCTATTATAAGATACGATAGGAAAAAATTCTGTATAATAAATAAATAGCAATTGATATGAAACTTGATGAGTCATGAAACATACCAAAATAGGAGAAAGAGTTGCCAGTCGGGACGCGCCGGTCTCATTCGGCTGCGGTGCAGTGAGGACTATGAAACACAAATTATTGCATCCACTACCATCACAATAAAACTACTTTTACGGATTACAATAAAACTACTTTTACGGATTTTATCGCGGTTTATTTAATTATTCAGCTAGCCCGACGTTTCAGGATCTTTACAGCAATCGTGGTCACGGGTGGACTGAGGTGACAAACGTCCTGATGTCACAAATTATTAAAAGTACCCGAGGAATTATATTCCTTTAGTTGTTCCGATTAACGCAGACAGTATTTATTATAGCTTGCTGTCTTGACTATCATCTTTGACATAAACTGCTTTTAGTATTACCTACTTATATTTACCTCGTATAGTTTTTGAAGTGAAGTAATTAGAAATATGTCCAGCTCATTTTTTCGTATGGTACTTTTTAAAGTTACTCTTCTACTATGAATGAATTGTATTCCGCAGGCTACGAGAGGAAATGCTAAACATAATAGAAATAGCTAGTTGTTTACTGTACAAATTTAAAACCATTAAATGGTGGTAAATATATTAAGTCGAGGTAGTGTCATGCTCCGTTGCAGCCGAATTGTGCTCGTTTGCCCCCTAAAACTCTAAAAAAAAGTATAAGTGGAAGGGAGAAAGGAGTAACATTAGGAGCGCACGGGGCAAAATACTTGGATGGGAACCTCACCCCATTACACTGTTCCAAAGTTGGTGGGATTGTCCTGTGGTGTGTGGGAACCCTTCTGTGGAGGAGGCGTCGGTCGCATAGGGGACTGTTGGCAATCGCGGTGCTTTTTGTGGGTATTCGGCACTGTAACATGCCACGAGTTCCACACACCAATGGACGTCACCCAGGGCCAAGGAAGTCGTCCCCACCATGGTTCAAGCCTTGTCTTGTGAACCATGCGAAGCCATCTGAACCGAGGGGGAAGCTCATTGCACGTCTCTTATAAGAAGAGTGGTACTTTTATATGAAGGTGGGACAAAACGGCCACAGGAGGAGGCGATTTTGCGTACGGGGCAAGGGGCGAGGATGGGAACATCCCCCAAGACACCCCCCAAGTCGGGTACCTTAGGGGGCTGGCTAGCCGTCGAGGTGCCCTGATGATTTCTTGTTCCGGGGCACCTAACCAAGGGTGGCACTGAGGGCACTCGCTGTGGATTTTGTGTGTATTAGGCATTATAACATGCCGCGAGCCCCACACACCACTGGACCCCACCCATAGCCAGTGAAGACGCGTACTTGCGTTTCCCTGCATCAACAAGAAAACAAGGGCCCGTGAAGGCGTGTAATTTTAAAATTATTAAACCTTATTAGTACAGCTTTGTCCGACGAATTTCTATCTCATCGAGTTTCGAATCACAACCATCCTAAAGAAGATTCTTTTCAATAAAAAAACAACGCAGGCAGCGACGGGGCAGCTCGTCTGCTAAGTCTGTGGTGTTAAAAAAATATATGATGATTTCTAACTCGCTCGGCTCGGCTGCAGCTTGATTAATGTTTAACATTTGCGGAGCTTAATTTCAATGAAAAATTTCCCTTGCGGCTCATGTCAGACGAATCTTCCAGCTGCAAGAAAAGATTAAATTTTCGTGGGAATAATAAATCCACGTTGTTTATGTGTATAATTTTTTTCTCAAACTTATCTTATAATAATATCATGAAAATATTTTATGATGCAAGTATTTTTTGCTCCCCTTGTGATTTGTAACGCTGGTAAATTTCTGAGTCTCGAGGGACGCTCTAAGATACAGAGACGTTTTAGTCCCAACCCAGACAGTGATTCCCAAAGTTGGGGGGGCTATGACACATTTAATGTTTCCAACATCAGGCCCCGCGGGCACTAGCCTCTCTTTGGGAAAAGGTAGCAGAAAATTAATAATTCTGAGATATCAATTTTTTTCTTCTTCTTCTAGTCTTTTATCGCTCTGCCTTGTAGTCGATGCGCAACCTGAATTGGATGTATAGCAATCATGATACATTTTAAATCTATGCTAATGGCACAAAGCTGAAGAGTTTGTGTGTTTATTTGTTTGAACGCGCTAGCCTCAAGAATACTATCCCAAATTGAAAAAATATTTTTGTGTTGAATATTGGCTACATACCATGACGCTACGACTAATAAATAGGACTACAGAAACCACGGAGTGGTGCTAGTGTGTAATACTATATTTTTATATCGACATATATCTGTTGAGTATGGGGGTTGTCTTGTTGCTGGAAGATTCAGGACTCCCAAGCACGGCGGCTGATGTCTCTCTCGCAATGGATTTTAGACGGTAGCAGCACAGTATATTCTGATTCCGATACACCCTTCCGGTTCACCCGGGGCTGGTTGGACAACGATTAAAGCATTTTCCTTGCGGAAATAAGGGTCATCTAAGGGGATACAAGAAGTACTTGGAGCATATTGCTGCACACACACATGCGCTGGCCCGATGCGAGTAGTTATACATCCTAATTAATTATCTTTACAACTGAGGTAAAATAAATTCATTTTCAGTGACACGTGGTTGGAATCAAACCCCGTCCTGGTTTGATTCCCACTTCCTACGGAACCATCAGCCTATCCAGTGTCCTTTGAGACAACCATCAAATATCATAAATATGAAAAATTGTATGTTTGCGATTCTTTGACACAACAATTACTGCATGGATTTTGGCCGAAATTAGGGAGAGATATTAATTACAAGTCAACTAGCTGAAGTGGCAATGGGCAGGCCACATTGCTCACAGAACCGAAAGCCGTTGGGAAAAAAAGGTTCTCGAGAGGTGGCCCTGCACCGGAAGAAGGAGAATTGAACACCTTCGTAGCCGTAGGACTGACGACTTGCTTATTAGAGACTATCCAGTTGGACATTTTATAGTGTGTGAAGTGTACACTTGTGCCTGCGCAGACACTTGTGTGTGCGCGCAGGTACTAGTGCACTCCCTGTTCCCTCATTTTCGGAGAGAAAGCAGGCATAGGAGCGGCGGCAAGAAGTGCTCTCCGAGGTACGGGGGTGTAAAACCGCCAACATCCTGACTTCGGACTGTTGTTAGAAATTGAAAAATCCCAATAACACTTTCACTCAAACACACTCGAACCTAGGATCTCGCGGCTGTGGTTGAACGACCAGACGTCATACAGCTACCACAACTAGTGTAATTATATATTTACTTACAAAATAATCAAGCACAACCCACGACATAGTAATTATATCAAATTTCCCAGTTAGTAGCCGCTGTCGTTGCAAATTTTCCCGATGTCGGCACGAGATTGCGATTGTTTATGTCGCTGGAACGGTCCGCAATTAGCGGCCGATAATTGCAAGTCTCACACTGCGTCTCTAAATCATAAGTCTCCTTTCTAGGTATTTCAGTCTCATGGCGACGCAACCGCAACGGGGACAATTGCAGTTGCCACTGACAGCGGTAGCCGCAACCGCAGACGGACAACCATAGAGATAATATAGTTAGGGTAGATATTCCACAGACATGCCTATGACTGGGAGTGTCCTGGTTAATGGTGATGAAGGTGAGAAATACATCCTTGACCATCTGATCTCGGATCGCGTAGAGAAAAATGAATGAAAAAAGAAAGACAGTAAGTCACATTTGCTTACCCTTTCGACTCTGATGGACGCGTCTTAAGCTGGCATCCCTATTTTACTGTATTGTCCCTATATGCCAACACACACTGGTAAAAGTCGCGTGATAATCAATCTGTGAAGCAAAATTAGTACAAATAGGTAGGACCATAATCATGAAAACCACGTTGAGTCTTTTGATTCAGAACTTGGCAGAAATATGAAGAACTGTAGCAAAGTTGTCGATGGATCCAAACTGTAATAACGTATTATCAATTTTGTTTCTTACGCGACTGCGTTACAAGCAGGGTAATGTTTTTCGAGCCTATATTTCTAACATACAGATGTCTACATTCTTTGATAAAGTACACACAAAATGGCGGGTTTTAATATATGAGGTGCGAGGTTTTGTTAGGTTCGTTTGTTAAAGCGAATGTCACACAATACATACACAAAGTATATTTTTGCAGTCGATTTGTTTTTACTCTTCAATTAAATGTTAGGTGTTTATTTTAGGTGCGTTTATTAATTAAATTGTTGTGCCTTTTTTTATGGGCCTGAACTTATCCCGTGGAAACGAAGAGAAGCACAACACAGCTTCATCAGAGTGCTATGAGTGCTCGTCTAACGAGACAAGGTTTGTGGTCGTAAGAGGACCTTATTAACCTAATTTTATATTAACCTAGAATATATATTAACCTAAATATATATATATATATATATGTATATATATATATATATATATATACACCAAACCTAACCCCCCCTCTCCCTCCTCCCCTCCGATAACATCGGCACGTATCGGAACTATGTAGTCTACTAATGGCAGATATAATCGTAAACCAACCGTTTTAATAACCGTGTCGTACGTGTAATCAGCCGGCATTTGTATTTACATAATAATCTTATTTAGTCTCTAATTAAACCGTATGAGTAGTGGTGGGCCACGTCAAATATCGATATGGATAATTTTCAATATTCACTTTGTGTCTAGGGAATGACTGAAGTTTCTGGACGAACATATCGGTCTCGTTGTTTACTGCAAAAACATAATAGCATAACATTTTAGGTATTGTAACAATTGCTTAGTAATACACTGCGTCTAACGTATTTGAAAAATTGTTTCAACGGTATTTTACACTCTATGAAATGTTTCTTTATTGTAGTGGTTTATAGATTATTTATGATCCATTTAATTTTGATTAAAAATTCGGGATTTTACAAATGAAATTCTTAATAAAAGATGCAATATTATTAAGATTAAAAAAAAATATAGTTAGTACAATTGTTGCACTAATTATTTTTACAGTACAAAAGTTTTGGGTCCTCTTCAGAGGGGTTGAATAAATAATATTGTTAATTAAAATCAAATATTGTAAATGAGGAGATAATATTTCTCAGGTAACCTAAGAAATATATTATGAAAAAAATATATCGATACAAATTTTACAGGCTTCCCTAAAACAAACCCGTGTTTCACAGACAATGCGCCCGGTTAGGTAGCTTTTACGAGCTTTAGATTAATAATATAATCAAGAATTATATTCATCTGTGTAATATCTGCGTGGCTCGTTACATTTATGGCACCTTTTATTAAATTGTCCTGTACAATGTTTACTTGCAATTTTCATTGCATACACGCTAAACTCATTATTTATTTTCGGTTCCTAAATTTTTCTTTTTTTATATTAATTTATTAAAACCACAAAGAGACAGATACACTCAGGTCTTTTGTGTGGTAGCACAGTTTCTGGTAGCCCACTGGATAGGAGGGAAGGAGGGAAAAACATTTGCATAAAAATTATATGGATGTCTATTGTCTGCTGGCGGCAGTAATCACCAGAAGGCTCCGATTACTCGTTTGTCTCCTTTGTAGGGTCCGGAGCCGGAACAAAAAGACGGAATCCTTCTAATTTCTCGTCTGTTTGTTCGTCCGTACGTTATAGACGTTTTAATCGGTGATTATGTGTATTGTATGTTTGACATTAGGTAGGTATTCTATGAACCACTACAAAATGATGCATTAAGATTTAGAAACAAACATGATTAGCCCTCAGTATATGTAACAGACAGGTGAATATTATTACCGACACAGCATGTTTGTATTGTCATTAGATAGGTGTTTTAAATGAGCTACAGGTTTCTAAAAAAAGTTTTCTAATATGCTAATATCAGCCTTACCACCGTCGGCACTGTGTACTTCAACAGGATACGCGGACGACACACTTTTAACAGTACAAGGTGACTAGCGATCTGAAATTGAAGTTAAGTCAATCAACTGTCTCAGTTTAATATCGACCTGGGCGAAAAGAATCAATTAGAGTTCGCACCGCAGAAAACTTTCCAAATATTATTACAGGGTTGCTTATAATCCATCCCACGTATTACATTTAACAACATATCAGTTACACAAATATTAGTAATTTTATGCTTTTACTAACATCTCAAACTCGAACTGGGGGTCTCTATTTTAAGACCTTAAAAATAATATAAACTATAACATACCTTGGAAGCATTTGCTATGGGTCACCTTTGTGGGCCGATAGGGCAACCTTAGGCTCAGCGCGATGTAAATTGCTCCAAAGTCAAAGAGTTTCTTTAATATTTTTATGTAAAGCTTATAGTACCGTTAGCACGGAGGCTCCACCCGTTCTTGCCGGAGTACTGCCAGTAAACTTAGAAATTCCACACAGTGCGGCCATGTATTTATCACTCAAAGAATCTCTCCAACGCTGATTTCATAAGACCAAAAAGCAGACGTAGGATAAAAAGGCTGTTTAGCCCAATAGATGTCACTACTCAAAACCAAGTTAACGAATGGCAGATGCGTTGGAATAGTTTAACTAAAGAACGACATTTACGTACTTTTTTTCCGCGTTGTCGCGACCGCTTATCGAAACACTGGCTATAAATCGATTACCACGGCAACTTTAAAAACAAACTTTTTGGCTTTAAACTAGTGACTTCACCTCTCTACAATTGCTCCACAGAAACAAACGAATACGAACAAACAGAACATCACATCATTTGGGAGTATAGTTTTTGGCATAGTGAGCGAACCATGATGTTAGACAGCGTCCATTGTGTTAACGGCGTAACTTACCACGGCGATCTCGTGGATAGTGTAGGGAACTTCCGAGCTTTCAAACGTTTTTGCCACAACTATCACTGGAAAAATACAATTTTGACTCACTTATGATAACATCTTAAATAATAATAATTAAATACCAATTAGTAAATTACTTTGTACTTATTATCTCCGTGGTGCATAGCAGTTGGGGCTCACCTGGCTGACCTTTCTATTCTGGGCCTATACAAGTACTCGCAATCTTGTACTGTCTCACGCTTTGATTGGGAAGGAAAAACGGAAGTATTTCCTAACTTTCCTATTTTCTTCTGATTAAATTCGTTGCGGGTAACAAGACAGTTTTAGTCCATCCCTCGGGCTCCCTGCGATCATATCAAAGGGTTATCGGTGGTCGCCGCCGTCGATCCTTGTGATTAAGGAGTTGCAACGGTGGCAAAGGTTGGCGGGCCAAGCTCGATTTTTTTATATATTTAATAATTTAATATGCTAATACTTGTGTTATAGTATTCGCTTTTAAAGTCTTAAAAAATGTGCTCCCCTCCCCCAACTACGTATTGAACTACTGAGGCGAAAATTGTAAAATTATAAAAACTTTAATCGATAATTGGCGTGGACAAAATCGAACTGGTAGTCTTAAGAGATGTAGGATTTCATGTCATCCGACATGGAACATTTTAGACGAGTCCAGCTCTCTTGGCCGGTTTTTTTTATTTTGTATTATATGATAGTGGGGATAAATATACTTTATAGTACAAACTTACTGTAGACATTGCTCCCGTCGGGCCATTTATACTCTCATAAACTACGGACGGCTATGCTGTTGCGTTTAGAAAAATAGTATTTACGTATTTACGTCGGTTAGTAAGAAAGACAGTCGCAGTTTTGCAGTAACATTAAAAAGACTCCATTTTTTAAATTAGCATATCTAATGAGAAATAAAAAATAACACGTCATATGCACATAACACCCATGGGCGTCCATGAATAACATCAAGCATGGGAATGCACCAGTTTCCGTGTACCGCATAGCGATAAATTAAAATGTTTTTTGACGTTAGTGGCCATTTCACTCACGCATTTAAGATTAAATTCGGTTTTTAATATTCCCATCGTAGCTCACAATGTCTTACGAATTCGAAGAGTACAAGAGGTGAATGGGAAAACGAATTATATGGAAATTAGTAACATTCTTGATATACTTTCTAACCTTTAGTCAGAATTTAGATCGGGCTGGTGGCAAAATAATATGTTTAAGTTATGGTATTCTTTTACGAAAAAAAAAAAGATATTGGTGCCAGGCATAGCATTTTTTTAATAGTGCAGGAGGACAAACGAGCGATCGGAGCATTTCAACGACTACCGATGCCCATGAACATCAGCATAATTATGTCGTTGTGTTGCCCTCCTTTCCACAAACCTGTTTAAAATTATCTGAACAGTTTTATTCAGATAATTTTAAACAGGTTTGTTGTATTCACATGTACCTTAAATTATTGTTTATCTTTTATTTATATACATGACATGACAATTACAATACAATAAATGTTGGTGTGCCTCATGATAGACAGCACCTTCACTGTCAATATCGATGTCCTCGCATACTTTGTCAGATAAAACAAATTTAGAAGTGTCTGATTTCACTCATTTCACTTCTCGCCGTAGTTGCTAAGATCTCCTCCGCGAGGGTCATCAAACGCTTAAAACAAGTTGCTCTTTTAGAAATAAATACTAGACAGACAAGAACAATGAGAGAAACGTACATGAAAAACTATCCTACTCTATATGCTATCTCGAAATCATTGCTAGCTCTTGGAGTAAGAATGCTATTCTCAGCTACGTAATTATAGGAGTGTCGCCTCTAATTTGAAACGGTTTAGATATTCGTCGCATCTGTCCATCATCTTTTATCGTACGGTATTATTTTTTTATGGCGGCAACAAATTCTTGTAGAGTGCTATTTAGAATATTATATAAAGTTAGTGTTTTACATATTTGGATGATGTTGTGCGCATGTTATTAGTAGGAGACATGACATAAATTTCGCTACTCAGTGAGTGTTATATTGGTTTCATAAATGGTGTGTGCCTTAGTTTATGGAAAGTCATATTATATAGATACAGTTAACTATACCTATTTTTATGATCAATTGATTGTTAGTTCCTGGCTTTTCACTTTTACTCGGACCACGACAGTTTCGATGCCTTCCATTGGCCCAATGCTCCAGGGACCCCCAAGTCTAAAGGACTCAGGACTAGAACATCAGTATCGGTAGCAATTCAGGGACGTCAAAATCTACGTAATATGATTATGTTTAAATTAAAAAGTTGAGTGAATATTTGTTAAAGAATTATTTTGTCCCTGTAAAGAAATCTAAAATACCAATTTATCATGAGTATTTACTATATCTTTGACTCAGAAAAATGTATTAAGACGTTATATTCATAGAAATGCTGCATTGAAGCCGAATTGGGCCGGCACGTACGAGTAGGTACCTCTCGCTCATATTATACCGCCATGAAGAGACATCTATGCTATCACGTTTCGTGCATTTTGAAGGTAGCCGGTGGGCCATTGGGAGGCGGGAGGAAAGGAGGGCAATGGATCTCTATGACAATTATGCGAGTTTCTATGGACGTCGGTCTTTTGCCTTCTTGTACTATAAAAAGATATTGTGATCGGGGCTATCCTCCATTTCCCTAAAACTTCCATCATAGTATCAAATATGAAGAAATGTTAACAGAAGAAAAAACAGCCAAGAGCGAGTCAGACACACCTATGAGGTGTTCCGTAAGAGGAAACAAAAAACCCATTTCTCTACAACTGTATGTGTCAGCTCTGACACTCGAATGCATTTCACCCTTTCGGAAGCTTGACCAAGCGTTACGCTTATCGTTACTGTCGCTACGTACGATCTTGCTTCACATTTGCTCATACTGAGAGCCTTAAGCCATTTCTTAAGGAGTAAGTTAGCTACGATTTAATAATTGACACAATTTCAAAAAATAATTGAATATTAACGTAACAAAATAAAAGTACGAGTACATCGGCACGAGTGGAGCACAAGATTTACTAAGAGTATTCTGTCATTCTGTTGTAATGGTAGCGATCTGAAGTGCCTCATATGTGGGAACAAAAAGGTGAGGAAGAGAACCGCTCGTTACAATGATTTATATTACGACGGGAAAAATGTGTTTTGCAAACGTCTGGGGGTTTTTGTGGTCAGGAAAATGTGCTAACATCACGTAAATAATGTCCCGTATATTGCTGTGAAGCTTTTTATGCGATGTTTCCTTTTAGCGCCGCCGAAATTACTGTTATACAGTTTATTTTTACTGTCCACGCTTTATAATATAAGGATGAAGAGTATGTTAGTTTGAACGCACTGATCTCAGGAACTAATGGCCCGAATTATAATGTATTTTTGTGTCGAACCGGCCATTTATAGAGGAATGCTGTATACAATGACACCATGACTTGTAGGACCGGAGAGCAATTTGATTTAAAAAATTGATTTACAAGCATACTAGAAGTTAAAGATTTGTCAAGTGTCTTTGCAGCCGGCGTATTGAAAAGAGCTATGAATGTGGCTGCGGCTAGGGCAGGCATGTGAGGATCGTGATATGTGGCGCTCCCTTGTCTAGGGCTACCCTATTACTAACTGGGATGTTAATGTTGTCATAGATCTCATTAAGGCATTGCACTCAAACTACCTTTGTGTTTGGTATCAGCATTTGTCATTTACTTTATTCCACTGTGAATGTACGGATGTACAAAAGTTTCAGAGGTCTTTGGACTGACTTACATAACAAGGGAGTTCAATAAAAAATAAAAGGAAAAACGAAGCTGGAAATACATCTTCTATTGAAATGTTCTCCCTGTCTCGAAATTGTAAACGTATTCATTTCGTCCTCTTGCTCGAGATACCACCATAAGCTTGTTATCTTAAAAAACGAGACTAACTGCTCTTAAATTAGTTTTATCTTTTTTGTATAATATTTTTGGATTTCTCTTTTTTGTAAATCGTCACTAAACCTTTATCTCTCAGTGTAGTAAGTACAGCGGACATCGGAACGACCCAGACAGGATAACCTCATGGAATGGGACGTGTGTTATTATTGTTGTGAGCATTCAAAATCATATCAATGGCCAAGTGATCTATTCAGCTCCAATGCGAATAGTTTTTTCTTGGCTTTTATGAAGAGACCTTAGATTTGATTATACAAGCTAGGCTTTAATTTAAATAGACCGCCATATAGAACTTTGGCATATTTTAATGAAAATGCGTGAGTGACTCGGGCGAGGGTACAACTGATTATATTAAGTTTACGCCCCAAACAATTCCCCGCGTATATTTACAGCAAACTCCGCAGTCATTTATATGTAAGGGACAATGTCGTCATGTAACTTTTCCCTACCAAAAGTTGTGGACTGCTCCGTGATCGTACTACGAATAACGGAAACTGTTTAATTACGTTATTGATTTCCGCTTTGCGGAATTTTGTTTTTGTTGGTATTTCAGTTTCTTGACGAAGCTGCAAATTATTTAAGTCGCAGATTCTGAGATTAATTTAAAAGATTCTATCTCATTAAAAATAAATTTCATGTATCATCTATTGATAAGGGGTAGGTAACCATTTGTACATAAAATATTAATATTTTAAATTATATTTTAGAGCGACCAATGTATAATTAACTAATAAAGATACAATAAAATAATGTATACTGCAATATTAACATACACCAGAAAAGTAGTTAGTTAGGCTAATGTTACTAAAGAATTTTTTGCTAGCGCTTGGAAATACTTTTTTTTTAAATACGCAAAGAATTAACATGTTTTTTTATATGATTCCCTTAATCTGGTCACACTGAAACAAACTTTTAGTAGAAGTACAAAGGGGCGCCCTACGTTTCCTCTGTAACACTTTTATTACTTCCGAAAGTAGCCAAGTATTTTAAGTAGGTTTATAAGATTTTCCTTGTTTTGTTTTCTATTCTGTTCTAATATCGATTCCCGGTTCCATTGGCCTTAAGAGAATTCATACTTATAATAAAATATACAACTGCCTCGTTACTGGTTACAAGATACTCCATATTTTGAATAAGTACTAGACATTTTAAAAAATCTTTGAGATCGTAAAACCTCAAAATGCGTATATCGTGCGGCAAGTGTCATGTAATTAACTTACTTTCCATAATATACTCCATCTCGATTTCGTCCGCGGATAACAGTGGCCAAGTTATGCGCTAAGACTTTCCTCGGGAATCGTTCTATCCATGTGTGAGGTCGCGTGAAAGTCTGATGATTAAATTTTGAGAAAACGTATGAAATACGTACATTCAGACTTGTTTTGTGGGACTTTGTTTTATTCGTAAAAAAGATGCATAAAGTAATTGTATGAATGTTATCTTCAAGAGGTAGCGCACAGTGCATACAATTTGATGCAGCCGAATTGGACCGGGGCGCCCGGTGAAGTACATCTCCCGCGCATGACTTCGACGTGACGTTGACTCTGTCAACGTCGCATCCGTTCCGGTTGGCCCAGCCCCCCATTTAAAAATATATTATCCTAGGAGGGTACCGGCAACGTGGAAGCTGGATAATCCGTCCCTGGGCCTCCATGCTCAGGTCCTGAACCTGAGCCTGTACACTTAGGCTGCTCCACGCATTCTGGGGGAGGAGGGGGCAGATCTGTGCTCTGCGACCGTTTTATTGGGGGCAAAAGAAAGAAAAAGACGAAAGCTGGGTTTTGTCTCTTATGCTGTTGTTACTGATGTCGAGGATATGCTATCCAATGTCTCGGAATGGGCGGACTAAACTTAGTTCAATCTAGCCCCCATAAGACGCGAGTTTGCACGTTTACCGCTAAAAAGTCACCCTTCGTCGTATCTCCTCGTTTACAGAACACATACCTATCGGCCTCAGTTACTATCGGGACACTTAGTGGTGATATATCGAGTAACGTTTAGTTCCGCGGTCATTTGGAAACGAAAACTAAATTAGCCTCAAAGAAGCTGGGCGTGCTCAATAGGGCGAAGCAGTACTTCAGGCCACATCATCGGCTGCAAATTTACAAGCCGCAGGTCCGACCGCGTATGGAGCCCCGCAACATCAGCTCGTTTCATTTGTAAACAATTTGTATCGTACAGCGTAGAGCGGCTCGAATCGTTGACGACCAAGTTATTTCCGGAGAGCGCGATTCTTTGGTCCTACGAAGAGATATCGGTTCGCTTTGCGTCTTTTATCGTATTTTTTTATTGGAGTTTTCGGAGGAATTCTTCGGCTTAACACCAGCAGAATTTCATTAGCAGCATAATTTCATCTTCGGACATCGCGACAGAGCACTAAGTCCCACGCCACGACCTTGATGTCCGTAAATCCAGAACAGTGCGGTTTAAACGTCACTTCTTACCGCGCACAACTATACTGTGTAACCAGCTGCCTTCCTCGGTATTTCCGATCTAGTTGTATCAACTTAGAGGTGTTCAATAAAAGAGCATAACTTTTCGTTGAAAGCCGGCGTCTGTAAGTTGCCTAGTCTTACCTATGTCTATGGATGGCGGTAGTCACTACCCACCTGATCGTTTGCACCCCATCTCATAAAAAAATATTTTGGTGTGGGTCAACCCAGGTACTTGTCTAAGGTTTATGCCGAAGGTAACCTTGGAAAAAAAAAGAACACATATCCTATTTTATAATAGGGGGACAAACGGGAAATCAGAGCCGTATGCCGACTACTCACACCCACGCACGCATTATTGTGGTCATACAGTTGCGCTGCCCTCTTCCCACCACCTAACCCCGTCTCCAATTTGCCACCGGCTACTTTACAGCGGTGTCATGTGAGCCAGGCTCCCGGTCATGCCGGCTCAATTCAGCTGTAATGCAGCATGGCAATGATAATCTGCATATGAATCACATTTGTGTCAACAGGTTTAACTTTAAAATTGTTTTTTTTTATTTTATTAAGACCAAATCTGCCAAGAATATAAAAGCATAGAAGCAATTAAAATTAGAATATTATCTGTTCGTGGGGACGGTTTCATCAAACGTCTATCAGACCGCTAAAGCCACATAGGGCTTAGGGGAAAAACAAACGAGCGAATTAGTCTCCGCTCGCTCCCTGACAGATCCTGATTGATGGATGGTTTGCCCGTCCTTTGTTTATTAGCTTTCGACAAAATCCTCTAACCATACTGCTTTGGACGAATTACTTCGTGTAACGGATCATGTACTACAAGTTATAAATGCTGTTGACTTTAGATGTGGCTTGGCACGCTGGACAAACTGAATGAGCCATCAGGGGCCAGAGTCAAAAGTCGGGATTGATTGACTAGGTACGCAATGGCTTCCCCACCTTGGTTGAAGCCGTGGCGGTTTACGCAGCTTACTTTTCGGTTATAACTTTAAAATCCTTTTGCCTAATATCTGTATTAGGAGTAATTTTAAATAATATACCATCTACTAATAGAGTTATTGTATGCAATTGGACCATCATAAATGCGTAGAACCAAACGCTTCTACATCTCTGTGTATAATATTTATTAATTATAGAATATTTATTTGTATGTGTAGTCAAATATATTTAGTTACATACAAAGACCAACTACATAAGTAAAAATATTTTTTTTTAATCCAGTTTATAAACAATTATTTACAAAATCTTGAGACAGGGAACAATTCTAGAGGATTATGAGATGTTGCTGAAGTTGTTGTAGATGATAATGACTATAATGATAATCCCAACTATAGTGGTGTAGTCACAATGCCATTAGGTAGCATTGCCACCAGCAATGTAATGGTTCGGTGGTGGCAGCAATGCTTGGTATGGCTTAATACGGTATGGAGGGCTGTAGTTTTGTTCTGTGAAACCGTCTTGGTCCGGAAGGGATCGGCAGAACGCGAGCGAGAAACGGCCGTACCAGCCTATCAGGCAAGTCGATACCGTATCGTCAATCGACCAGGCCCAGCAGCCCCAACGCCCAGGGATTTATAAATTGGGCTCTTCCATGGTCCACTGCTGTGCAGAAGGGGATTACTGTAGACAGCTTAGTGACCCCGTTTAAGAAATAGGAAAGAGGAGGATATCGAGGGCAATCGTGCGCCTGCGGATTAGTTCTGCCTTACGAGCAGAACCTAGCTCAAGGAACTCCACATCACCTCTGTGGTGCCGATGCATGACTATCACGGGGGTTTTAGTGGGTAAAAATTGGGATTGGATATGTGGGCATAACCCAGTTGCTAGTCCCCAAGCGCTGGGTATCTTTTTGGAGATTTCCCCCGCTTAAAAAAAATAATATAATGGTTGGTCAGGAAAAAGGTATTTTTTCTTCTCCGTGCCAAAAGACATTCTTAGGAAAGTATGGCGACAAAGTAAATTGATTGACAAAACAAAAAAAAACGATAGAACTGACAAGGATCCGTTGCTTATTTTGTCAATAGGATAATAATCATCAATTAGCGTAACTATGACCCCTATCTACACATCAGCACTTGAACTTGGTTTAAGAGACAGACAAAATTGAAAAACGTATAGGAGGCAATACAAGGAAGATAACAAAGGAAGTTTTATTCAAATAAAGTGAATATAATTTCTTTTGGGCGTCGGTAGTCGTAAAAAGACTTCGATTGCTCGTTTACCCCCCTATCCTTGAAAAAAAAATTTTAAATCCAGTAGGTCGCAATGCGTTCTTTGAGTTGTTGTAAAAATGTTACTGATCTAACGGTTGTACCAGAGTTACAAAGGGAATGAGTAGTGTAAGCGCAGTTGGCCAATCCGGCACGGATGTCTTGTACTAGTCTACAGGATTTGTGTACATGGGGGTGGGTTCTCTTCCTCTTCCTAGTAGACCCCACTTTAGTCCTGGCGCATACGTCGTGAATCACCAGCTAATGTTTAGACGTACATTCGCAAGATATTACTTACGATAAAGATCAAAAATAAGTTTGTTTCGAACAATTTCTAAACGTCAGGAAATATCAAAATCTAACTCTGTGTCCGTTATAAAATGTCTAGTTCATATTAAATATCTAGTTGAGATGTCCGACAACTTTAATGTCACGTATAAAATAAATATTAAGAATTTCATTGACCTGACAAAGTAATAGAACTGTAGCCCTGTTATGATATTTTTATGTATCAACAGTATGGGGAAGTATAAAACTATATTACAATACCATTTAAAGGAAACAGTAAAAGGGATTTATAGTTGGTACATCCATTAAATTCGCCTAAAATCACAAATTCCAGTACACAGGAAACATTAAAAATATCGAGATTTTTATAGCCTATTTACAGTAAAGGTTCAATGAACCTTTCAATACAAAAGAAAGTAGGTTAATGCATTGTATAATTAGCCCTTTATATCCCACTGGGATTGTTTTAAACATTGTTTCTAGCTTTGGGTTTTCATTGTAACGCTTTTCAATGATTTCTGCGACCCGTCCTAGCATTGAACGAGTTACAGTTGTGTTGACCAGCCTTCACGTTACGCTGTCTACAAATCTGAAAATACTTCCAAATTTTTATTTATAAGTTTATAATGTAAAAGGTCATAGATGAGTCCGCTGTACTTTTTTTTCGATAAGGAACAGGGGATTATTTGTTAATTATTAACTATTTTATTTGAGACTAACAGTCTGCCCTGGCTTCGCACGAGTATTTCGCGAAACATGACAAAAATTCATTGACTTACAAAAATCTAAAAATTATGAATTTTAATTTCGGCCTTATGTTACACATTATAATGAATGTTTACACATTACACGTTACAATGACAACAAATTAAATCTATGACAGAACTACCTCTGCCGGGACAGCTAGGAGTCAATAATATTTGCAGCTACAAAAGTATGCTTATATAGCTGCAAATGTTACTTTAATATTTTGATATTTCTTCACATTTTGGTTACACTATCGAAGCTTTGATTATGATTAAAACGTTTCAGTAAATGTTATATAGCCTGTGTTTACACTGATAATGTAGGATTTAATGGTAAAAGGCTAGAATCCAATAAGGTCATTACAAATTATTCATATGACAAGGAAATCTCAAGGTTCCTCTACTGGACAGTATCTTCAACTGAAAAAATAAACTTGTACCAGCCTACTACCACAATTATGTTTCGAACCACGAGAAAATATGCCACAGAGTATGTAGTTACACTGTAACTGGAGCAGTTAATACCTCTCGCAATACCTTTTATGCTAACGTAATGGGAAGATGGCGGCCATTTGATCGTGCTATCGTATTGCTTCTGCAAGTGTTTTAGTACCAGTGTATTCAGATATTATTGTTAACACAAAAGGCAATAAAATAGCTGTCGGGGATTTCGGTGAATAGTTACGCCCACAAATATCCACAATGTTGACGTGTTCTGCGCAGCTCTGTTTCAACAATGGCACTACACCTGCGGTCCCAGTGAAATAAATATTTTGTAGGTACCGTTCCTAGACATTGCCGGGTTACAAGAATCAGACCAACACGCCCGAGAAAGCATCTTTTGCTTTAATAATGAGTGCTGTTATCGAGTTCCTTGCAATTTGTAAGAGTGTGGGTGACCCAATGAAGAAACGAAATTCCATATTCTCTATTTGTGACTATAGGCGTCAGCTTGCCATCTGTGAGTCCAGTTCGACTCCTACATAGCTTCAAAAAATTTCGCACGTGTCTTTTTCATAACACAATAATTAAATAGGCCAAAGAAACATCTCCTACTGGGCATCTGTCAGCGCACATGGTTGATTAATTACTCCAAAGCCAATTATGTCACAGTGTTTACTAATTTTAAAATAACGAATCATTCAATGCTTTATCCATTTACACTTCTATGATACCCGTAGTGACAATGTCAAACAAATTATTCATATTAGTTTTTATTAACAAAAAGGAGTTACTTTTTAAATACAGTGAAACTGCACTTGAGATCAAAATATATTTTATTCTTAAATTAGGCAAACCCATCAGATCACTTGATACACATATATACATAAGTTATTTACTTCTCATTGACATAATGCCTTCACAAAATGACAGCAATGTACACCAAGAGCCTTCGACTTCTAGATTATCCCCTTACAAGTACTATATATAACAAAAGCCAAACAAACTTAATACTGAGTTACTTCACACCTAAGAGAGACTATCTAATCGCTCCGAACTAATTCGAGAGTAATGGATCATTGGTATTATATCGAGCTAACGTTCGATGGCACATAAAGGTAATATACAACTTTCCCGTAAGAACACTTGTCAACAGAATTCCTGTATTTCCTTTTATAAAAATAGTCAATCGGAGTGAACAAAATCTACCTTCAAAAGAGCACTACTTGAACGTATTTATTCTATAGCACTCACCGTATGACATTCAATTTCCAACTCTATCATTGATGTTTCAAAGGTGTATTTATGTTGGCGTTTTCCTCGTGACTTTTAGAGAAATGCAGAGGGTTGTATTATTGGAAATTCCTGAATGTCCGTAACGTTAGACTGATATGGAACGCTGACGACAGTTCGATCCGGGATTGAAGGAGTCAGATACGTGAGAGATTCTTTACGTTTCGAGGAAGTCTTTTGTCTTCTAATGAAAATTTATTTACAGTCCAACCTTTGGAGTTTGGATTGAGGTTTCCAATTTTTCGTGTACTTTCTTGCTTCTACTATACATATGCACAATGCGTAAAGTGTTTAATTATTCTTATTTTGATACGAACCTGATATGAAGTGACCATTGCACAGTGATTCTGCCATGACCACTTTAATAATGCTCCTCGAACAGCTAATGTAAATAAACCAAACCCCACATACTATAAAAAGAGTTATAGTATATAGGGGCAAGTGAGCAAGTCTTTGTACTACTACCGACGCCCATGAATATCCGCGTAGTTACAATGCCGATGCGTTACCTTACGTTCCACCTTCTCTCCAATGGGTGGTGACCCATTGGAGGGGAAGAGGAACGTAACAATAAGAAGAAGGAAAAGGATAAAAGTAGCAGGTGGGCTACTCACAAAAAAGCTGTTACTTACGGCATGTATCATGTGAAGTATTTCGCGTACCTCCCCGGTCGAGCCGACCTAATTCCGCAGCAATGAAGCATGGCACTGCCTCTTTTAAAACTTTCGCTCCTCCTTAATTTGTTTCACTAAATATGCTGAAGTTTCACAAACAACACTATTCGTGTGCTGCAACAAATGACAAGCTCACAACAAACACTGAATATTAAACTTGAGCACACCATAAAAAGTGACAGTTGTAACATTAATAACGGGCCCAAACCATTTCCAGGGTAGGGTTCCGTATCCGAGGGGTGCCCGGAAAACCCAAACTAATCCTTTTGTCTATCAGTTTTTTCTCAAGTACGTTTATTTGTATCTGATGGGTTGTTGTCCTTTACACTTTACTTTATGCCTACCTCCCGTCGCGCCGGGTAGAGAAACCAATAATCACCATAACTGGAACCCCGTACGATAGAAGTTCATGCTGACTGCTAAGAATAAATCCATATTTAGCGTCTACACAGTTCATTGAGGCTAGCCGCTATAATTTATTTTTTTAAAGGTAAACACTTCAGTATGCGCAAAAGAAGCATATTTATTTGTATCAGTATATATTTTATAGTGCAAAGGACAAGAAACAAATAAAAAAATAAGTACTGCACGTAGCCACTTTTGTACTTTTTAAAGACATCATACGGCCGGCGATTTCGGTTTGCGGCGTACGCCGCCACTGAATTCTTCATGGTGTCCTTCGCGAATTATTATTGTGCGATCATGTGATTAGTTTATAACGTTCTACGCCTTCACTGCTGTGGCGGTATACCTCCAACCCGTAGCTACGGGACATAGCTTTTTTATGAGATAGGAGGCAAACGAGCAGGTGGGTAGGGACTACCGCTGTCCATAGATATCTGCAAGACTAGGTGTCTTACAGACGCGTTGCCAACCTTTAAGGAATAGGTACGATCTTTTCTTGAAGACCACTAAGTCGTATCGGATCAGAAATACCGATTGAGGCAGCTGGTTCCACATACAGTGGTGAGCGGTAAAAAGTGGCGTTTAAACCGCACTGTTATGGATTTACGAACATTAAGGTGAAGAGCGTGGAACTTAGAGTACTGTGGTGATGTCCGAAGATGGAATTCTGCTGCAGGTATTAAGCCAAACAATACCTCGGAACACATAAAAATACGATAAAAGATGCACATTGAATCGACTTCTTTTCGTTGGACCAAATAATCGATCAGTACAGAAATAACTTGGTCGCCACGATACTAGTCGCTCTACGTTGTATGCTGTCAAATGAAACGAGCTGATATTGCGGGGCCCCTGCCCAAAGCTATGGCTCTGTTCGAATTCTGAACTTTTCCACTCTGGATTCACACTTCCACTGATTGACATTCGATGATTGATAGACTGCTGTTGCATTTCTATAAAATACAACTGTAGGTAAGGCTAATTAATTCATATCTAAAGGAGAAAATATTATTATAATTTTAGTTCCTTTTTGGGGTGTCTTGAAGTGTTTATTCGCTTAACCACTACGTGTCCGATACACGCAATGTCAA
This sequence comes from Eumaeus atala, assembly GCA_017140195.1. NCBI lineage: Eukaryota > Metazoa > Arthropoda > Insecta > Lepidoptera > Lycaenidae > Eumaeus > Eumaeus atala. The sequence goes on along the minus strand of JAFELO010000383.1, from coordinate 614,369 downwards.
CAGGTCTAAGCGTAATTATGTACTACAAGTGTTGACATATCGTCTTTTTTACCTTGGATAAACAGACAAAGTAGTTCATGTAAACATCACCCGCCCCTTTTACTTGGCTAGACACGCTACCGCGCGTTTCGATATTTCGCTATGTTATGTCAGCATATTTTATTAATTTAATTAGCTCGTAATTTAAACGGGATTATTAGCGAGTAACACAAAATCGGGTACATAGTCAAGTAGAAGTGAGATAAACAGTAATTCCACTTGGTCTGCTACAGGTCGGCTAGTAACCAGACACATTCCAATGAAATAGTTAAACTGTCTAAATGTCCCTTCTTACGTAAAACCTTGAGCTCGGCCAGCCTGTTTAATGTTAGACCTTTTCCGCAAAAGCTTGCATCGCTTCCGCTTCTTACCTTGAATCGTATTTTCTGATATAAATAACCTATAAGAAATTTATGACCCAAAAATTTGTCCACAGGCCACGATAAATATTGTCGGTGCTGTTGTGATTTTTTTATTGCACAAAAGGCAAATGAACTTTGAACAGCCAGTCATCTGAATTTTTAAGCAATCGGAGCATTTTCACGACTACTGACAGCCATGAACGTCAGCATAATTGCTGTGCCATTGCGTTACCATCCTTTTCATCTTCCAATGCCACCGGATAATCACAAACCGCACGAAACGTAGGTTCACTGTCACTTTACGCCGGCATGTGAGAGAAGGGGCACCTCCCCGGTCATGGCAATACCTCTTACTGATTGTATGTTTAACCGGGATATCTCTCATATAGCAACAGCAAACGACCTCTCTGGAGATAATGCCCATGCATGGAAGTCGCTAAGTATCTAAGTTCACGACCGGCTGGCGCAGTGGTACTGTAGCTGGGGTGTATCAAACAACTGATCATGTTGCGCTAGATGTGTTCGAATCTCGCCCAGGTCATGGAAGGTTTTCGAAGTATTGTTTCATCATCATTATCATTATCAGCCATATCGGTCCACTGCTGAACATTGGTCTCTTTCAATGAACGCCAAGAGGACCGATCTCCTGCCACTTGCATCCATCCAGGACCGACTACTGTTTTGTTTATATTTATATAACAAAAAAAATTACACCTCCTACTGCTTCCATTGAAAAAGACAACACTACTGTAGCAAAATATAATACGAACTAAACATTATTTCGTACACTGGCTATGTGAGAAAGAGAGAAAAGAAGTATGTTCTTTCGCCTCTCTCTTTTGTTCCTACAGTAATATATGAAACTTTCTCTCTTACTACTTTCGATAACTTATAATCTCCCTCTCAACTTCCGTTGGCCTCGTTTCCGTAACGCTCTCCAGCTTACTCCCCTAGTCAAGCGTGCGTACATGTAAAGAAGTTTTACTTAAAATTGACTTATTATCTACGCTTAATCAATAAATTACTATTATCATAAAAATAAGGTTTAAGGCTGTTTACACAGGATATCACGACGAGAACGGCACCGTCTTAACTTTTGACACTTATAACTAAGTACAAAGGCAAAAATTGTTTTTCGTTTTTTATATATCTCTTTATCGTAACAAAAATATCACATACTAGTTATTGGCATCCGTATTGTTCAATTCTGACCAATTTGTAACCAATTATATACGCTAAGCTACAAACATCTTTAGTTCGTCATCTAGCCTAGTGAAGACTATCCGCAAGGACGAGTTCGACTCTTACAGTCCAACCGAATATTTATAACAAGCCGGAAACAAGGCAATCAAACACATTTGATTACACGAAATTTAATAAAAAAAGAGTATAATTGTACAATTTTATTTTTTTAACATAACTATCTACACCGCGTTTTCATAAATACTACGCTACGGTTATCAACTCAGGTTTCAACACTAGATATAATATTTATATTTCTATCTATACATGTCCAACATAAATATATTCTTCTTATATTGTAAAATAATTTCATTCTTAGTTTTTAAATTGACTTAACAATATTTACAATTTGAATACAAAAAAAATAATCTATTTTTTAATTACTATTGCGCAATATAATTAACAAAAACTCAATTTATTATCATTATGTAGGTATGTATATTAAAAAATTACAAATTATAAAAATGTAATTTTAGAACTCAGACGTAAAATATCTTAAACTTATATTACAGTTAATTAATCAATACATTAACTAGCTATAAATCGGTAACAAATTTTCTCACGATGTTTTAATAATAATTTATCGGAATTGTCCGCATTATTTCTAGCAAGACAAAACGATAACAGAACATAATTGAATGTGACAATAATAAAAAAAAACCTTTCTTTGCATTAAACTAAACTCTTAACTACTAGGAGATTCGTGAATCTCCGAATAAACTACTAATAGACATTATAACTTCGTTCATACATAAATTTCCACTTCAAAGTTTAAGGGGTGATGTCTTTGGCTTTTCATTCTGACGGTCACATAAGAAAAACCAACACCGCCTTCGGTGATGTTAGCGCTTGCATGCGAGAAGTCATTATCGTGGACAGCTACTCCCTGTGACAGAAGAAAAATTGTTTAAGTAACCTTTTAATGGATATGCAACAACAGCACATCCTTACGCCAGGTAGCTAATTGAGTAGGCATATAAAATATATACAACAACGACACACCTTCACGCTAGGCCGCTAATGGAGTATGCATATAAAAATATACAACAACCTCACATCCTAACTCCAGGTCGCTTATGTAGTATGCATATAAAGTATATACGACAACCTCACATCCTTACGCCAGGTCGCTAATGGAGTATACATATAAGGTATATACACAACAACAACACATCCTTACGCCAGGTCGATAATGGAGTATGCATATAAGGTATATACACAACAACAACACATCCATACGCCAGGTCGCTAATAGAGTATGCATATAAAGTATATACACAACAACAACACATCCTTACGCCAGGTAGCTAATGGAGTATGCATACAAAGTATATACACAACAACAACACATCCTTACGCCAGGTCGCTAATTGAGTATGCATATAAAATGTAAACAACGACGACACATCCTTATACAAGTTCGCCAATGGAGTCTGCATATAAAATATATACAACGACACGCCTTCACGCTAGGTCACTAATGGAGTCTGCATATAAAATGTAAACAACAACGACACATCTTCACGCTAGTTCGCTAATGGAGTCTGCATATAAAATGTAAACAACAACGACACACCTTCACGCTAGGTGGCTAAGGGAGTCTGCATATAAAATGTAGACAACAACGACATATCCTTATGCAAGGCCGCTAATGGAGTCTGCATATAAAATATATACAACGACACACCTTCACGCTAGGTCGCTAATGGAGTCTGCATATAAAATGTAAACAACAACGACACATCTTCACGCTAGTTTGCTAATGGAGTCTGCATATAAAATGTAAACAACAACGACACACCTTCACGCTAGGTGGCTAAGGGAGTCTGCATATAAAATGTAAACAACAGCGACATATCCTTATGCAAGGTCGCTAATGGAGTCTGCATATAAAATATATACAACGACACACCTTCACGCTAGGTCGCTAATGGAGTCTGCATATAAAATGTAAACAACAACAACACATCCTTATGCAAGGTCGCTAATGGAGTCTGCATATAAAATATATACAACGACACACCTTCATGCTAGGTCGCTAATGGAGTCTTCTTATAAAATATTAACAACAACGACACACATTCACGCTAGGTCGCTAATGGAGTAGGGGTATAAAGTATATACAATAACGACATATATTGACGCCAATTTGCAAATGGAGTAGATACAGAGAACCCAGTGCACACACATATCACATTATATAAATTATCACTAGTGATCCACCCGGGTTCTCCCATAAATAACAAAGGTGGATTTCTTACACAAAAGCTTTCTCGACAGTCGCTATATCTATTGGTGAAAACCGTATGAAGGTCCGTTCAGTAAATTTTGAGATAATCGATCTCATACACATATAGCTTTTGTGGACTTAGTTTTATAATTTATATAGATATAGTTTTTGATTTGTTGTTAAATATGTGCACGGAGACAGGAACGACTGCTAGTCAAAAGTAATTAAAAAGCTTTTTGTATGAATTCAAAGTCACAAACAGACACACAGAAGAACACCACTCAAATATCTTGTTTTCTATTGGCTCTTTGTGTACCTTATGTAAATTTATAAGCGGAAATGGAGCTCTCCGTGCCTTTTAATGACTACTGACACCACAGACATTCTCATAATTAATAGGCAGTGGCATCGTGAGAGGGTTCAAGGGGAAACTCTCCAACCGCCGCACGTAACACCAGAGAGAGAGGTAACTCCCCGCTGCATTGTATCATGGCAATATCTGACCAAGGACCTTCTATTATTGTATAAATTCTGTTTTTCCTGAGTTGGTGGGTTTGTCCGTCGGTTAGGGTCAACCCCTCTGTGGTGGTGGTGTCAGTCCTCCCTTGAGGGATTAACGCCCCATGCATCACTGGACCCCAAGGCCGATGATGGTGCGTAAATACGTTTACGCGCGTGAAAAAAAAGGCTGGCCAGTCGCCGAGATGCCCTGATGCTAAGTTTTGACGGTCGATAGCACCCGCGGGGTTTTTGTGGATATTCCCACCCAGGACAAATGGCAGTGCGTAATATACATTTTTACCCCGCGAAACAAAAAAAGTTGTTTGTGGTTGGTTTGCCCGCTTATTTTACAAAAATAAAAGACAAACAGAAGAATATGATAATAATAATGGTAATAATAACGACGACGTCAGTTAAAGCAAAAAATGGTACAAAGTCTAGATTGTGTAATCACACCGATTGCGTACTCTCGCATTTTAAAGGTCAAATCCATACACAAAAGAAAGATCTCTAAGGTCAAATACAAAATTTGCTTTGTTTTCACAAACAACGAAAATTATCGTGACGTTTTACAGGGGAGAGGTAAAATACGTAAACTGATGTTTGATCCATCCATTAGATTAGTAAGAATGATCCAAATAAATCTTTGTTTACTTTGATTCTTTTCATTATAGGGGAGTGAGTCAAAATGAGCAGTTGGAATTACTATGCCGATGCGTAGCCCTTCTTTCTTTCTCTCCAATTGGTCACCGCTTTCACGGAAACTGAACGAATTGCGATATCGAAGTTGTCACTTTATGTCGGTATCATGTAAGCGAAAGGTACCTCCCCGGTCGTGCTGGTCCGATTTGGTTATAATGCAGCATGAAACTACCTCTTATTAAATGTTTTCCTCTTTCTCTTATTTCTCATAGCTGCCAGGAGCACAGGGACAAAATAAAGCGAACTGAGCTTACTTGAGCGAGGTGTTACTGCATCGGCTGACAGCTGAGATTGATTATCATCTCTCCATTTTGAATTTTTTTAGTTATAAGTAAAATACAGCTTAGGTGAAACTGTGTGTATAAAATACAGCTTAAGTATATTCACTTTATTTATTCACAAATTATATATATTTTTTCTTATTCTAACGTGTATACTTAAATTCTCTCTACTTTTGATATCATATTACTTCACTAAAATACTAGAATATTGATATTTTTTTAGAAACGAAGGAACGTTCATAACTTACATTAAATTATTTACACAGGGCCGAACATAAAATAATCACAAACTTACTTTAATAATTCTTTTCTCCGGATCGGTATATGATAAAAGTTTTATTCTTTTCTTGAACGGTATCGCAAAATCTTTAACCCTCTGATGGAACACCATCTTCCGATGCACAGTATCACCAATGATCATGTCGGACGCCTGACACAATAACACTGACAACAAGAGTACTAAACACAACGTGTGTGGACGCATGTCGCCTTCGAAACAGCGATGAGAATAAAATAGTTCGACATCGTATGGCGGCGACAGGTCGGCGTCAAATGAGTAATGTATTGGACAAGATAAGCAATAACTTTATGCGTCCGAGCTCGTCGCTCCGACATTATCATGTTTTCAATGTTAATTTGTCTATAATTTGTACATAAACATGAGAGCGGAACAAAATTTTTAAAACAAATGTATAAAATCCATTGTGTTCCATTTTCAAATGGATTTCTCAGTGCCTATGATCATATTAATGAGTGCTAGCAGAACCCGCATCCGCTTCACTTAATGTGGGCGCTTCTTTTTCTGGGGAATTTTCTAGAACCTATATGAACCTCGCAGCGATCTCTGGAAACTTCAGCACAGTTAGTTTTAATAATCGCTATTAAGAAATTAACTACTGTTAGTTGATTATTGCTATCGGAATAGGATCAGAGTTATATACCGTCAAGTACTAATAAGACAATTCTACCTTCTCCTATCTGGCCCATTGGAGGGGGGGGGGGGGTGACACGGAGGGCAACGCACGTTAATGTTCAGGGGCGTCTACTGACGCTGTCTCAAGCTTTTTTTAACGGGTCCTTGGCCCACCTATCGTTCCCATTATTGCTACAATGTGACACCAGGATAGGCAGCGGCAACTACAATGAAATATTGATTTGATCACGGGGAAGCCTAGGAAAAGCTAAAACTGTCTGCGGGACCCGGGACGACTTTGATTAGAGGAAACGTAGGAATCCATTACTTTTTTTTCCAAATCGAAGCGGGTGTTAAGAAAAGAGGGGGCTCCCAGGTGAGGCGCAGCTGCCACTGCTCAGTGATTGATGAATTGACCATATTATAGAATTTCTTTTTTTTTTCAGCAGATCTGATGGGAATTCCGAAATTAAATTTTGCAACCCCGTTGTGCTCGTTGTGCTTGTAAAGACAAGGACTTTAGACCTTAACTTCATCCAGGGTCTGACTTAGAAGGTGACTATGGAACCTACATGAGAAAATATTACAATCACATCGTGTTCGAGTTAGTTTGATTTGTCCGATAAAGCTTAAAGCCACAAACTGAAGAATACGCCACTGCTTGGACATCCTGATTTATTTCAGTAAAGTGGGGATTGGGTGGTGGTGAAAATAGTAAAAAAAAAATAGACAAACTAATAAATAAAAAAACAAATCTTTTATTGAAATAAAAAAGGACATTAAAGTCTGAAATATATAATTAAAATTTTGTATATAACATTCATTATAATTGGGTGAGTAACGTTTATCGGCAACGAATCTACAGACACCGCCCATTAACATCCTCATGCGCACACCGGTGTCCCCTTGGAAGGATGGAGTGTAGGACAAACCGCAAAAAACAGGACGCCACGGCCATCACTTTTACGGCAGTATCGTGTTAGCGAGAGGTATTTCCCCTCGTACCGGTTATTTACGGTCACAGTGCAGCATGGCACTATCTCTTGCTAAGAGTGTACTTTTATATATGTGTAAGTCTTATGTCACGTTGTTTGTCCGCTATGGAAATCGAAACTACTGTACCAAGTTTGATGAAATTTTGCCATATATGTGTGATACATATTGTTTAGGTTATAACAGCCACATCAATGCATGACTGGGTCAGCCAATTTAATATTTTATTTTACATGTTACAAATAGTTTTAAATGAAATGTTAAAATCTGTGTGAAACCGAGATTCTCTTAGGTTAAGACGAATGGTTATTGTGACCAATGCAGACAGCCGCTGTCTATCCCTAACAAATCGTGTATTTTAAGACAAGGTATCTTCATGATGTGGCCTAGGGAGACTCGTACTTCCCTAGGCTGTATCATGAACGGGTCATCTCTTGGCAAGTGTTTGCCAAATGAATGATATGAAGACGCACTGTAATAGGAAACACTACAAGCTATCATGTGTGCGAGAATTTAACTTCGGGTGGCACAATCAAGGACCTGACAGAATATATCATCTGTGATGCAGATGTGTACGTTGTAATCACCACGTGTTATCTAATCGTTACTTCTGTTGTAAAAAAACATCTCGTCCTCTCCAAACTCATTACGTAATTGTATGTATCAGTTACCATTGCGTATCGTTAGTAAATATTTGTATTTCTCATGCCGCATACTAGAAATAGTAATGATGTTTAAACATTCCTTATGCGTGCACAATGGACAATAAACCGATTGTCTCATAGTCGTCGCTTAACGTACCTTTAACTAATTTATGCATCCTAATTCTGAATTTGTAGTCTATTAGTCTGACGCGTTCCAGTATAACGCTTATTTTAAGGAACAAATTAAATACTGGAAATACTAGTAATATACAGAGTTTGTGGGCGTCAGCTTTGCCTATCATCCTACTATAGCGTTTCCCATAACGTAACGAACAGTTTATAGCATAACGAGAAGTCCAAGCCCTTTTATGACTACGGACGTCCATATATGTGAATATAATTCTTATGCAGATATGTTGCTTCCATCCGAAACCCAGTAGCCGCGGGAAACACGAAATAATGTCTGTTACTAGACGGCATAACGTCAGTAAGAATTACCTCCCCGGACATGCCGGAACAATTCCGCTGCAGTGGAACAGTACTACTCACAAGTACCACACAATAGTTATATTATAATAGGTTCAATATTGATTAAAACGGTGCTTATTGCGTTATGAAATATTGTATAAAAGGGCAGCAGCGGGTTAGGGTTTTTCCCAGCCGATTCAGCCCTAGTAAAACGCGATGAATCAGGTTGCGTAGGTCGTATTACGTAGTCTTTACCGTTCCCCAGTTTATGCTACCTATCTTTATGTGCTACTAGTGTGTAATATGGGAACCCGTCTACCGAACACCCAACTATAGTTTAATCACAATTTTATCAGTGGTAGCGAACATTTTGACCTGGTTGACTTGCACATCTAAAACTGTTGTACTTATACACCTCAAATTTGGTGCAGATGCTCATTTTATGATGTAAGCGAGCAGCATTAAGGACTTTTAGAGATTTAGCCCCAAAGGAGGTGAAGTAGGAGGGCGAAGTTTATATGGAATTTAACCAAGTTACACGCGTGAAACCACGGGACGCTGCTAGTTGCTAATAATAACGCGAGATTAATTAACGCGGGAAGTTGCTAGTAATACATGTCGTATTGGTATTATATAAATCGCCGAATAATATTACGGCTAGCCACTTTCAAAAACAGGGCCGTTTTGTTTTGCGACAGACTAACGATTGCCCGATTGTCGTTGCGGCACGTTCTTCAACATGGCGTCATTGAATTGATTTTATATTGATAGTGTATTATTGTGATAGTGATCGATACAAATACGAAATTAGACCAAGAGTTGTTAGTGCAAGTAAAGAGCATACAAGGCAGCGTCTAAGCCTTCAATCCTGTCTAGACATAGTTTCTTTATTTCCCTCTATTCGTCAATCGACGCCATTGTTCTTGTGATGTAAAGCAACGACGCGAGTGTTAAGATTAGGAACTAAAACGTGTCAGAAATATGGATAATTTTCACTTCATTCCACTTTACACTTCTTATTTCAATAAGGCTAACTTTATTGAATATCATATAACGCTGAACTCTTTCTGGTCCATTTTCATTCAGTCGTATTCAATCGTTGGACCGCCACAACATAAAACGGCCCCGTTTTTGAAAATAGCTAGCAGTGATCTAATACGGTCATTTAGGCAATTCGACTGCGACATATGAGATACTTAGTTTGGTTCTGGAGGGGAAGTACTGTATATGGTCGGGCTAGCAGTTAGATAGGTACCCTGGTACCATTCCTGAATGTTTGCTGTTGATCCAGACCTTTATATATATCACCAGGTGCTTAGGAGACGATAGTAACGTAACTATGGCAAAATCCCCAATTCCATTCTTATTCGGAATTGGAATGGTAGAAATGTAGCGCCACTGCAACTGGTTAGGATAAATTGATTTGGACGCGACCTGAAATCTTTCTCTATTTTATTATTCAAACCACCGACGCACCGGGTAGCATTACCACGCGGTTTTAGTCGTAGCGACATAATATATAGCCTTGAGCATTCCTCAATAAAGTGCCTATTCAACACAAAAATAATTTTCTGATTGAGGCCAGTAGTTATTAAGATTAGCATCTTCAAACTAACGAAAAACAAACATTAGTATATGTGTGACGTTACGGCTACGGAGAAGTCAGGAAAGAAGTGCAACTGCAAACATCTATTAAGAAGCGGATGTGTATGTATATACAGTAGTGTAAGATAGTTTTCAGGTCATTATTTTATCTATATTTAAGCAAATAAATGAGGAAAGTCACGTCAGCTTATTGTATTGATGATAATAAAGAAGCCCGTAGGCTGGCACATTATACTTTAGTCGTAGCATTGTGGGATCAAAAAATTTTATTATACTTTTAATGTAAATATTAATTTTTACACAAAGTTCGTAGGCTCTTTTTTCCTTTTCACAAGATGATTATTGATCTACCTGAAGGTTTGCCGTCGTGGGCATGGAAGCTGACGCTATTATTTAAAAAGTTTGACGGCTATAGTAAGGGAAATATAGAGGTGGTTTTATAATAAGCACGTTTTACAAAACCTGTTAAAACTCAACGGCTGCAGCGACATAAACTTTGGAAGTTAACGAAATTCGTGCGGTGATAAAGTTCTACGTTTAGTTACGTTAAAGGGAAAACCACAACTCAGATTAATGTCAAGCTGGACAGTGTTTTAGGTAATACTGCTCCTGCATTGAATACCATAATTCACACCTGGGTAACTGTTTTTAAACATGGGAGACAGAGCTGCGAAGACGCCAACAGGTCTGGCTATCCTGGCTCCTGGCAACAGGTCTGGCTATGGCGCTTAAAGTTGCGGCAGACAGCAGAGATGGTAAGCATTTCCTATGAACACGTTTTTAACATTTCATACCAACATTTGTGAATGAAAAAGTTTCGCGCGATGGGTGCCGCGTTTGCTCACTGTTAACAGAAAGCAACGTCGAGTGGACGATTCGTCGGAGTATTTGGCGCTGTTTAAGCGAAATACTAACGACTTTTTGCGGCGTGATGTGAGGGTAGATCAAACATGGATACATCATTATACTCCGGAAATAAAAGAGTAATTAATCTAAGCAGTGGACTGAAAGCAGAAAACCTGCGCCAAGGAAAGCAAAATCAATTTTGTCAGCGTGTCATGTGATGGCAACTGTTTTTTAGGGATTATTTTAGTGGATTATTTGCGAAGACGAATAACAATAAATGGAGAGTATTTTGCAAGCCTGCTTCAAAAAAGAGTGCAGAAATGCGAAAGAAACGGCATCAGTTAGCAATAAGTAAAGTTTTATTCCACCGCGACAACGCACCTGTGCACTCGTCAAGGGTTGCAGTTGCCAAACCTCATGAATTGCGGTTCGAGTTGTTACCGCATCCCCCATATTTCCCAGATATGGCCCCTTGCGACTTCCACTTATTCTCGAATCTCATGAAATGGTTCGGTGGCCGAAGATTTTCATCAAATGATGAAGTCATCGTCGCCGTAGACGAGTATTTTGAGGGATTAGAGAAAACATTTTATCAAACTGGTGTAACGTCACTGGAGAAGCGTTGGACTAAATGCACCGAGGTTGAAGGAAACTACGTTGGAAAATGAAATTGTTTTTTATTATTAAAGTTTTTTTTTGTCGTGTCGGATACTTATCAATCACCCCTCGTAGGTATGGGCAAATGCAATTTTTAAAACTTGGTATTAGTCAAATGTTTGTGTACCGAGCTTCTAATAGGTGTAATGAGACTTCCTCCGTTTGTGACATAGAAAGATCCAGCCGCCCAAGTTTCGTTCGTACGAAAAAGTGGTCAAAGCAGTAAGGGCAAGAATTCGAAGAAATCCTGTCTGAGAGCAAAAGAGTCTGTCACGGGATATGAAGATAGCACTTCGAAGCATGTCACGTATTTTAAGAGATGACTTAGGACTTGCAGCCTATAATTACTCATGTCTTAACTGAAAGATAAAGATGAATACGGTGTCAAAAACCACCACACGGAGGTGACGGAAAATAAATGTTTACGAATGATAATTTATTTATAAATGAGTAAGATTTTAAGAAACAAAATGACCGTATGTATGCTCAAAGCTCTAAGGAAGATTCAGGAGAAGGTCATTAAGCCCTTTGGCACCACCATGTTCAATAACCAAGTATGGTCCTTTCAGCACGACTGTGGACCGGGCCGTGAAGTTCGATCCACGCAATTTTGGTTGAAACGAACGTTCCGGACTTAATTAGAGCCGAAGACTGCCCTTCATCTAGTCCCAACCTTAATCCGCTAAATTAAGGTTTATGGTCTTTTTAGAGAGCACAGCTTGGTCTTTTATTAATATAGAATTGGGAGCTAACGAGTAATTGGTGCCTTATTACGACTACCGACGCCCATGAACATCGTCATAATTACTATGCCGATGCCTCGGCTTCTTTCCGTCCCCCAATGGGCCACCGGCTACTCATAAACCGCACACTCAAGATTACACTTTACGGCGGTATTATGTGTGTTTGTGTATATATATCTCTAAACGCCATGACAAATTGGAGTCCCTAAAAGAATCCGTAGGATTTGCAGTGAAGAATTTCCACACGGAAAGAGTGCGTGCTTCCATTGATAACTGGCCTCAGCATTTAAAGGACTGTATTGGAGCCAATGGAGACCACTTAGAATAAACTTTTTATATTTTTAATTGGTTTCTATAATGTTATTAATTTTTTAATTGGTTTCTATAATGTTATTAATTTTTTAATTGGTTTCTATAATGTTATTAATTTTTATAAATAAGACACTGTAGAGGTAATAAAAGTTATTTGCAACAAACAGAATATCCACACTTACAAACTTTCGAGTTTATAATGTTGGTAGGATACGCAAAGAAGGGCCTGGCAAATTATTTTCGTATAGCTTAGATGATGTTTTTAATATAATATAAGTTATGCGAATATACGTTTAACCAAATAATCAAACCTGTTTGAAATTATCTGAACAGTTTTAATATTTAACATGTAGGTTAAGTTATTGTTTATCTTTTATTTATATACATGACAATCAAAGTGCAAGAATTGTTTTATATTTGTGTATTAAACCTACACGCTGTAAGAGCATAAAATGTCATATGTAATTAAAAAATAATCCTTACCTATGTATACCTAGTTACTACGTTACTAAGTAAGTCGTAGTTACCTAGTTACTAAGTAAGTTTGGTTTCTTAGCCCATACATGAGAAAATATTTATTTATTATAAATGTGTCTTCCAAATTTCATTTCCTATCATTTCAGATCATATATATACTTTGCAGTTGGCATTGAATTTATCTAGTAAATATATCGGTGTAATATTTACGTCGTAAGTTTTTTTAATGGTAAAATATACCTAGTTTTTCCACAATGGTTTAGAAAAATATCAATATGTGCAGTGAGCGTCCAGAAATCGTCCATATAAAAGATGTACAACTCTCAAATTATGCACTTTGTGAAAGCGACGTAAACACATGCGCAAAAAGTTGACATTTCAAGGATTTTTTCTATAATTCTGCACATCTTTTGATAGAATATTCATTATAAAATGACTTAAAATCATACACGTTAGGTTCACATTGCTAGGAAATATATTTATGGATAATCACGGATCCTTTACAATGACAGTTCCGTATGAAATCGTATATCAAGATTTTTCTAAATCAATGTTCGGCCAGGACTATTTTACACAAACTTCTGCTATGCAATTATCATATAAAATACTGGTCATCCTTTAAACATATTATATCAGGTCGTCTCTAATTCGGATCTTCGACAGATAAGAATTTGTTTTGTGAAAGTGATTTCACAGAGCTTAAATTAAAACTAGCAATACATTGCATTACAAATATTTTTTTAACTGCACTCACAGAATGAATGCTGGTGAAGCATGCCTCTACAGGTTTAGCTAAAGCAAATGATTTTTTGTTGCTCGAAGTTGAATACTACGAGCGCTTTCTAACCAGAGCCACCCTTTATACTCGTCAGGAAAAGCTACTTCAAAAAACAAAAACTTTTGTAAGCGCCCTTGTCTGAAACACATAATGTTTACGAAATGTTACTTACAAATTATTTACAGCACTTACACGAAATAGCTTGAACACTAGAAAGTTTGAAATGCACCATACAATTCTCGTAGCAAGAAGACATTGCGGAAGACTTTTTTACATATATGGCAAACGAACAGTCGAATCACCTCATGTAAGGTATCCTATGAGGTGAAGTCATCTGGGGTCTCGCACAGCACAACAGCAGGAACTGCGTGAACACGCCGGAGTTGTATGAGCGAATGTTATTTTTCTGATCGTACCGTACATTTGCATAAAACAATGACACCAAATTCACTTTTTTCACTTTACTTTTTGACGAGATAATTCCTGATATGCATAACATACAAATCGATAGCGAGGTCCATGCACAAAGAAGTATAACGTAGTAATATTGTCGAGTGATAGTAATGTTCAGAATGGGCGGAGCCTGCGAGCGGGAGAGCGCTAAAAAACGTCTCTTTCAGTTCATCGCGCGATGCGTACACTGATCAATTAGAGAAATGTTTTCACGTAATATTTTTTTATCGAGTCGAAGGCCAAAGAAGTACACGTAGCCATATGATGCTATTAATGCCTGTTAACAAACGCAGAGTTATGCAAGTGCATTGCCAGACACTCGCAAATACACAATAAACGTTACAGCACAGCCATCATTTTCGGTGGTATCATGTGAGTGGCAGGCACTTTAGCGATCGTGCGAGCTCACAATTCAACTGCAATGCTGAAACAGCACAACCTTACAAGAGTTAAGAAAAACATGTTTAGTACAAAAATATTCACTTTTAAGTAAATAAAACCTACGTAATATTCTTCAAAATGTTAGGTAGGTCCTATACTTTCTTTTATGACATAAGGAGGCAAACGAACAACCGGAGCCTTTTGGTGACTACTGACGCCCATGGACATTCGCATCATTGTTACGCTGATGCGTTATCCTCCTATCGTCCCCCCAATGTGCCACCGGCTATTCACAAACGTCACGAAACGCGACAGCGAAGCTGTTACTTTACGCCATTATCAAGTGATTGAGAGGCACTTTCCCAGTCGTGCCGGCCCAATTCTGTTGAACAGGAGGACGTAGTGTCATGCATCATGCAAGGCTCTACCTCCTCCTGTGCAGCATGGCGAGATAAAACTGCATGAGCTGGATGTGAACGGGACATAAGAAAAGGGATTTCAGAATGAATTCCTGTTATTTTGGTACATTGTTCATTAATTTACTTCATAAGTACTCTGGGCTATAAGTATTCATTACCACAGAAATTGACCCTTTTAGAATGTGAGTTGCAAGTTTAAGGTTCTGTTAGTGTGAACTGGTTTTTTGGCAATTATTAAGTAAGCAAATTCAAATTCGTTTTTAGGTTTGCATTGTTTCTCAGTAATAACTGAGGCACGCGGGTTATTAATATGCCAGGACCCCCATTGTCTCCACCATGGTTTAAGCCTTGTCGTGACGGTGGGGCTCAGTGGCCTGGGGTGAATCGAGACACCTTGGGCAAGGCCAATTGATCCAAGAAGGGGGCTGCTCTTTGTACCCCTCTTATAAGTGGAGGGGACTAAGGTGCCGGAGACGGAGCCGCTCTTTGTATCCCTCCTATAAGAAGAAGGAACAAAAGAGCAACAGAAGGCGGCGCTTCGGCGAATTGGCGCACTTATGGTTCTTGTGGGTATTCGGCACTATAATGTGCCGCGAGCCCCACACACCAATGGACCCCACCCAGGTTCCGTGAAGGTGCGTAAAAGTGTATCCCCGCGTCAGCAAGAAGAATAGGGAGCTCAGTTAAACACATTTTTTTAAAACGCGGTGAACTTACTGCATAATACCCGTCGTCAATACGAATTCAATATAACTCACGGTGGGGTCCTGAGAAAGGGACTTAACGGTAAGCTTGGATTTACCCGGATCCATTCCCGGCTTCATTGGTGCAGCTTAAAGAGAACGCCACTTTCCAGGAACAAATTACCAAATATACTGTTCTTTGGTAATTAAAATAATTTTCATCTATACCGGAAAAAAAATTAGGAAGATGCAGTACTTTTGCAAGACCATCTTCTATCCTAAACCATAAGTAGGGAAATTCGATATTACCTGAACTGGTAGATTCCGTGGGAATATTTAGGAATAGCATCGCCCCGCAATTTCATCCGCGCTACTCTAGTCCATGGTATATACTTTATAGCCTTCTTCGATAAATTGACTATTCAACACATAAGTAATCTTTCAATCAATCCTGAGATTAGCGCGTTCAAATAAACGAACTCTTCAACATAACATTTTAAGAATAGATCTTTTTATAATATAGAGGGACGAACGAACAATCGGAGCCTTTCAAAGTATCGACGCCCAATGAATATCAGAAAATAATTATGGCGATGTGTTGCCGGTTACTCACAAACCGCTCGAAACGCGACACCGTAGGTGTCGCTTTACTGTGGTATCAAGTGAGCGAGAGGTACCTCCCCGGTCGTGCCAGCCCACTTTCGTTGCATATCAGGATGTTGTGTGCTATGCATGGCACTACATCGAACTATGCAGCATGCCACTCCCTCTTCCAAAAACAAAACAGATCCGGTCATCGGAATTC
>JAFELO010000383.1:571286-597781 GCA_017140195.1 Eumaeus atala | reverse complement strand
GTAACTCCTCGGCTGAGATAAGACTCACAAAGTCCAAACTAAAATCAGAAACTTCAATTTTGCTTAATAAAATAAAATGCAAACAAAAATGTTTGCATTTTATATTAACTACTAAACGTTTATTGCGTGGTATCTAAGGTAGAATAGTTATTAATTCATCAGGTTTTTTTTATCTCAATACTATTTCTCACTAGGAACTTCCCCGTCTTGCAGACATTGTCACAAAAATAATGCCTACCGAAAACAGCGCTGAATTAAAATAACCTATATTTTGACATCATCACCATCATCATCATCAGCATTATCAGCCCCTATCAGTCCACTGCTGGACATAGCCCTCTCTTAATGAACGCCAGGACGACCGATCTCCTGCTACTGGCATCCCTCCCGGATGGGCTACTACACGGAGATCGCCATCCCACCTGGTGAATGGTCGACCAACACTTCGTTTTCCTAAACGCGGCCTCCACTCCAGAACCATACTGGCCCATCTGCTGTCTGTCCTTCTGAGTGTGTGATCAGCTCATTGTCACTTCATCGAGTATGTTCATCGCGTGACAGCGGATATTTTAGTTCTCTGCCTTATGACTTCGTAACGAATTCTATCGGCCAGAGAAACACTCAACATAGCAAGTTCAATGGCCCGTCGAGCTACCGCAAACTTCCCAACGAGTCCAAAATTAAGAGACCATGTTTCGGCCCTGTAGGTCACCACGGGGAGAACGCATTGGTTGAATACTTTCGTCTTCAATCTCTGCGGTATTTATACATATTGACATAGTAGATAGCGATAGAGACGCCACAATAATTTTATTACTTTCAATTTTTATTAATATATTTTTTTTCATTAAATTCAAAAATTAAGTAATAATTAATATTTTGCTACTTATTTCGTAGTCTGACACTTGCTCGTCTAAAGAATTTCACAACAAACGCTATGTATTGTAGGATTTTTTGGTAAATACAGAAAGAGAAAAGATATTTCAATGATAGTATTGAAACAGTGTGAAACGCGCCACAGTTTAGCATATAACAAACGTACATTCACTGTAGTCGGGGATGGATTCAGTTTGGCTGCTACTCTTCCCGAACAAAGGATAAAAGTACATTTTTAGTTCTGTTAACTTTTTCTCTATGTTATTGATGATCGTGTTTCTAGGCTCGAGACTAGATATATGAAAATAGGTGAATATTTATACTCGAGTACCTACCTACTGTGACATTAAAGGAGCTCGCTTCCTATTATTAACGCTGGATTTTTAAACTATAAAGTCACATAGAAACAGTTGGAATCCTACGGTGACAACTCCTAACGTCCATATCGTGTTCGTGTTGTCCTAAATTCCTCCTGCCCTCTAAAGAGCCATAGATAAGTCTCAAACCGGTCGAAACGCCACAGTATAAGTATAACTTTAGGATGGTATAACCTGAGCGAGAGGTCCCTCGCCCAATTCGGCAGTAATACAGGGTGGTGGCGACCGGCTAACTCGTGACGATCGGCTGGCTCAGTTGGTAACGTGGCGGTTAGTCCGCTTGTGACGTCAGAGGTCAGGGCTGCGAATCCCCTCTAAGTCATGTATATTTATCTAAATATTCATTATATATATTTCTATAATAAAAATCAAAAATATATACAATTTTTAAAGTTTATAAGAATGTGAAATACATTAGCGTTGCCTAGTACCCCTAAGGCTGATTTTAGTCTCACGCCGACGGCACGCGCACATATTTTGGTGACGCGTAGCTATCAGCGCGCACGTGCGCGCTGATAACCAAACAACGCTTCCCACAAGTTCATATATCTCGGCCATCAGCGCTGACGGTGCGCGTGCCGTCGGCGTGAGACTAAAATCAGCCTAACACAGGTCTTTACGGTGCTTACCACAGTACTAGACTAACGTGGTGTGATAAGTCCACAGACATTATTACTATTGTGGTACCACTCCGTACTAAGCAGCTCGCCTATTTCAACACTCCTCTTGTTCGAAGTCGCGATCGAAGCTAGTGTAGTATATTATTCAATTGGCAAGTCTCATCCGATCACGTTCAGCGCAGTAGCGTGAATCAATGGTTCATAATCCAATCCTCTCAGGCTCAAGGACCCTTATCTCATTAGGGATTCAAATTCCGGATTATTTAGGGTATCAGCCAAAAGGTTTTGTGGTGTGTATTACAAAATCTAAACTTAATATAATAAAGCTCAATAGTGTTTGTTTGGTTTAAAACGTTATTCGGATTTGAAAAGTCTTTCACTTTATCATATATATATATATACATCTTAAATGTATAAAAGGAATATATTTCTGTTGTCTAGTACCTGTAACAAAAGCTCTTACGGTACTTTGCACTGATATAGACTAACTTGGTGTGCTAAGTCCACAGTTATTATTATTATTATTATTAATTTAAATACGTTTCATACTCATAATTACACATGCTTTGCCACGTAACGGTATTTAATACATTCATGTTATGATTATGTAATTTTTCTCACAAATTTTTACTCTTAAAGTGCGCCATTGCATTTATTCTGATTTGTGATGGTCCTCACTCTTAAGGTATAGTCCTAAGCCAGGACTAAACTCTTAACATTATAATGCGACTAGCATCAATACAAAGTATCACCCGCGTATTAGCCTAGTGGTGGGAGGCCTCCATGACCAAACGATTAGGAATCGTTCTATTTGTTTATTCGGAACTGAATTGTGCTGTGAAAGCGAAGAGGAGCCCAATCACCGGATTGCTATAAGTGACCGCCGGGTGACGAGACTGGGTTTGGGATCGAAAGTTTGACCCACCTCCCCCACTCACGCAGATGGAAGAGATGCAACCCGATGTGATAATGTAGCTGATTTAAACGTTTATTATCATGACCATAAAGACCGCTGGGCCGTAACCCCCGACACTGACGGCCTCAGCGCTAATGTCAATGGCTATGGCGTGTCAATCGCGTTAGCGCTAAAACCTTTGTAATTGCACAGACAAAGTCATTGTTCTGGTACATAAGCTACAATTCGATGCCATGCCGAAACTTTACACAAGTTTCGGCATGATTGAGTTACAAACGTTCAATTATTCAGTTTTTCATTTTTCATTCTTCTCCACAATCAGTCATAATAGACTAGAATGCCTTTTTCATAGAATAGGGGGCAAACGATCCATCTAAGCCGTTTTACGACTACCGACGCCCATTATGTGGATGACTTAATTACTACGCCGATGCGTTGCTCTCCCTCTGCCCCCCCCAATGGGCCACCGGCTACTCACAAACAGCACGTAATGCGACACTGAGAATGTCATTTATTGCGGTATTATGTGAGCGAGAGGTACTTCCCCGGTCGTGCCGACCCAATTCCGTTGCATAGGAGGATGTAGTGTCATGTGCTATGCATGACACTACCTCTTAATAAAAACGTCTTTTTATATTGTCATATAGACAAAAATGAGTAATTAATAAAGATTTTCCAATCCTAAGTATACATTCTCACGAAGTCCGAGTTTTATAAATATTGTTCGATATTATTTTAGGCCAACGCTTTATCATCCGTTTTACTGATGTATCGCACATACTCCGGCGGATGAGCTAATTATATTCACCACGCAAAATGATTTCCTTTACCCATAGACAGCGCTTGCTAAAAATCTGTACACGCGCTTGAGGGCGTTGCCATGACAACCAAACAGGCTTATGTCAGACCCTAAACTTTAAATTGCGTTGCATTTGTCTTATTTAAAACTTTCAGAAGGTTTTTAATGGTTATTTTATTTTATTTGAAATGGTCGCCATAATATCTTGAGAGATTTATGTTTGTGCTTGTCTATAGGTTGACTTTTAGTAAGACGTAGTTCCGTGGTGTATATGAGGAACCTCCTATGCAACGGAATTGGGTCGGTACTTCTCGCTTACATAATAACGTCATAAAGTGACATCTTCAGTGTAGCGTTTCGTGCGGGTTGTGAGGGGGGAGGGTGGAGGGCAACGCAGCGGCATTGTAATTATGTGGATGTTCATGGACGTCGGTGGTCCTTAAAATAACTCCGATTATTCGTTTGCCCCCGAATTGTATAAAGAACAGGTACATCTTCTACATGTACAAAAGGCAAACTTGTCTGACTTATAATACGCACAGCCGTACTGCACCTAGAAACATGTGGTACATGGGCTCCTTTCATGATGTAAGTGTGCATTCAGAAAGGGTTTTTAAAAATTCAACGCCTATTGAGGGTGAAATAGGGGAGTGAAAGTTATAGGGAATTTATACATGGTACATAAAGGGGAAAGATTTTACTGTAGGTCTGTCAGATTGGATTCACCGGACTTCGATGGACAGGTTCCAAAATCACTGAGAAGATCTAAAAAAATAATCGAACGGTTAGAATCCATTAAGGTTGGTGCGGTTACTTGGAAAGTAGGATAAGAGTGTGTATTTTTTAGTAGATTGTTTTATAATGATCCAATTTTTACTGGCCATTTGTAACAGATCAAGTAAATTTTCAAGATTGCCGTATGAACGTACTGCACTAACTGGCATTATTAAAGCAAAAGTTTCGAGCATTTTTACAAGTTCATGCTGTAGTTGCAGCACTGAGTGTCAATGAGCGAAGTATTGGTTTTTCCTCTCTCACGTACGTCTGCAAGGACTAGGATACACCCAGCAGTGAAACGTGGGAAAGGAAATAAAGGAAAATAAAATGTTATTAAAAATTTAATTCATTCTTTGAAGGATCGTCTTTTGAATTGAATTTGGAAGGGATTCCTCGGGTCGTCCTTCATAACTAAGTTATCGGCAAAGTAACTTTATCACTTATACATCTTTGATATATAAATAACTTTAAAAGGGTTTTCTTGTACCTTTTACTTAAAGGTAGTACTTAGAAAACAACAAAGATAAGATTTTGGCATCGGAGTCGTTGAATTTTTGTTTCCAATCCAAGTTCCATCCTTACTCTTTAGGTAACGTTTAAGGCTTGAGTCTTATGAAATATCAATTTCATGGTTCACTTAGGGATTGCAAGAGGTAATGCTATGCTGCTTTGCAGCGCCATATCGATTTCATGCCCGTGGCTTATTAAAGTTTTGTGACAGGTAGTGGTATGCTGCATTGCAGCGTCACTAGCCCGGCACGATTGGAGATATACCTACCTAAATGATACCGCCTTGAAGTGATAGCTGTGCTGTCGTGTGTCGTGCGGTTTCTGAATGACCTGCGGTCCATTGGTGGGGAGGAGGAGAGGAGGGCAACGCATCTGCACGAGAAGTGTAGATTTCTATGGGCGTTTGTAGTCACCTAAAGACCCTCGTTACTCGTTACACTCACACGTTATATTATTTAAAAAACTACGATTATTAAAATAAGAAAGAGTATTCAGAAAGTACGTTGATTGATAGCAAACTTAATAATGAGATTAACAAATTCTTGTAACAAATATTACATTTGTTTCAATAAACCCTTTTATAAAATCCGTAGTGAGGATCACGAATTGCCGTTTATTCGTACAAATAAGGGTTCGCCTGGGTATTGCACACGGATAATTGCCAACATGGAAATCGATAGACGGATCAGAGTGGCGGCAAGCACTAATTGTCTAGCACGATGAAGGACGGCAGGCTTATGGTCTGCTATCGATTTGTTAATGCCTGGAATGACAGGTGCTTGTACACGTGTACCAGTATAGAATTTTAAAATAACAATTTCTCTGACATGACACGCTGTCATTGATTTATAAAATCTCAAGTTACAAAACTGTCCCTAAAAAAGATGTCAGCAGGACAAATTGTGCAACTTGTAAAAATGACTTAAGTCATGCGCGTAAGGTTGAGTTTGCCAAAAATATGATTGTTTTTTATTTTGCTTTATTTTCATTTATTCATTAGGTCCATCAACAATTGGTTACACATTGAACATATTTTAAAGTAAGCTTGTTTTATAAATGCGATTAAATGTATAACAATTTCGTATAGATGAGCTCCACATGCAAGTGACAGTCATGTTAAACTTAAAATTAGTAGGTAAACAATTTAAGAGGCTCTATTGAACAGGTACATATTTACTTGAATATAGTGTCGACATGTTTAATGTTACAATATTGTCCTGTTACAACTTCGAAACATAGTAGGTACTATACAATTACATTTTAAAAAATTATGTACGATCACTGTTGCTTAGAATGATAGTTCAGTATGAGACCGTGTATCTTGTATTTTTGTAAATCATTGCATGTAGTAGATGTCACTGATTATAAAGCTGATATGTTTTCGTCATACTTACAAAACAGTAGAAAAAGTAGTTTATTAAATTATAAGTTTATTAAATATAGTGTGACAAAATATTTATACATCTATACTATCGATCTTCTTGCTAATGCTATTTTATAATGCTTTATTTTTGCTTATTGATTAGATGAATAAAACACAGATTTTTCAATTTCAATAAGCTTTTCAGAATGGGTTTTTTAATGTTGTAAGAGTCTAAAATTGATTGGTACAATGGTGATAACACAAGCGGGTACTCTTGTTTTATTAGTGGGTGGTGTTTTAAATAGCATACAAAGCGTAATTAATTTATAGAAAACGGATGAATCCCGCGAGCTGGACATGATAGGTATAGTTTTATCTGTTGGCAATACCAACTAAATCGTGCGTTATTAATAATGAAAAACATATGTTATTATTAATCATTATTCAGTTTATTCGACATCTATAATTTTGTTAACATTATTTATGAGCTATACGTTCTACTTTATTAAATAAAATAATATTTTATTTCTATTATTTTGTTCTATTTGTGCAGCTTCGAAAGTATAAGTTCTATTTATAATGGAAACTGATATGGAAAAATAATATTATATTATTTCATTTGTGACTTAAGTCAAAAGCTGATAACGAAAATGGGTAAAGTTAATGACAGGCAATAATGTTACCGACTGGTCTGATTTGAACTTGCTACACATTTTTTTCGGGATGTAAATAAATATTAAATCATATCACGAAAAAAAAAATGAATTCCCTTTTGGGTAGGTTATGCGCGGGTGATGTGCGCGCCGGATACCGCGAGGCGTATGTAGTATAAACGTATTGGACCATAGGGGCACGCATCTACAGAACAATAATGCGGATGTCTATACACGTCGATAGTCGTCAAAAGACGCCAATTTCTCTTTTGCCTTGCTATAAACTCGCTAGAAACTTTAGTAGATAAGTTATATTACATTTGTCAGCGGCACGTCTGTAACATGACAACGCTAAACCACAAAATAAAAAGGTACATATTTATTTTGTGGCTAAACGCTGCTAAATATACTTTTTGTGGTTGAAGTATTTATTTTTACGACGATTGGACGGTTCATTTGTATCTGGCCCGCTACTGAAAGACCACATGCTTGCAGTGCTTGCAATTTTCAGAAGTAATGAATATTTTGTCTGAAATTTGACTGAATTAATAATCATCTTTGTGCTACTGAGACAAACAAAATAATATTATGCAGCTTGTTGCTGTAAATAATTATCCTATATGAGGATTTTTTTCCGGAGGGATCTATTACTATTGCTGACCCATTATCGACGCCCCTAAAGTTCATCGGTCTAGACTGTAAAATGTCCATTTATCGAGGAAGGCCATATACCATGAAGCTACGACTAATAGGAGCAAAGTTAGGCGGGTGAAACCGCGAGGCGATGTTAGTAATAATATCACTAACGCAAACTGTGGCCAATTCGGTCATAGCTTGTACCAATCGCATAGTAATCCTACGCTATCCGTAGGGGCTGAGTCGAGACGCTAAAAGCATGTTGTCGTGTTCAATTTGATTCCGCCGTCATACCGCACTCTCCAGTTTCTAGCCGTTGATGCAATTTCCGTTTCACATTACTATGAACTGCGCTGACTGGAGAGACAAAAGCATATCTAGAAATAAAATCTATTTTCAATTTCATTCCTTTATAAAATTTCAATTCTATCTCATACGTTGCAAAATGAGTTCACAGGTAGCTGTGATAACACCAGTTGCCCGTTATGGACAGGCTCCTCTATTTTGGCTGGTAGTTCCGGGGCATTTCAGTATAGTACAGTATGACTCGAGCCCTAACACTATTCGGAAAATGTTGGCTGCAAAAATGGATGTGCAATTACTTGAACACTTCATAAAGCTAGTTAAATAAAGTTAGTTAAGTGATATAGTCATGACTATATTATTATAGAAATACATATAATACATCCATGACCAAGGCGGGATTCGAAACCGCGGCCTCTGGCGTAACACGCGAACTAACCGCCAGGTTACCACCTGAACCAGCCGAACATATATATATATATATATATATATAGTTGGTATAATATGTGGCAGATGGCATCACATGGGTTTAGTGGCTTAAGTGAGTATTCGGTTCCTCCGCGTGTCAACTTTCCACAAAATATTTTTAAAAAGATGCCAACTTCAGCTTCATCAATCGTATTCGTTAGTAAGGACTAAACAAACATTTTATTATATTCAAATATTGAGGTTGACTACTAGATAAAGGTGATCATAAAACGCAAGGTTCACGCAACTGAATACAATATGAATCATATTTTATATTTAGACAAGCACAAGCTAGTGTAGAAATAGTTCGTTAAAAGAACGCCTGTTTCGAAGATGTTTGTACTTGTTCTAGAAAAGGCTTTTAAAATATATTTAACTGACACAAATTAGAATAATGAATCATTCTTTAATTTAACAGGTGGTCGAACATTGAAACTTTGTTTTCTCTACGAATTGTGATGAATATTTTTGTGTATATTTGGTAGGTACACGACTAGCGACGGAAGTTTTACATAAGGTTAGTGCGACGCTGCATTGTAGCAGAGTTGGGCTGGCGCGACAGGGGAGGTACTCCTCACTCACATAATACCATAGCAAAGTGAAAGCTATTGACGCTTCGAGTGGTTTGTGACTTTCCGGTCGACCATGGAACATTGGGATCTGGAGCTCATGGACATATCATGCAGAAGCGTCGGTCAACAGACCTGCATAGCAAATGTGTGGATGTCTATGGGCATCGGCTGTCATCATAAGGCTCCGACTGCTCGTTTATGCCTTAAGATATAGAAACAAAAAATTCATCTCGATATTTGCACACAATATGAAATGAAATTTTACCGATTAAGCCACGGAGCGCAGGTAACATTATTATAGAATCTTTATCAAACTTCAAACGGTATTTGTAAAATAAATATCACCTTTGCGCTATAATTTGTTCCATGTAAGGGTGGCACGCATTCAGCCAGACAACGAAAACTCGGAAATCGCGGCCGAAGGCATTTTCTATGTAATGGGAGGGCGAGGAAGGGTTCGCGTATTAGTCCGAATCCATTTGCTGTCTTCCGGTTGAATGTTGGGAACGATCTACTCATTTTATAGCCGGGTGTTGTCTATGCCTCAACATGTACAAAGGCCTTTGTTGGGGGTAAAGGAAATTTAATTTGTCAATAAAATCTCGTTTGTTTAGAATCAAGCGTACCATTTCTTGTTTATTGTGTTTAATGGTAAACAAGAAATAGTACGCCAGTAGTAGCGACTGACGTGAATTTTTTGTAGTAAGTGACGTATTTTAAGATGATTTTTTTCGAAGAAGTTATAGTATATTTTAACAACGTTTATTATGTTACGCATGCATGTCGGTCCGGGCAGGATGCGAGTAGACGGAGATCAGTCGTCTTGGCGTACATTGAGAGAGGCCTATGTCCAGCAGCGGACCGATAAGGGCTGATAATGATGATGATGATGATGTGTTAAGGCCTAATGTGAATGTTAGGATTTATATATTATATTATTACTAGCGATCCGTCCCGACTTCACCTGTGAATAAAAGGAGCAAATTATACACAAAAATCTTCGTCGGTAATCGCTCCGTTCGTAGGCGTAACCGCATGACTGTTTAGTAGATTTGATAAAATCGATCATATACAGACAGGTTATGGGAATTTTGTTTAACATATATGACGAAGTTACGTCTATTAATAACGGGCAGTGCCATGCAGCATCGGGGCTGTATTGTTCCGCCATGAGATCGCCACTGTTCCATTATATGCTAATTTAAGTCATGGACTATGTATGTGTAGTGTGCATATACCGAATGGTATCTATAATTATGTTGTAAGAAACTGGACAAATATGATAAGACGTTATTACCATACGTAAAAAAGGAGGGTAATGTTTCTTTTACAGTGAAAAGCGAAGAAATATCTTTATACATTCAAAGTATTAAGAAAAACTTACTTAAGTAAACTTATTTAATTTACACACGAATATTTATCTATTATATTACTAAAACAACAATAATATCAATATCAATTTTTTATTGAAATGTAATATAAAAACGATTTTTTAATAACTAGATAATATAAGACATATTATACTTGCACACTTATCAAGTATGTGAATCTATCAAATTCGAATAAACACGAACACCATATTCTGGCAAATAAATATTATTTCATTAATTTATTTTAATATCACATCTTCAAGCCAATTCCCTGATGGGTGTACTGGTACTAAATATATAATTATTATATTATTACAATAATTTAAAAATATATTTTGATGTCAAAATTCAATCCTTTATGTCGCTCACTGTCTAACCGTAAAACGACATAATCTTGTTTTATTCCACCCATTACGACTTGTACCGTGGCAGATGAGTTCAAATTATCGAACACGGATATGGCCTGAAACAAGTTAAAGGTCTTCAATTAGTTACACTGGCAAGGATCAATTGCCGATAGATACGAGGCACTCCACACTTCACCGAAGATTGTAGGGCATTAAGCTCTCACTGACGCCGCGAGACTGTACACATAAGTATTACCATCCACCCTGCGATATTACGTAAGGAGACCAAACAACAAAACAAAACGAAAAATAGGGCTTTTTTACAGTATAGGGGGAGAGACAAGCAATCGAAGTCTTTCAACGACTACCGACGCCCATGAACATCAGCATAATTATGCGGAGGCGTTGCCCTCCTTTTCACCTCCCCCAATGGGCCACCGGCTACTCATAAACCACACGAAACGCGACGCCATAGGTATCACTTTAAAGCCGCATCAAGTGAACGAGTCGTCGTCCGTCGTCCGTCCCCCCGGTCGTGCCGGCCCAATTGCGTTGCTTAGTAGGATGTAGTGTCATGCACCATACATATATACCTATTATAGCATAGTAGGACAAACGAGACATCGGAGCACTAGCTTACGGTTTAGCTGACGAGTGGTCCTCCCTCACCCCATACCCGCCAATGGGTCACCGGTTACTCACAAACCACATAAAACGCGGTAGTATAGCAATCACTTGTAGGACATCAAGCAGCATGTGAGCAAAGTGCACGAATCCTCTGCAATGTAGCAACGACACCAATTCTTTTTCAGACCTGTATTTATGCTGTGGAAGCGAAGAGAAGCTCAATACAGTGCTATCAGTGCTCGTCGGGAAGTTTGGGGTCAAAAGTGGGACCGACCCCTTTCTCTACCGCAGATGGAAGAAATGCATACTGATATGTGAGTCCTTGTAATAGCTAATTTATTTATTATTATAATGGCCAGAGGGGCTGAGAGGTCCCTGAGCCCCCGAATGTGACGTCCGGGACAGCTCGCGCGCGGTAGCTAAAGCTACACCTCGGCGCTGACGTAAACTGACTTCACTACCTATATATATAAGGTCATAACATAAACACGAGAGACTTTTAGTGATTAAAGAAAAATTGATCACTCACATCAATTAAAGTTGCACTATCTTGAGTACGATAGCTGACGTATTTCTGTTGTCCTATCAACTGTCGTGGTTTAGCTTTAATGATCTCCTCAAACGCTGGCTCTCTGTCCTGCGGATCACCTAACATCAAATGTACACAATTCACCACTGACACAGCAACTAGCCAGTAAATAATCAAATACTTCATCATCTCAACTTCTACGCTTTACCGGCGAATTCATCTATGTATCTGGATGCGCCAGTGCATCGCTGTATATTAAATAGATGATATATAAATAGAGTTGTATCAAGGGTCAAATATAATCACGACATTTGCGTAGTTTATTTTGTTATAGAAAATTATTTTCATTCAATGAACGAACAGGCGATCCGTTTAGAAACGACGGCTTATCTTTGCGGATCTATTAACAAGAATCACGTTTTGATCGCATGACGGCCGTGTGGTCAAGTCAAGCATGTTTAGCTGTTGATCGTGGAAACCCGAGGCCTACTTACGGTGTGTGAATCTTTGTACTGTGGTCTAGTCCCAGGTTCGTCTGAAAGTATTATTAGGATAACAGACCAGATAGCGGTTTGACACATCCAGGCCTTCTCCAAACACATTAAGCCGTCAGCATGGTGCCTGATTTCTGCCCACTCGCACCTGACAGCTGTTCCATCGGATGACAGGGCGTAAGGGAATATGGAGTATATTTGTGTCTGCGCATACACTTCTAAACTGTAACATGTCCTGCGCACCTGGTCTCTATATTATAGGCGGCCGTAGCTGCAATTCGGACATAAACGATATCAATTTAAAATATATTACCATAGTGTTTTAATATCATCATTTTGCCCTTCCTTCAATCAGTGAGAATTATAAATAACATCATCAATTCGTATTTATTCATAAACTTCTCCGTGCATTTTTCAGAGTATCACTCTGCGGCTTGACTAGTGTAACTCCTGCCTTATTAGTATTAGCGTTATGGTAAATAGCATATAGCCTCCATCGGTAAATGGACTATCCTACACATACATATTTTTTCAATGCGGGCCTGTAGTTCCTGAGATTAGCGGGTTCTAACAAACTCACATTTTCTTTTCCACCCGACACCACATGTACTGTCGCAAAGGAGTTTGTGTTGGCATGCACCGATATTGCCTGCGACAAGCCGTAGTGTCATCAAGGATCATCAAGTAATTCAACTGATTTGTGTAATTGTGTCATTGAAAGTAAAGTACCATAGGCGACCATATCATCGGACCCCCAAATATTCGTCAGAGTCCACCCAGCAGGTGCAATACATCTCAATGCCATTGTGTAATGAGCAATTGCATTAAAATGTATAAATTTTCACTTCTTAATAAAAGTTTTATTGTGTAAACGAGCAATCGAATTTTTGTACGAATACCGACGTCCGTGCACGTCTGCTTCACTAATAGTATGCAGATGCGTTGCCCCCCTTTACTCCTCCCCTCCGTTCACACTCACAAACCGCATGAAACGCGCCAGCATAGCTATATTGAATTTAGAATTATTATTATGATGATGATAATTATGGCCATAAATCAGCTCACGTGGATGATTATGCTACATATCGTGACGTTTAGGAGTCGTGGGAACTTTGCTCTTTGGCTTTATCTGAATTTATTAACGTGCTAAGAAGAATTTCATATTTATAGTCCTTACTTCGAATCTAAGTATATCGTAAGTTCACAATATCGCAACTTAGCAGGAACTAACGATTTAAAATTTTTAACAGATGACAATAGATGAACCATACAACGAAGTGGCAGAAATGTATCACAAACACGTAACATGACGTAATACGTGTAAGTTGACAACAGTCCGTGTTGACAACTTACACCTGTGAGGCGCAAATGCCGGGGCGTTTCAAGATTACAGGTCAGGGGTTGCTTTGGGACCCTATCTCAGGTTCACGGCCCTCGCAGGTTGGCTGCAAGATCAACCAGGTGCGAGGTTGAGCTTGCTACATGCGCGAGCACCTGGCGGGTAGTTGGACTAGCGTTTAAACGACGGGTCCAACGAGGAGAAGACAACAGATGCCAAGATCTCACCAGATTATACGGAATATTAAATCACACATATACATGATACACACACTGCACAATATACACCCACGAACCTAGGACTTCGCCTTTTCCCATACTCCCGTGCCGTCCCGCCGTGCTAAGATAAATCTACTCATAAAAGGATTTTCCCACAACGGAGGGCAAAGCTAAAGCTCGAGACGAAGACCAACATGAGGCTTCCCACTACGAAGACCCAGAAGCGAGGCGCTGCTACCCTCGGTATTTCCGAGCCGATACGACTAAGGACTTAAAGAAAAGAATTGAAAGGCCAGCATCGCACGTACAAAATCTCGAGTTGTCGCGTATATAGGTGGCGCTAGTCTCTTTCTACATGTTCATTTACCACTCATCCTATGAAAACCGAGGCTTGACGTGTGTTACACATTCCACATTATACTTGACATGGCCAAATTCCTGCACTTCCGCCGTGCTAAGAGCTGCTGATAGGATGACCATATCTCAATGAAAACCGAGGCTCCACGTGCGTTACACATTCCACATTATACTTGACATGGCCAAATTCCTGCGCTTCCGCCGTGCTAAGAGCTGCTGATGGGATGACCATATCTTAATGAAAAGTAGATAGAGGCACAACTGACCCTCCAGTTCGATGAGATTCACCAAAAGTGATGGGTTCAACTCCTGCGTTCGCCACAGCACCAGTTTTCTTTAAATCTATTTGATGTTTAAAAGTCTTCAACTTTAATTGACTGCCTGACAGACATTGCACAGCCGAAACCACTGTAAAACTTGATGCTTGTCTCAGAAGTTCATTTTAGGATGTAAGTGAGGGTGAAATAGGGGGGTGAATTATATAATATGGAACTTTAGCACGATACGTGGGTCTAACAGCGCGGCGCTGCTAGTTTATGTAAAAACCTTAAAGAAAAGTTTATTTTTTATATCAAACATGAAACAAGGTAAAATATATTCATATATTTCTTAAATCTGGAATATATGTAAATGGAAACAATACCCACATGAGATCGAGCGATAAGGGCCCCCTGGACGTTTGCAACACTTGTCTTCGTATTGCCGCATATAAACAACTTATAAGTATGAGACACGAGCTGTATTACACTCTTGTTGGAAATCCGAATATCACCCTAACTATTTAGTTATGTCTCCTTACAAAGTACTCTATTATCTTTATGCAGAAAAACGATTGTTATATAAAAAAAGTTATGTAGTGTATAATTTATTGATCCCTGCATGTATAGGAAGTATGCATTTATGCAAATTAGACACATCAGTCACATAAACATAAATCTATTACCTTTGAAAGAATGTACTTTATATAACATTTTAAATTTAAATTCAATAAAAAAATTCTTCTCATAATTTCAGATATATTTGCATAAATTACTTGTTATTATTCTATGAGGTTGTATACGAGGGTGTAACATAGCCTCCACCATGGTTCAAACCTTGCCGTACTGTTCTCTCAGGCCCCCGAAAGGGGCCGTTCCAGGATTTTGATCCCCTTCCGGCGGCTGCGGGGTCTCACTCCATTAATATAGAGTGGTCGTTGTGGCGATCGCGGATCGCAGTAGGGGGCAGTTGCCGATGGGGCTCAGTCGCTCCTCCTTACAACGGGGCAGTCTGACCTGACTGACTGACCTGGGCAGTCTGCCCCCACCCGGTGAGATCGCCGGGAATCCTGGCGAAGGCCCAGCGAGTGACTGCCAGCGACCAAGGACGGTTGTTACCCGCTGATCAGGCGGGCGGGTGAGCCCCGCTGCTGGCTGATAAGAAGGAAGAAAGGGGGAGGGAGGAAACCATTCCCACACCGTATCTACATGGTAGGAACCCCACTACGGGGACTTGGATAAGAAGGAGCGAGAAGGCAGGATTCAGTGAGTGAAAGAGGTTGTAGAACAGTAGAAGCATGAAAAATGTGGCTGGATGATGAATGAGTGCATGAAGATGAGATGGAAAGCATGAAGCATTTATGTGCGTTTATGAAGCGTAAGCGAAAAAACCATGATGTATGAGGGCTTGGGAGAGGGTAGCAATGGTTGGTAGAGTGAAAGCGTAGAAGCACGAAAGCAAGGCGGTATAGGGTAATAATAGCAAAAGGCCAGCTAGTTTAAGCAGAAGCAAGTATCAAAAACGTACTTAACCACTGGCATTTATGTCACAGAACCTGTGGGCGCGCGTGACGTTTGGGCATCTAGCATCTCGGAGCGCTGCGTGGAGTCGCACGGGTACGTCCAGCGGTCGGGTGCCCGCCTGTGGTAGGGGGCCAGTTGGCGGAGAATAGCGTGTGTGGAGGCGTCTGCTTTGGCAAACAGGCGGGAGACAAGGCCGGCTATGTGTCGCAGGGCCCTGGATTGGACCGTACGCTGTCGGCGCTTGTAGGGTGCCAGTAGGTGGTACCATGGTGGGGCCGCATACGTCAGGCGGGAAACTTTGACAGCGCCGGCTCCAGTTGCGTCGCAGAGGCGCAGGCGTGTGGCCCCTGATTAGGTTGTCGTCCAGGAAAACGCTCTGGTATCTGGTTTGAGAGGCCCAGGGGATGGTCTCACCGCTGACTGTCACTGTTTGGGGAAAGCTACAGCTGCGGGGAAAGTTCACTGCCTGAGAATTGGAGGCGTTAACGGCCAACCGCCACTTCGACAACCAGACGCAGAGCAAGTCCTGAGTTTGTGGATCTTAACAGCCGCGTACAAGTGGTTGAGGGATGTCGCTCGGTATGCTGTATAATTGCCGTACACGGCGGTCATAGGTCTTGATCCGGCGGGTGACATCGGATAGGGAAGCCGGTGATGGGCCAGGAGATTTAGTGACAGCGGCTAGTACGGCTGAGAAGGCTGAGGCTATGTCGTCCATCAGGTGGTCCACATCCGCCGCAGTCACCACAGGGAATGTGGGGGTGCGCGCGTGGAAATCTCGCGGAAGTACGGTACAGTCGAACTTAGGCCAAAGAGGTGGCGGGAGGGTGCGAGCCGGGGCTGTGGTGATCATTATAAGGACCGTGCAGTGGTCCGATTAGAGGGCATGAGAGAGGACCTCCTGGGTGACCAGTTCCTACACGCGGTTCATTACAGCGACGTCGGTTATCCCGAAAATTTGTAGGCTGGTCTGGGGCCGTGGTTGTGTATCCACGGGCCTCCACGTCAGCGAGGAGTCGGCTGTATAGTGCGAACAGCCGGATGGGTTTAGCACCCAAGCATACCTCAACACCGAGGGTATAGAGGGAGGTGGTGAGCGTAGGCGGCAGCTCCTGGCGTATGATAGTGTGCCTAACCAAGACGGCCAGACCGCGGCATTGGTGACCGTCCGTAGGGGTGTGTAGCTGGTAAGTGTGGTACTCGGGCACCGCAAATTGTTCTTCCGGTACGAGATGGGTCTCGCAAATCAAGGCAACATCCACGTCACGCTCGCGGAAAACGTGCCGCAGAATGTTGTGCTTCCCGCGGAGACCTCGGGCGTTACAGTTAAATATGATTAGATTGCCTTGCCGTACTCAATGGCCTGCTGTGGAGTAGGCGTCGGTCATTTAGGGGAGTGACTAGCCGTCTAGGTGCCTTGATGATATGTTGTTCCGTGGCAAGTCAACAAAGGTGGCACTGATGGCACTCGCTGGTTTTTGTGGGTACTCGACACTATGATACACCACTGGACCTGGACTGGTGAACGCGCGAAAACTTGTTTCCCCGCGTCAACAAAAAAAGAAAAAAAAAAGTTGTAACATCGCCAACTTTGTAACTTCGGGCTATTGGAAGTACTACTCAGATCATAATGAAACATGTTAATTATTACACTACGAAACCATTGTATATTATAATTAAGTATGTTGTGGCCCGGTATCTAAGTAGCATTGTCAACTGCGCTCAACAACTACAAAGGGATAGCGTCTTGCATCGTCACTGATAAGGCAACCCCGCGGAACTATTTGTAACTTATTGTGTGCTCACTGCGGCGATAACAGACGCGGGAAATCTTTCAACTCCAGCGATGCTTTGTATTGAGCTTAATCGTGTCTAGAGATAACCTCTTGACCTTGCTTTTATTTGTATTCAAACTTTATCATGTGATTCATTATTTATGATACCGAATTGCTTTTAACGGTTCAGTACCCAAATACTAAACATCTTATTTAATAGATTGTGCGAGTCCGATTCAAACTTGGCCAGTTTTTTTATAGAAACGTAAATAGTAATTACTAATTCTTTAACGCTTACATTGGCGTAAAAACACTCGTGTTAAGATTTGTTCTCAGACTATCATCAGAATAAGTATTCTCTCGATTGTTTAGTAAAAACTTTCAACTCCTATTTCACCACCATAGGATTAAAATTATCAAAAATCTTTTCTTAGTGATTATTAAAAGCGTAGTTTCTGCCAGACAATGTGACCAGGACAAATTACTCTATAATATTTTGATGTTAGTCCTAAAACTTACTTATTGTTACTTCTTACTGGAATGGAAATCCACAAATGGCATGAGATTAATATTGATTTTTGATGAAGTTTAGATTTTTATCAGTGTAATCGTTCAGAGGTGAGGAGATATTTTTAATAAACTTTAACAATTCAACTTACAACAACAACAAGAACGACAACAACACGGCTCCCTAAATGCTCTGCACTTTGGGAACCGGCCGATATGGACTGATAATGTTGATTCATCATTATCAGTCCTTATCGGTCCACTGTAGGACATAGGCCTCTCTCAATGAACGCCAAGACGACCGATCTCCTGCTACTCGCATCCATCCCGAACCGGCTACTGCACGGAGATAATCTTCCCACCTGCTGAACGGTCGACCGACACTTCGTTTTCCTAAACGCGACCTCCACTCCAGGCACGTTACTGGCCCATCTGCCATGTGTTCTTCTGAGTGTGTGACCAACCCATTGCCACTTCAGCGAGCCTATTCATCGCGTAATATCGGTTACATTAGTTCTCTGCCTTATGACTTCGTTGCGAATTCTGTCGGACAGAGGTGCACCCAACGTGGCGCATACATTTATTAATTCTCAATATTAATACCACATAAGATATTCGCATTCTTTACAAATGGCCCGCAGCTCCCCACATAATATTTGTGCGATAAGCAAAGCGATATCATTTGTTACCCATTGGTCGTCTCTTATTACCGCGATAAGTAATGTTATCATAACGGCACGGATAAAGTACAAGGGATACGTTGTATTGTATACATGGTGTCCTCGCCATTAATTTAATTTAATTTAAATTTTTTAACTAAATTAAACTATAGAACGTAGCTACAAATATTAAAGTATATTAGAAATTAAAATATATTGGTAATGTTAAATTAGGTGTAAATACATGAACGGTAGGTCGCTTAAGTATCTTGCGTACTTTTGACTTAATGTTCGATCAATCCTTTCTCGTTTCGGAACTGTCACCTTCTTATCATTATAGATATTAATAAAAGATGGCATATGATAGTGTAACATCCTGCCTCATAAAACTGCCATAAACATACGCCCGAATGCCGACGATTAGACCTAAAAGCTAGATCATAAGAATTCTATTATTTCAATGGACTTACAAGATTACACGAAAAGGCCGTACTGCTAATAACATAGCCGATGTTATTAATACCTGTTCCAAAGACAAAGTATTGTATTTACGTCACACGCTAAATATACATGTGTATTTAGTTACGGACTCTGAACTTTTGTGCGTATATATTCTATAAATTCTCGTATCACAATGTTGGTTGCTTTACTTCCCCGAAACGGCTTTACCGATTTTTACCAAATTTTATATACATATTCAGTAGGTCTGAGAATCTGCTACTATCTATTTCTCATACCCCTAAGTGATAAGGCGATTACACATTATAATAATGAAAAAACTCAATGTGTGACATAACAACGTCTGTCAGGACAGCTAACATCGACGACCGGCTGGCTCCGTTGGTAACGTGACGGTTATTCCGCGTGTGACGCCAGAGGTCGCGGGTTCGAATCCCGCCTAGGTCATGGTTGTTTATATATGTATCATATGTATTTCTATAATAAAATAGTCATGTAATAATATAGTCATAACTATATCACTTAACTAGCTTTATGAAATGTTCAAGTAATTGCACATCCATTTTTGCAGCCATGTTGCATGTTTATTTATGTATTATATGTATTTCTATTATACAAATTTTAGATATTTAAATATTCTTAGATTTATAAAAAAATATTAAATATATTTCTGTTATCTAATACCTGTAACACAATTCCTTACGGTACTTAGCACAGGGCTGGTAGCTTAGTGAACGTGGTGTGATAAGTTCATAGATATTATTATTATTAATATGAATATAAGTTGCGGTTTGGTTGTCTATAATTATCATGTCACATCGAGAGACGTGTATGGGACGACTTCCGATTATAATAATTATTGAGTTCTTTATATAAAATGTTTGGCAATGAACAGATGAGTAATTTAGTTATTTTAAATCAATATTGTACCAAACATTCAATATTATTTTTTTAGAGAATTCAATTTAGAATTCATTTTAATTCCACCAAAGGACCTGAATCGTTTATAATCTGATTACTGGGATATGGGTAACATTGAGACGAGGTCAAATTACTCTTATTAAAAATAATACAAAAGTTCAATCTTATTAAAAATAATACAAAAGATCAGACTACACTCGTAAGCTTCAGCTTACGAGTGTAGTCTGATCTCCATTCGAATAACACCCTCTACCACGCATGAGATAATATCTGAGGGGTCTAATAATCATAATTCTGTCATAAGTTTTATCGCAAATGACAGGGTCGCTATTTAAAAATGTTAGAGATGCATTTTTATGTTGACTATGGTTACTTAAATTTTAAATTTTCTATATCAAATTGAATCGTATAGCGATTTATACCCATAATCCCCGCTCAAACACACATGTCCCCATATGCATGCGAAATTGTCTCATAATTAAACGCCTATTTATTTATCCTGGTTTGTCAGCCGCATCATTATCATCATTATTTTCATTATCTGGCTTCGTCTATAACTTGCAGGCGTAGGTATTGAATATATGAACGCCACAACTGACAACATTGTTAGTCTCCATTGGACGAGGGGGTGGAAACGAGAACACGAGTATGAGCATCGGTAATCATGTCATGAAAAGTGACTGCATACACAAACAGACATTTCATTCAAAGTTTACTACTATATTTTATTCTTTTTTTTTAAATTTGATAGGGGGCAAACACGAAGTGGAACAGTGACTACTGCCGCCCATAGACATTTGCAAGACTTGGCGTGTTGCCGACGCGTTGCTAGCCTTTACAGGTCTGTGCCCGCTCAATTTTTTCTTAGAATTAATATTTGAAGTGATACTCTGGTAGACAGACGTTATGTCTGATAATTTGGCTAGGTTTTATTCATAGAATAAGGGGGCAAACAAGAAATCGGCGCCTTTTTACGACTACCGACGCCCATGAACATCTACATAATTGGTATTCCGGTATGTTACCCCTCAACCCCCACCAATGGGCTACCGGCTACTCACAAACCGCACGAAACGCGACACAGAAGATATCACTTTACGGCGGTATTATATAAGCGAGAGGTACCTCCCCGTTCGTGCCGGTCCAATGCCGTTGTATTAGAGGATGTAGTGTCATGCAATATGCATTGCACTCCCTACTCCTATTCAGCATGGAACTACCTCAACCTAAGTATCTTGGCATACTTGGGTGTAGAATTATTAATCATCCGATATTCCAATCTTGTTTTTATCCAAACAATTAAAGTAAATGATCTGACAAAGAAGCAACAGAAGCTTTACTATTAGAAATAGCTGCGAAGAGAGCAAAAAACTATCTTGATTACTTGTGAGTGTTCTAAGAATTATTTGATACATTAGCTGAATCACCCTCTTGGCTGCAACCCAATAGTGTCAACTGTTAATAGACAGCACGTGGCAAGATTTAACGCCGCCACTTGCACGCGACGCTCACAGATTTTTCACGATTAATTTTCTACTACAGCCTGTCAATTCCATTTGATGCAGACCCTTCACGAAGTAGGATTAGGGCTTAAGCCGTGTAGGTATTGGGATCTCGTTTCCTTGATATTGGGGGAGTGTTTGTTTTTGTTTTGGATACACGTTATAAATTAGGACGTCGGTGAGTCGAGTAATAGGAGAATTAAGTAAGCTGAAATATTTTTAACATCAATGTGTTCATAAGCAGTTCTCTGTTATGAAATACATAGTGCGTAATGTATAAATAATAACAAAACATATTTTGACGAAAAATCCGAAACGAGGTAGGTAAAGGGAACTGAGTGCCATCATTTTTTTATCGTAATGCATCTATACCTATAATGAAATCTGTTCTTCTTCGAGTATCAACGTCTGTAAAGTGAAGAAATACAGATGTACTCTACGTCTGTATACTGAAGCAATACAGACGTGCTCTGCGTCTGTATGTTGAAGAAATACAGACGTAATCTTATTGTGTATGTTGAAGAAATATAGACGCACTTCACGTCCGTATATTGAAGAAATGCAGACGTATTGTACGTCCTTATGTTGAAGCAATACAGACGTGCTCTGCGTCTGTATGTTGAAGAAATACAGACGTATTCTACGTCCGTATATTGAAGGAATACAGACGTACTTTTCTTCTGTATATTGAAGAAATACGTACTCAAAATATCTATATTGAAGAAGTACAGAGGTACGAGTACTTTACGTCTGCATATAGAAGAAATATAGATGTATTCTACGTCTTCATATTGAAGAAATACAGACGCATTTTACGACGTGGAGCGAAAGATGTATTATAGGTATTTTGTAGAGTTAAAATAAATTGTGTTTTGTTAATGTATGTTTTTTTACTTAAGGAGAGGACAAAATATGCGAAACCGGTTAAGTGTGAGACTCGATTAACGAAGGTTCCGTTCACTTCCAACTTAGGAAAGTCGGTGAAATTACCCTTGTGGCCATATTTACTAATTTTGCATGAAATTAAATAATAAAAGTTTGTAATGGTTTTTTCTGTGATAAATACTCGTATCTCTTGCTAAAATGTATAGGAATCGGAAATTCAATTGTGGTTCAGTTGTTTCGTAGGATGTACGAAACCCTATAAAAGTAACAAACTGCCCGATATTACAGTAGCGAACAAAGAGGACTAAAGGTAAACAAACATAAGTCGTGATTTGAGAATTTCACATAATCTTTGTTTATTTCAGCTTAGTCCTTATTAATGCATCCTTTTTATCTTCCAGCTTAATTGATTTGTCGCTTGTAGTCTGTGCCCGTGTGTCGTGCTTCTCAATTACGAGGAGAGCCGAGGCTGGTATCGCGAAGTGTCTTCGCCTTTATTTATGGTCAGCCGACAGATTGAGTTAGTTGGCCTTAAGGCGTTCGATATACGGAGGTTGGCCTTTTCATTTTGTTGTAAAGAATCTGTAGTTAAATTAGTTTTGCTGCCCACTTCACTTTGCAGTCGGCACGTGTTTGTCGTGTTTATACATTCTACAGGTTTGTGTTACTTTTTATTGCAGTTGTAAGCGAACAAGTTTACTATATTCGATACGTACCTGCAAATCAATGGAAAGTAGAAAAATAATATTTATAGAGAATTTTGGCGTCATGTCCCCACCATAGTGCAAGCCTTGTCGTGGCGGTGGGGCCGTGTCGTGGGGTGGGGGGTGAACCCAGACACTTCGAACGAAGCAAATTTAAACAAGGAGACTGCTCTTTTATATCTATCTTATAATAAAATTAAACTAAGGAGCTCTGCTCTCCAGGAGGAGTCACATTTGAGCATGCGGTTATGGGAGAGGATGGGAATTTTACCAAATTGCACTGTCCCAAAGCTGATGGGGTTATCCTGTAGTGCGAGGCAATTTTTCTGTAGAGGTTGTGTTTCTTGGGGGACTGACTAGCCCTCGACACTGATGTGTAATGTCGTACAGTGAAGCTGGTACATTGGAGGTGACAAGATCTCAGCTTGTAAATAAGAATACAGTACGCCGCTAGGTTATCGTCCTTATTTTATTGCTACAAGCTGGACTTCACATTGATGAGAAAAAATATTACTACAGTTATTCTTATGAGTAATATACGGAAGTATGAATTATATAAGAACTATGGAAAAACTGTTAGGGTATATGTATTTTGCTATTCATTAAGTCGCATGTACACAACTTACATAAATATAAATCCGAGTATTTCATGGATCAATGAATTAGCATTGATTTTCTTCAGTTTCGGCATTATGGTAAAATGTGGGCGAAAATCTTAATGGCAGTAGGTTCCTTGTGCGAGCGCGGTAGCCCGCCCACTCCTTAAATCTATAAAACGTGCTTGAAGATAGGATAAAGAGTTTTATTTTTTTTATATTATAGGAGGACAAACGAGTAATCAGAGCCATATTGTGACTACCGATGCGCATTATATCCACATTAGCGTTGCCCTTCTTTACCTCATACACCTAATTGAACCACCGGCTACTCACAAACCGCACAGAACATGACAGCATAGCCATCACCTTTTAGGTGCTATCGTATGAGCGGTATGCAGCCGACAGTACCATCCCGATTCGGCTACAATGCAGTGTGGCACACACACCTCTGACGTCAGGCCTTACTATAATTCGTAAGTAGTAACGACTTATCTCTTCTAAGTTCGTAAGTAGTCTAATCTTTGACGGCATGAAACTAGACTTCATTTATTTTTTTATTTTTTGTGTTATTCTTAATCCAAAAGTACATACCTATCTCGTAGAAGACTGTTTGAGTTCCCGTTAAGTCGATCCTGCGACCCCTGCAGTGTACTGATAAGTCATATGACCGCGGCGCCAGACGTTCCTTTAGGGTAACTTAATACAATTATGATACCCCCGAAACTAACGTATACACACATCATAACGTAATGACATTAACTAAATGAAATAAACTAGTCAGAAATGATATCGTTACCAAGTTACTCATCAATAAAGCTGTCATTTATGATTATGTCTTTGGCTCCAACTTACTATACGTATAGTATCTGCCCACTGCTTAAAATAGACGGTCCGGGAAGGATGCGAGTGACAGGAGATCGGTCGTCAAGGCGTTCATCGGAAGAGGTCTATGTCTCCAGCAGTGGACCGATAAGGGCTGACAATGAAGGTGATGACGAATGTAATGAGGTGCTTAACCCACAAAATCGCACTTGACACTATTCGAGCAGATAGCAACGATACCATTAATTCCATACCATTTCCTAAGTAAAGAAAATGTCGCCAAATGAGTTTGACCGCTAATGAAATTCTGACCGTTCATAGTTTTCAAAGTGTTAATGTTCAAAAGTTTGAAGCATGCGTGACATTTAATTATTAAGGAATATGCGACATTGATATATACGAGTATCATCCCATATTTTTTACATTTTCCATAGGTATCAGCTATCCACGTGTAGTATATAATATATACTTCAGACCTGTGCTCCGACCAACTGGTCGCGTAACTACGCGACAGTGGCATGTATCATTTAGACGCTTTTTCTAGCAAGTAGTAGTAGTAAATTCCCAAAAATTACCTACTGAGCTACCTTAATGAACTTCCTTTGACAGCTCCATGCTGACGGAAGTGTCCAGTGCAGCTTCATCAGTTACAATAAGACACGTCAGGCGACGGTCCAGGTGACATTGTGGTTGGTAGGGGGAAGGACAGGGGGTCTTTCCTTTACTGCAGAAGGATGCATCCCGATAGTAATTTAACATTACCTAAAGCTGCCCGAGGGGACCGGCACGCGCTGCAGCTAAAGTAGGCCTCGCATTATTGTGGGGATGGAAGAGCTCGTTGAGCTATTATGACTGGGGATCCGGACCGGGGGAATGGTGAACTCCCTCCCCGCTTCCACCACAGCGGATGGTACGACTCGCGTGCGGTCAGTGTGGTTAACCTAACCGCTACGGCAATGATTTGAGCTCATTGGCAAATCG
The DNA here is from genome assembly GCA_017140195.1 of Eumaeus atala. Taxonomy (NCBI): domain Eukaryota; kingdom Metazoa; phylum Arthropoda; class Insecta; order Lepidoptera; family Lycaenidae; genus Eumaeus; species Eumaeus atala. The sequence goes on along the minus strand of JAFELO010000383.1, from coordinate 572,035 downwards.
TACCCTTACTAAGCCATAACTCTCGTAATATGGCGAGATTTTTATATCAGGTACAGGTCTCACTCATAATTTTGTATCAATCCATTTCGATAATGACAATATAATTCTTGTGTCGATTAATTTCTAAAATGGTATACCAATAACAACGTATATTGATTGACCCGTCAAAAAGTTTCTATAATCATAAAAGATACAGACATTTCAAATCTTTTACAATAAACGTTGAAAGATCATAATAATATAGACATTTTTGAGTAGTTGATCCGTAGTGAGACAAATGCGGTCTAGGCACGTGCTGCAGATCTATACCCGCGGGCTCACCCGCTCACCTGACACCGTCCGAGGCTACGTGCCCCGCATCCAGGAGCCGCCTCGTGAAATATCACCTGCATGTTTATCGCGGATATGAACGTGCATTTTATACAATCCCATCCGAGCTTCGATATCGAGAGGAAACTTCATTATACGTGATGTACTTTCATTGTATATCACGTTTATTTTAACTTAGTGGACATTGTTGAGTTGATGTGTTTTCAGGGTACCCTAACTCAAAAGAGAAAAACGGAATTCTTATGGGATCACTTTGTGCGTCTGTCCGTACGTCTATCAAGTACTTGCAAGTATCCTGAAATCGTGAAATTTGGCAAGAAGTGAAATAATAAGAATGGAGATAAATATTAATGTCGTCGTAGCCGAATTTCGGCCACGGCGGCCATCTCTATAGTGACTAGCCAACTGCGCAGGCCATG
>JAFELO010000383.1:455381-558931 GCA_017140195.1 Eumaeus atala | reverse complement strand
ATTACTTGTCGTGTTATTTCGGGATGTTGAAATACTATTATATTTTAATTATTCTTATCATATATTAAAAATAAATCGGAAAGTATTCAAACCATCCTCTCAGTAAGTAAGTATTCAAAATCTCCTCGCGGATCCGAGATCATATCGGGAAATTATGTTATGAATGCCTATATTAACATATCGTGTATCTATAGATTTTGTGTCTATAAATAATAGATATTTTATAATTTATTAGACTGAATTTTATAGTAATAGTCTGTATTATTTTAGGATATCCATAATAGATGAAGGCAATCTTAAAATAGTGGAAAGTCTTCCATCCGACAGCGGCGTGTACAAATGTATAGCGTACAATGTGGCCGGTGAAAGGCAATCGCGTCCTGCGACGTTACTCGTGTTACGCAGACCGCATTTTCTCGTGAAACCGAATAACGTAACGGCACTATTAGGGCAGAACATCGAATTTCACTGCCAGGTAAGTAGTAACCTGTAGACAATTGATTACATAGTTTCGAGATGATTCCAATGCGAGTGTCGGCTGCGGTCGCATTTGTCATTTTAAACATCCCTTTATTTCAATGTTGTTAGAAATTTTTATCTAATAAAATGGTAGACCGAAAGAAGTTTTTAAATGATCGAAGTATTGTATTACTATGGACTAAATTTGAGGAAAATTGTCTTGACGGTCAGGTATCAAAAATTAGATTCAGAAAGATTTTCAGAATTTCCGTCTTGGCATTCATTAAGGTTGTCTCATATTCAGCAGTTGATGGAAAAATACTGATATGGATATTAATTCACGTCTAAAGCAAAAAATCGATCCTGCTAACGCTCAGTAGCTAAGACTGCCTTCTTCTTCATTTTACGTGGTATCTAAGAAACAGTTTATACAATCAGGTATCACCGGAATCCGATGTCTCCGTAACATGGGCCCGTGATAAGGGTCAGCTGTCACCTTATGCGATAATCCGAAGGGGCTCTTTACGAATAGACCGAGTGGTGTCATCAGACGCTGGCACGTATACTTGTCACGCTGAGAGTCAGGCCGGATCCAGTTCGACCAGCGCTACTCTTACTGTCCAGTGTAAGTACATATCAACATAAGAGTATATCTTGTTATAAAATATGTAGATTACATTTTTTTTGTATTTATTCATCGTTATGCCATTTAGATACACGTTAATTAACTATATTTAAAAAAAAATATTATCAAATACATTAGGTATAATAATTATATGCATTTGTTTCTAGCACTACCACATTTCACGCGAGTGCCTTCAGATCAAACAGCTTGGGAAGGAGAGTCACTATCGTTTCCTTGTGAAGCAGAAGGAACGCCAAAACCATTAGTTTTCTGGTCAATGGAAGGATCACAAGTAGGTCACTGTATTCTAAGAAAATGTTTTTTTATATAAAAGCGTCACATCTTTACAAATAATAAAATATGATCCAAATGTTAATAAAAAGATAATAATCTTTATATAATAAAGCTATATAAATCAAATAAACATTAATTATAAATATTACAACATTTATTTACATAATAAATCAGTAGTGTATTATATTTTTGTTGGTAAATATTATTAGAGGCCATTGTTCCAGGAGCTCATATTTCCTAATTCAGTGAACGGAGCGTTTCTACACTTGGACCGAGTAGTGACCCAACATGCGGGCAGGTTGACATGTGTGGCGGTGAGCGCAGCAGGCAGTACATTGCACACAACTACACTACAGGCACGTAATAACATATCTCTATACTTCTATACACTTGGACCGAGTAGTGACCCAACATGCGGGCAGGTTGACATGTGTGGCGGTGAGCGCAGCAGGCAGTACATTGCACACAACTACACTACAGGCACGTAATAACATATCTCTATACTTCTATACTAATAAAAGAATTCTGAAAAGTTTTTTGTTTGTTTGAACGGTAGCCCGTTCTCAGTAATTACTGGCCCTAATTTAAAAAATGTGAAAGTGTTGAATAGTCCATTTATCGAGGAAGGCTGTGGGCTATTTTGTAAGAGGTAGTGCTATGTTGAAAGGGAGGAGTTAGTGCAATGCATGGTGCATGACACTACATCCTCCTATGTAACGGAATTGGGTCGGCACGACCGGGGAAGTACCTCTCGCTCACTTGATGCCGCCGTAAAGTGGCACCTACGGTGTCGCGTTTCACGTGGTTGTAAATAGCCGCTGGCCCATGTGGGAGAAATGGAAAGGAGGGCGACGCATCGGCTTAATTATGCTGATGTTCATGGACGTCGGCAGCCGTTGAAAGGCTCCGTTTGCTCGTTTGTACCGCTATACTAAAAAAGGGCTATATACCATGATGCTACGGCTAACAGGACCGCAGTTACACGAATGTAATCGCGGGTTAGTGCTAGTGGTATTATATAAATATATCTGATCTATTTAATTGAAAGCCGTATTTGTAGTACACAATATTTCTATCACGTTTATACTTAGGTAAACATAAATAACATAAAGAGCCTTGTTCATGTTATCATCAATTACTTTTATTTTCCTGTTGCTTTTCTAAATTATATTTAATTTATTAATTATTCATGATATTTTTGTACTTGATTTGCGTCTGCTTATGCTTTAATTTATTTTATTTTTGAATAGGTATTAAGAAGAGAGGCAAACTCATTTTCCGAAAATTCCGAGACCTCATCTCCGCAACCAGAACTCAATAAACCACAAAATCACCCTCCAATGACGCAATATGAACTTGTACAAGCTCGACGATATTTACAACAAGATGTGCTGGCATTGAGGAGAGTAGAAGGAATTTCATCAACTACACTTAAGATTGTTTGGGATGTAAGGAAAAACAATAAATATGTTTAATTTTCATTGTTACTTAAAATAAAAGTTTTTTTCCACATTAAACACTCTTCCTTTTCAGGTATTGACTGACTATAATGAATATTTGGAAGGTGTAAAAATATGGTTCAACGGTACTTCATTGAATCGAAAATTTATGTTCGAAATACAAAATGCGCAGGAAACAAACACTTCCTTAGAAAGTATAGTAGACTTTATAAAATTTGATAACTTTACAATGACTACAGTTCACAACAGTGGCTCGTCGAGCCATGTCATAACAGGGTTGTTACCATACGCACAATACAATATATTTTTGATGCCATTTTACAAATTGCTTCTTGGAAAACCTTCTAATATGAAGAGTGGGTTTACAGAAGAAGATGGTGAGTTACAAGTTCGTAATAAATTTTGTTGAGCTGAAATGAAATAATGGACGATGATGATTTGTTTACTTTTCTCTCAGTACCCACGGAAGCACCGCAAAACGTTTCGGCGGGAGTTATTAATGCCACATCAGCTTTGATCCGCTGGGATCCACCGCCAGTACATAGTTGGAATGGAGAACTTTCTGGTTACCTGGTAATATATATATTTATTTTGCTGTAGGTATTCCTTTAAAATTTTCAATTTGTTTGAAATAATTTAAACAAACTTTAGGTCTCACTTGATCCGCTAATCGTAATTGAACAAAGAATTCTTTGCTCTAATTCCGTTTTTCAATTTTAGTTTTCTTAAATTTCCATCGCCTTACAACTATTATTTTAACTAATACTACCTGTAATCTATTACTCGTATTCTATCCGGACTGGCCAATGACCAGACATCGTCCTTCATTTGGTTAATAAGAACACAATACTTAGCCTACTATTAAATTTAAATAAACGCGGTGTTCATTTTAATATCCTAACAGCTCATTGACCAATTCATTGGTTATTTTGAGTTTTCAATCAGCGTTATCGTGAGATTATCCTTTGTGTGATACCGGTAACATTTATATGTGTGCAGTATACAAATTTCAACTTTCTCCAACTGTTAGTATTTTTGTATGTTTGAAATAGATCGAAATACGAGTTGGTGCTGGTAATGCGGGTCGTGTGGTCGGTCAGATGTCTCTAGGCGCGCGCACGCGGGCGGCCGCCGCGAGCTCGCTGCGCGCGGGTGGACGCTACAGCGCGCGCGCCGCCGCGGTTACGCGCCGCGGGCACGGACCGTTCAGTGCGCCTGCGCAGATACACGTGCTGCCGACGCAGTCACAACGACACTACGTACAGTAAGTCAAATCAGCCAAACTTACTCATAGTTCACACAAATCATCTTTATCGCTAGAATGTATTCGAATTTTAAATTGCAGAAATTCCAAGGTAACTTTACTGCAGTTCGCCTAAATGTTTCATACATATAACAAAAACAACTAAGACTCACACGTAGGAACAAAACATCTACTTAATAAAACATCGAAGACAGTGACAGATTTATAGACAATAGAGAGTGCACTTGTGTCTGCCCACACACTTGTGCACGGCTAGTCGCTATACTTAAAATGCCGCAGCTATTAGACTAGATCGTGTAAGTTAACCGCAAAATGACAGTCTAAGAATTAATACTGCAAATCAACCAAGATTTTTATTATATTGGATTATGACATTACTAAGACCGTTAGAGACGTATTAATATAAGTTCCAACTATTATACATTAAATTCATATCTGGTGCGTGTTCATTTCAAACACAGAGTTATAAATCGGGATATCGCAGCTTAGGGGATTACTTTGTTTCAGGAACGACCAAGCGAGGGATAAAGCAATATTGTCAATGTTCCAAGAAACTTGGCTGTTAGTACTGAGTTTAACTTTGTTAGCAATAGTGCTCGTGGCCACTGGCATCATTATTTATTTACGCCAGCGTCAACCGAAACGAAGAAAAGGGCACGCTACTGGAGGTATTCAAATTTCACGTTTTCTTGAAATAGAGAGGAAGAGAGAAAATAATTGTTTATTTTATAATTTATGAAATTGCATAAATAATAATTATTACTTTTGCTGCCACTTAGGTGCTCCTATAACAAACGCGCAGTGTTTACTGGGTAAAGAGGCAGTGTGGCTTCGAGAAAGGCCTTTATACGAAGGATCAAATGAACCGAGAATAGAAATTTTAAATTGCCATCAAAGTCTATTGCATAGTAAGTGCACTATATCTTCTATCATTATTACTATACTATTTCATGACCGATTGGCGTAGGGTTAACGTAGACGGGTAGGTGTGCGCGTTGCCTATTGCGCCAGAGATCGCGGGTCCTTGCTTGACATGACAATGGCGTCGACTGTAGAATACAGGGAAATAGGAAACTATGCCTAGATGTGTTCGAAGGTATAGGCGGGAGCGTAGCTACCGACTAAGCCTTTGTGGTCAGGTTTTTTTTTATTTGCGCTCAAAACGTTTGGCATAATTTCGTACTTGTTTCTATCACTATCACTGCCTAAAATCAAGAGATTTAATGAGACTAAACGTCAGCCGCCATACTGAAAAACGTCTCGCAATACCAATCAGGCTAACCGTTAGCCCGCCTCAAAACAAATAGGCACTGTTTTCGAAAATGGCCAGCCAAATTGTTATACGGCGATTTGTACAAAACGACTACATGTAGATTATATGTATTTCTGTAATAAAAATCTTGAATATTTAAAATTTCTGAAATTCATAAATAAATTCAGTCACTTGATTGAGATATAATTAACAATTGTAATACTAAAATAATAATTTGTTAATCAAGGTGGGCATACTATTGGTACTATGGCCATGGAAGCAGAATATAGTCTACCGCAGCACACAGCAACTATAAATGTAATGTTACAAGACGACCCTAGAAGAATGCAACCAGAACCGTATGCCTCAAGTGCCATATATACAGAATTAAACTATCAGGTAGGTGTAAATTAATTAATGTGTTAATTATCAACATATCTTTTTTTTGTTTGAACGAAAGCTTTTTTATATGTAAGGTAAAACTATGATAACTGTATAAAATGAATTATATAGGTATATATTTATAAGTATATAATTATAGTATTAGAATATTAGAAGACTATCTCCGTGCACTATCCGGTCCGGGATGATGCGAGTAGCAGGAGATCGGTCGTCTTGGCGTTCATTGAAAGAGGCCTATGCCGAGCAGTGGACGGATAAGGGCTGATAATGATGATGATGAATTATAGTATATGTTATGTAAATCATTGAAATTGATTGTACATAGAATCAGTTTTCAACTTAAACATTTCAACATTATTGCGTGAAAATATTTACATAGAAGTATATTATAGGATCAAACTGATGCAGAAGATTCGTGTATAAAATGCGCAAGGAGTCCAGAATCGTATGACAATAGTATGGTCAGGTCATTTGCAGAAAGTAATCAGTATTCTAATGACGAATGTTCCACGTGCTGCCGAAGCAGTACTTCAACGTTAACAAAAGATTACAGTGACATGACAAAATGTGGCAACGACGATGACATACAAGACTTATCGCTAGATGAATGTCCATCGTGCAAGACCGTGCAGTCCCGGTCCTCTAGTCAACACGATGGGAACAAGGAATGGGCAGTTGCGGAGGTTGAATATGACTATCCACAATGGCAATGGTTGGGTCGAGAAAATAGTTTTAGGCAAATGAGTATAGAATCAAAACATTCCAGACAAAGCGAACAAAGCAATTGTAGGATGAACTTATGTGATATTCTTCCCCCGCCACCGTATGAAAGGTAAGTCAAATTGTTATTTAAATATTAGTTCAATGCCAGAGTAGATAAATGTTAAGTAAATGATTGAACGAAGAGATATTTGCGACATACAAATTCTTGCAGACATGTTGAAAACTTTTTTTTAGATATACCGCTACATAAGACTTAGCTGAACATAAAATAAAGATCTACTTTTTAGTATTGCCACTCCGGTGTACTTACTTTTAGATGGTTTGTATAATTACAAAAGTTGACCTAGAAATATTCTAGAATCGATTGATTTTCTTATATATACATTATCAAATCTAAATCACCCAAATCTGTTTAATGTCGCAGCGTACATGAATTACAGAAGTTGTGTTTGAAATTGTTACAGAGAATCACAATACAGAGAAATGCGTGCGTTTACTAATAACTCAGGGACGTCCGGTTGTTCGGGGCACACATACCGCAGTTAATTAAATTGTGTTGTGACTCAATATCATAGAAACATACAAAGCAATAATATATTATAACATGTACATACTGTATTAAACTTATTTATTATTTATCATCGAAACACTAATATTTACTTTAGATGAAAGGAAGGAAAATATTGAAATAGTTGATAATAGTAGAATAGAAAAATCAAACAACGAAGTAATAGACTTGTATAATATTGTTACTAAACTAGAAACAGCTGTACGATATCAACATTTCAATGTGAAAAACTAAGAATTAAATGTATGTTGTGAATATTTTTACCTAGTAGTGTTATATGGTACGGGTAATGTATATGTTTTTCGAATAGACTGCTTATAGTAAAGTTTAGAATAAGTATATCATGATGTCTGTCGGGCTAGTTGGACAGTAGTTCTATATTTTCATAACGGATTAGAAACCAATACTAACATTATCATCTTTATATTTGTCCCATGTGAAGTTTGGACCCATGGTGTGGTTTCTGTTGTAAACATGTGGTCTTCATTGCTGTTAAAAAATCCGATTCGTAATCACGAAGAAGAAAAAAATCACGAGTTTCTTTACCTGGATAAATTTCGGTCTACCCTATTCATAGTATAGTACGTCGAGGCAATGTTAAATTATTACTAACCTATCAGTATCGTATTCGTTAAGCACAGTGGAAGCAAAAAACATATCCTTAAGGTATTGTAATTATTAATATTAGATTAAAGGTCAATAACAGTACTATTTTTCTTGGAACGATGTACAATTCTGGGACTTTTTATAATTGAAACATATTTTATCTTATACAAGGTGTTTCTTAATTGATACTAAGCCCGAAACTCACTAAGAACACGAACAATGAATAAAATATAATCCCACATATAAATAACCAATATGCATTAAATTATCAAAAGACTTTATTAACTCATTCCACCATGCAAAATTATTGTCACCTTCCGCTCCGTACAAAGCAGCCACCGGCATTTACCCTTCTTTCTGTATCCACAAAAAAAAATAGATTTTAGGGATAAAATGTACCGTTGCTTGGTAGCCATTGCAAACTATGCTATCGCTGATTATAATCCAACTGACATGGGTTTTCATGTCAAGTAGGAGACACTTTGTATAATGTTTATATTTGCACATATCGTGTGCAATAAATATGATGTGCCATATCTATCCGTGCATATACATAAAGTATACACTTTATCCATTTTATGCAAGCGGTTATAATTACATTATTTATTAATTATGATTGATGAGAAAAAACATCCCGACCAGAATAACGGTCAATGTAAAAAACCTATTAGAACCATTTTTTCCAATTAACAATACAAACTATTGCTTTTACCGAGTTATCATCGCTTGTATTATCTATATTCATGTTAGGCGGTATCGACTGTTTGTAATTCGTCTTTTTAAGGTTCATCTCTCTCTAGTGACTGTGATATAGTATAATTTTTCGATTGATTTTTCATTTTGTAAATACTTTTGAATATTTGATATCCTTATACAATTTTATCTGTACTTATTTATTATGTAGATGTAACGGTCTTAGTCATAGTTTCATTGGATACGTCAACGAAAACGGACACAGTTGTAGAGTTTTGTACCGAAGTCAGTATAGTTGATTGACTATTTGTATACCATGATAAAACGACAGCAACAATAAAGATCTATTGGATTTTTAGTATTTGTTTTTGTCCCGTTTTATATTTATACCAAAATATCGACGTTTTTGACGATGTTGCGCGTCTCAATATAATGTTAGTGGTCTGAAAAACCAAAATATGCCAAAATGTAAATAGTATGCAGTAAAACAAGTAGTATTAATGGCTTCTGCTTTAATGAGTAATTTTTTTAGTCTTTTTCATAACAACAGATGAGCCATATAACCGGTCTACGTCAGTATCATTAGGGTACCCTTCAGCGGGGGTATTGTTTACACACACATTGTTTACTTTAATACTGACGTAGACAGATTTTCACAGGTATCCAGAGAAACATTGCTTTATCCAAACTCCAGCGGTGGTTGAGTCACTTACAACTCTCACAAGCCGTTCCAAACCCCACTGCGTAAATCTCACCACTTTTCCAGTGTTATTTGAATGGGAGTATCTCTTTTGGTCTCACCATCCGCTTACAATACAGCAATTTCACTGATTTCCAATTAGTAAATATCCAAATAATTTTCAATGAGCTATCAAAAACAATTATATTTTCAAAAATCTGATTACTAAAATTTGAATACATTTTAACTCACCCACAACCTACTATTAATCGAATATCCACAATGGAATATTTATACATTATATAAGCATACTACATAAAGGCTGATTGATAGCTGGCCGAAACGACGAAGTAAAAAAATATAGGCAAACAAAAGTTATTACAATATTTTCTATCATCTTTTCGAAAATGGAACGCTAAATTTGAATTTATTCGAACTGATAAAATTTGTGTGCTTGCGTCGACCTAGAACTTTAACTGCCGTAAATTTTCTCAAGAATGAAAAGAAACGTTAAATATTTTACATCAACATTTGCAAATGAGCAAATTTTGCGCGCGATTTGTGCCGCGTTTGCTCACTGTTAACCAAAAGCAACGTCGAGTGGACAATTCGTCGGAGTGTTTAGCGCTGTTGTAGCGAGATACTACGAGTTTTTTGTGTCGTTATGTGACAGTAGATAAAAAATGTATATTTCAATATACTCCTGAAACAAAAGAACAATCTAAGCAGTGGACAGAAAGCCGAAAACATGCACCGAAGAAAGCAAAAACGATTTTGTTGGCCGGCAAAGTGATGGCGACTGTTTTCTTGGGATGCTGGAGGGAATATTTCTATGCATTTTTTGCAAAGAGGAAAAACATTAAATGGAGAATATTATGCAAGCTTGCTGAAAAAAATTTGTGAAGAAATCCGAAAGAAACGGCCTCATTCAGTCAAAAAGAAAGTTGTATTCCACCACGACAACGCACCTGTGCACTCGTCGTTGCAGTTGCCAGACTCCATGAATGAAGGTTCCAATTGTTACCGCATCCTCCACATTCCCCAGATCTGGCTCCGTGGGACTTCCACTTATTCCCGAATCTCAAGAAATGGTTCGGTGGCCGAAGCTTTTCATCAAATGATGAAGTCATCGTCGCCATAGACGAGTATTTTGGAGGGTTAGAGAAAATATTTTATCAAACTAGTGTAACGGCATTTGAGAAGCGCTGGACTAAATGTATCGAGGTAATAGGAAATTACGTTGAGAAATAGAATCGTTTTAAATAGATTATTAAAGTTCTTCTTTGTTGTTTCAGATACTTATCAATAACCTCTCGTACAATAACACGAAACTCTACTTCACCACTAGCTCATATACATACAGCACATATCTCGGTCCCAATTATGATAGGATTACAACTGAAAGTGTAACAACAATTAAAACCTTAATCAACTTTCGTCGTAAATGGTTGAGCACGTTTTTGTACGTAGATTCGCAGGCTGCGTAGAAGGGCGTTACCATGGCGACAGGCTAGGAGCCTACCCCTGCACGCCCCTGCACCCTTGTTATTAATACCCGTAATAATTAAACTTGATTGCATTTCACACCAGGTGTTGGATGACGGCTCTTGTCAAGGAATAAAACTTATGACCCCTCGTCAATAAAGCAATGAAGAAGCTAATTATAGTGAAGTTTGAGTAATGAGATGGCGAAGAGTTATATTTTGCTATTTAAACTTTTTTATAACGTCACTTCATGAACTCTTTTTTTATTAATTTAAATAAAACAATTATAGTACTCTTTAATTACAACCATACCTTGGATAGCGGTGTATTTCCTTGAATATAAGTCACAACAAGAAAGAGATGTTATAAAATAATATAGAAGTTCATAGACAGAACAGGAAAGGATACGTCTTTAGCGTAGAATGAGTATCTATGTTACTAACAAACAATATGGAACAAGTCCGAAATAAAAAAGCTTTTTATTATCTAGCTATTTAACACCATCGTATTCGAAAAAACCATTACATCAAAGTTATATTATAATTATTTATGATTTCACACATTGTACATGGCTTGACATGATGTTATGGAGCTGTATTAAGATCTAAAATCTTTAAAGAAAAAAAAAAAACGAAAAAAATCATATATGTGAACGACGTCCAGCAAGGAGCAGAGAAAATGTTTTAGGAAAAGAAATCAGCTGTTTTGGTGTATATAGAACTTATAAATAAACCCAAAGTTTAGCAACACACGGTTTTATAACGAAGCTATTGATTTGCCTCCACGTTTAGGGATGTTTATTTTTTCAATCTTGTTCGTTTTAATCAGACCCCACTTGCGCGTTTCCGTCAAAGCAAAGAGCACTCCGCCGTGTCACAATGTCGAGTGACAGAGAAAAATTGAATGAGATGTACGCAGTGTAATTTGAAGCGAGACGTGCTCTGAAAAGGTTAATTTTCATGCTCTTATAAAATACTCGCACTTTTTCATAGGCTGTTGGGCGAAGAATTTTTTTTACAGAGTTAACTGGCTGTCGCGACTTTGGGATTTCATGCTAATACGTCGTAACCTTGGGTTGCTCTAATAGGAATGCAACATTATTCTACGTTTAGAGAAAGTGTGTACTGTGTGGTCTGATGGTTAGCAGTATTAAACCACGTGAGGTTGCAGTTTCGGGTCCCGGGTTTAGCCAAAAATTTTAATCATCTCAATTTCTAACAACACTCCGAAGTAAATACTCCCCGGTGCTTTGGAGTGCATGACAAGTCATCAGTTCGGCGCGTGATTTGTCTCCGGTCGTGTCGGACCACTGCCATCATCTCATTGGAATAGGAGAACGAGGAAATACTCGGAGGACGTACTCGAGGAGGCCGCTGTAGCCGAAATTCTATTCGGAGGCTCATTCAGTAAAAGGTACATCATTTTCCATGTCTAAAAGACTTACACAATCTTTCATACTCAATAACGAAGAATTACTACATATTCATAAAGGTTATGATGTCATTTGCTGCTCCACTTTTTACGAGACCCTTCTTATCACTTGTATAAGTACAGACGGTATTATATTATATTTCATAGAGTTAGTATTAAAAAAATATCGCCGAATATTATTTAATATAAAAAAAGTTATTTAAATGGTTATAACACAATTATTTTCTTTTAAATACATTTCGTACAACATGAATATAAAATTTAATTAAAACATAAAATTTGATATTTATTAAAAGTTTTTTATTATAATTTACGTTTCCTTTTATTGGGTGAAGTCACGATTTTTGAGAAATAATTATTAAAATACACGTAAAATTGTAAAGGCGAAGTGGGGTGCATGAATTACCCATAACACGGCGACTGAAAGTACTTTTGTAGCTATAATTCGTTCTCCTTCGTTCCGGGGTTCCGTATGATATTTATAGCCATAGATAAGGCCTACAGATGGCGGCTGCGGAATTCTCTCCCCCTGATACTTGTTGAGTTATAGTATCCAATTTCCAGTTCTGCACTTGAGGTGGGTGAGGTTTTAGAAAAATTCTGAAAAATACGACACTTGTAAGTTGCTGAATTCAACCCAAAAATTTGTAAGTATGGCTGGCTGCTATTTTTTGTGAAATGATAATTGAATAAAAATGGCTTTTTAATTGTGAGTTAGTGCCTCGGGTCGGCACGACTCGACCGGGGGGAAGGGGGGGAACATGTCTTTTACATACTACTATAAAATGATGACTACGTTTCGTGCAGTTTGTCATTCGCCGGTGGTCCATTGGAGGATATAGGTTTAAAGATGATAAGACATCGGTATAATCACTAACGGATATTGATGGGTATCAACAGTCACTTTAGAAGGGCTCATTTTGCTAGAGGAGTTTCAATACACGTACCTATCAATAAAAATGGGAGTAAAATTTCTAAGAAGTCATATATTATGCGATATTTTTATTTCATCATTACCTCAATTGAAACCAAACAAATTTGGATATTTTTTTGTTAGGTAAACGTAGATGTTTAGCCCGCGCTTTTTCGTAGGAGTTATTCGATGACGTTGTTAAAAAAAATCTAAATTATTACATGTAATCCTAACTGTGGATTACATTACTACCTACCTAACCATAACTACCTCTTGCTGAATTGATACATCTAAGTTTGGTAATGATCAATTGGTATAAAGATCTACGTCGAATTAAACTACGTTTTATGGTCGGATAGAGGCTGATGCGGATGAAGATAATGACAGTACGGGTTGTAGCATGTTACATAATAGTTTCATTTGAAATCGATTAGAAACGACCCTAGGGCGTTAGTCACGGGTGAAAATCAACACAAATAACGACGTCGCCTCGTACCGCCATACCGCCGTAGGGGTCACGCGATCAGTACCCGTTTTTGGTGATTTATTGCCAGAATAAACAATGACTAATTTTAAATAACCAAAGTGTCTATGATATGTAATTGTACATCGATCGTTTTATTGATGTTGTTAGTTTTATTGTCTGTATTTTGTGGTTAGCATTTATCTACGGATTCGGTGATTGTTTAAAAGTTTTATTTTAAAGCCAGTTCAGATTTTGTTAGTAAAGTACTACATACGCATTTTAAGGACGTCTACTTGCAATAAATCTGCTCAGCATGGCCGTGAAAATATTATTTACATAGCAAAAACGAAACGAAGTACGTACGTTGTTTGGACTGATTGCGTATCTGTGGTTTGTCTTAATTTCTATTTGCTTTATCAGAGTTATTAGGTGATACTTGTCCTTTGGTGATACGGGTGTCAATAGATTTCCTGTGATTAAATAATCCGAACATTTTGTTCCTCAAATAAATACATTATTTATATTCCTGTGCTTCCAACAAAATAAGAAAATATGCATGCAAGTCATATTTTCTTATCTTGTACAGTAGTAGGTCAATATACGACGAGAGCGTTGAACAGGTGAAATGGTCAACGCTCTCGTCATCAACGCTTCAGAAGATAAGGTCAAGCCCAGATAATGCGTTTGATAATGATTGACACACAAAAATGTCATGAACAATTACACGTCGCTTTTTGTATTCCCCACCAGTCGAGTAGGATATTAGGAAAAGGTAGTGCCTTGCTGTATTGCAGCCGACCTCGCACGACCGAGGACATGCCTACCTCTCGCTCCCATGATATATAGCTCTCACTCACGCTGCTAACTGACTGTATTAGTAGACTGTGGCGTTTCGTGCGGTGTAAGTTTTTGGTGCCCTATTGAATAGCAGGAGCGCATCTGCGTAGCAATCTGGTGCGTCGGTAGTTGTCAAAATGCTCGGGCTGCTTGCTTAGCTCCTTAAATATATATTATTTGCTTATATGTATATAAAAAGTTCATCCGCATTTTACGCAGATTCACAAACTTCAGATGCCATATATTTTTTTCCTTTTGTAGGGCATGTAGCTTCCTTGAAGATTTAAAACTCTACCGCTGTTGCACCATGAGATTAACAAATTCTTCAAATATCATTTTTTTTTGTGGTGAAGATTACTGTCTACAAGTATCACAAGGCCGAACGGTCCGGATGATTCGGTAAAATCGCCGGGATAAGGGTTTACACAATACCTGCTCCGAACCTTTTCCTTAGTTATAAATATCGATATAAACGCGGAAGAAAAAGTCGCATATCTTTCTTAAGGAATTGCGCGAATGGAGGAATTTGATAAAATGAATGATAGCAGAAGGCTAGTATTTTTATATAATTTGCATGAGACTTTGTTATTTTAATTAAATAAAATAATGCACACATATTAAGCAAACAATTAGGCTCATGTATTAAACAAATTGTGACTCTGTCGAAATTATTACGATATATGACATTTTATTTTTATTTACAAAAAGAATTTTTTGACACAGTCAACCTTTATTTGAAGTTAAATGTTATTTTTATTTGACACATTTTGTTGGGACGTTAAAGTATATCAACAAACATGGTTAACATTCCCTTTACGAAATTGATTGCACAACTAACTCAATAAGTATTACACATTAATAATCTTGTAATATCTAGATAGGTATATCAGAAATATAAATTACAGTGCATTTAAGCAATGAATATATCATTTAGGTCTTAAAACTAGATTAGTAAATGTAAATGAAGTTTCTAGGCGGAAACATGCTATCTGTCTGTCAAACCCTTATCAACTAGAGATTAAATTGTAATACTACCTTTCTGCAATATGTAGGTCCCTGATGCATAAATATTTTAATGTGTATAAAGTTATGCGATTGTAACATTATATATTACTTCGATTATATCATCCTTTCTGCAAATATTACTACTTGTCATGTTAAACATAACAATCCATATACGTGTAGGTTATGCATAAGCTGTGGAATACTTTTTTCCTAATTATTAATGTCAGCAGTGGAAGTCTAATTCTGAGTTCCATTGGGCATAATTATCCATCATCGCCCTTTGGATGTTCTTATGTCCAAAATTGTGCACTTTATCATTGTAGGACCAGCTACCACCGTCCGTATTCCTAACCCGTTACAACTTTGGGCTCTTCAATAAAATCTTTGTCATAATAAACCCCCTATTAAGGTAAATGACCATCGTTGCTTACCTTAAAAGGAAAAAAACGAAACCCCTATAGAAATCACTTTAGTGTTCGCCTATCTGTCCGTCGCTACGTCTGTCAAGATCTTCGTTCCGGAAATACGTGGGGAGATCAAGCTGAAATTCTGCAACGTTTTAAAGCACAGAAAAAAATCGCTTCTAAGTCAATCAAATCAAAACATCCAGCCGTGCCAGATGGGAGCTCACAAAAATCAACGGGGTACTTGCGGTTGACTTGGAATCATAAAAAATGGCAAGAAGTAAGAACTTAAGGTACAAATATAGAAATAAATTTGAAAATGCCTAAAGTATAAATATATCACTGAAAGAACTATTACAAACTTATGTTTACATTTCATTATAAGTATTCATTTTCATTATATATACATTTCATACATTTTTCTTGTTCGTATTCTAAAACCAGCAACGCGGCTGCTCCTGGGCTTAGTGGGTGTTAAATTGGTCATTGCACACTCACATACCGCATAAAACGCGATAGTGTAGCGTTTATATCAAAATCCTTCACATGATGGCGCGTTTTATTCATAAATATGCAAGCATGCGTCTATTGCTACGTAGGTATGGCATTTTATCTGATTTTCATACACAGGATTATTATATGGTATCGTATTCCATAGAAGATTTATTAAGCTACATGACCAGTATGTTGTTATGAAAGAAATAATTCCTATGCCACAGCCAATAGACACAGGTCATAATAATTATTATAACATATCGTATACCTGCAACAACTATGCTTACTTATTTCAAATTCAACTGCATGTCAACGTAACGTCTCTACAGTACAAAATAAATCAGAGCCAGCTCTCTTTTACACTAGGAAATGAATGGGAAACATTGGGATGTCAGGTGGAGCCGATTAATCGCTATTTTATCACTCCAATGAATCTCGCAACTTTTAATGTCCGTACTATTAACTTCGTGACGCTGTTTCCTTTATTCTATTTTTAAAGCAGCTTACATTTTGCATTTTTTTTTATTATACGACAGTCCAAAAGAAAGAATGTTTTGTTTTAAGAGTACATTTGTGTGTTGTTTATTGTTTGATTCGTTTTATTCAGACGTACATTAGTGAGTTTTAGATAAGAATTGATTTAAGGAGCTCGGTCTTAAAAAATATTAGTAGTAAAATGGCGTGACACATTAACCAAGCGAACTAACTCCAGCTATGGGCCGAAGTTGATAGACGCCATGTTTGTTTTTTATTAAAACAATATTACTTAAATATTAATGTTATATCAATGTTTCGAGATATTTCAGTTAAAAACGGCATTTGAATCATTGTAATTTTATGTAGGTGTGTATTGTATTAAAATCAGATATTCAATATTAAAGATCTGACCGTAAAATAAAAGAAAAATGCCAAGTTATTTTTGAAAAGATATCATGACATACGACATTTTGTTTTATTATATACCTATAAAAATGTTTTCCAGTCAAGCTGTAGTCACCGCGCTAACACCAGTTTACACAAAGCTATTTATATGCATATGCGTTGCCTTCTTTTACCTCATCCAGGTAAACAGAATATAGGGGATATTTTTCGTCACGCACAGCGCACAGGATTCGCCACTATAGCCATCGAGGCGCTTAGAATTTACTATTCTGTAATTATGTTATCATAATATTCATGTCATCATTGTTATCATGCTACTTTTATGTTTTCAACCTATGTTTATAGCATATCCTCAGCTACTTAAAGGTAAACATACATAACAATGTGTATTTGATGTTTCAAAGTTAGCACTCAAAGCAACATAAAAGTAATACAAGCGGCTGTTCGAGCGCCCTAACATTATCTACTGCCATATTTTTAAGTAAATTACAAATAGGTACGTCGTATACGTATACGAGTACCATCAGTTGCCGTGCGTGCCATCACGACAGGGGGATCGCGAATACGTACGGTGTGCTTACAGATTAAAACAAATTGTATGTGACATAGGATAAAAAAACAGTATGATAACGTTCATAATATTTATCATTGATTGCTTTGCTTTTTAGTTATTTATTCTACTGTTGCATAGCCGACAAATACGAAGCACACTTGATTAATGAGAAATGAATACTGATGTACACCGCATGGCCAAAGCTCTGTCACAGTTGCCCATTCGGCTTCTAATAAACCAGAATATTTGTATGTTAAAATTCATATGATAGGACCAGGACAAGGAATATAGGAACCCAACCCATTATTACAGTTTATGGAGAAACTATTTTATGTACCAAACCGTCTATGGTCAAGCATCATTAATGTCAGACCAAACTAAAAATATGTACATTAAATTTAATAAAGCACTTCTATGCGGCTGGTGATTAACTTTTTGGTTAAATTTGACCACAAAATATGCATGCATAAGTAAAACCTTTAAGCTACCGAACTTTTCCACAGAATGACTCCCATAGAATTAAATTTTTATTATAAGCTGATTGGT
The DNA here is from genome assembly GCA_017140195.1 of Eumaeus atala. NCBI lineage: Eukaryota > Metazoa > Arthropoda > Insecta > Lepidoptera > Lycaenidae > Eumaeus > Eumaeus atala. Next base: position 540,889 of record JAFELO010000383.1, on the reverse strand, counting down.
TTAAATTTATACATTACCAATAAAACAAAATCGTGGCATATCTAGTGTTTTTGTTTATACTTGCTAACATCCGAAATTCTTGGTCGTGATAAAAATACATATTATACTCCTAAAGGTATGAAGGAACCCTTTCAATTTCTATAAAATGAAATATTACACATTAATTTAAGTCTCTTCAATAACCATCATGATCAATCTTTATGGCAAAGACTGACGCTGAAAGTGAGACTTATTAATTAATTTTAGGAAACCAAAAAGTCTGATACTACTTTAATAACAATTAACTTGGGCCGGATGCTAAGTAAACCACTTTATTATAGTTTGATTATTACGAGTGAAATATATAATTTTGAATTGAAGTAAGATATTAGTAATCACTAATAAATGCGATTGACCTATGAAATAACGATTTATGTACGGTGAGATAGCTTCAATATGAATAAAAAAAATCACCTTTAATTAATCTCAATTTGAGCGAACACAAATGGTTAATTGTACATACTGATATATTTATACGTTGACTCTTGGTACCAGTTATCGCGGTGTGTACGACGAAGCAGCGGAAACAATTTTTTTCGTCTAGTTTCCCCGCCGCATTTACTGACTTTCCTGGCTGTCGCTTTTTCCATTTCGACGGCGGGAACATCTTTTCAAGTGTTCTTGAAGACGTGTTGGTGTGATAATGATTTTACTTTTAGATCGTGTCTAATGTATCGATGTAAATAAAATATATTTGCTTCACTTTGCTATGGGTAATGATCTTTTTTGATTTACTGCTGTATACGCGATTGACATCATCTTCCACATATGCTTACTGATTCATCTCAATACTTACAATGCTTTGAAGAGTTTTAATTACAAGGGAGACCGATCAGTAGTTGGATCTTAAACAATTTATAAAGACTGATTATATTCCGGGTCACTTACTTGTAATATATTAGTAATAGGTAGTGTCATGCTGAATTGCAGAGGAATTGGGCCTGCACGGCCGGGTGTTCCTCTTGCTCACATGATACCGGTGCGTTGTAAAGTGACATTTTCGGTGCTCAATTCGTACGATTTGTGAGTAGCTGGTGCACCAGGGGGGAGGGGTACGGAGCAAAAAAGAGTGTCGCATCCGCATAGTAATTATGCTAACTTTCATGCGCGTCGGTAGTCGTAAAAAGGCTTCTTTTTCACATTTCTACCCCGACAGTATAAAAAATCGTTATAAAATGTTTTATGTAAAGAAAGACATGAAATCACTCGCTGGGAACAGCTAGTCAAGAAATAAAAACTCAAACACCACCGCTTTCCCCGATCCAATGTTTGTTTTCTTTGTGTAGTTTGAGGAGAACCAGCCGTTCATATGATCAACAGAATGCGCGTACGCAACGGGTGGTCTTTATCATTTTAATGTACACACTCAACCAAAACATTAAATGCTAAAATACAGAATCAACAGCGTTATACAAATATCGTAAACGCACGAACAAAGACTGTTTTATTCATACGCCAATATTAGCTGGAGGCTTTATGACAGCTCTAAATTTTAAATACTTATGATTCAGAATTCCATTTTATACCTATAGTAGATTTGGAAAGGAATTCTGTTTGTAAATTTTATCTCTTACCTTTACAGTTTTGTTTTATAACATTTAGACTGGCTCGTGGTCTAGTTGTAATGTTTACACATGTGGTTGACCACAGATCCAACTACTGGGCGTGAGATCTCGTGTTCCTGTACGAGGTTGGACCATCAGGTGCTACTGAACTGATTTAATTTATATTAACCGATTGACTTCGGGAAACTAGCGGCGTTACACCACCTTGCCCTGACGAGCAAGTTCAACTGTCGTTTTTGCGCCTAATTTCTCTCACGTTGACTCGAACTGCCATCCCATCGGAATTGGTGAATGAGGGTATTGAGAGTTCCTGGGCGTCGGAAGAAAAACCAGAACACATGTGAATGTCGTGCATTGGTAAATACTAAATTGTATGTTGGACAAAGTGCGCACGTAAAAGATAATTTTTGTTACTCTTATTCTGGCACATACAAGCCAGCAAGAACTGGAGATGACAACCCAAAATTAATGAATTTACTCAAAGACAAACTACAATAAATACTACATAAAATAATATTAATGTTTCGCTTACTATAGTTCGTTTGTCACTTGTTATGTGCATCGCCAGCGGACAAATCAAATAAATTACAAACCTAACGAGGTTTGATAAATATTTATATGAATACATTCGGTTATTTCACAAACACTCGTGTGCAATGGCGTACGCGCCGTGTTTGCTGTGCTGTAAGTCAAAATGTAAGGGCACTCGTGTACTGTGTACATAGCGGTAAATTTGGATAATAGCCGTCTAAAATATGCGTATAAATAACCATAAATGTCATATCTGAGTAAACATGGTCTAACCAAATAAATTAGGCTCCAATCACCTCTAAGGCTGTATGCGTTGTATTATGTATTCTAGATAATAGAAGATAAGGTGTCGAATTGCGTGGTTTTGAATAAGCTCATATACTTAGTAAGAAAGTGGGAAGACGAGCTTCGTGCAGTAGCCGGTCCGGGATGGATGCGAGTAGCAGAAGATCGGTCGTCTTGGCGTTAATTGAAAGAGGCCCCAGTCCAGCAGTGGATCGATAAAGGCTGCTAATGAACTTGGTAATAAAAAACGAGTAAAAGACAGTGCCATTCTGAAGGACAGCTGAATTGGGTCGGATCGCCTTGGGAGGTAAATCTCGCTCATATGACACCGCCACCAAGTGTCAGCTGTTCTGTCGCGTTCCTTGCGGTTTGTAGGTATTTGGTGGCCGCTTGATGGAGGCGAAGAGGTAGAGGACAACACATCTGCATAGCAATTAGGTGGGTGTCTAGTTAAGTAAAGGCGTCAGTCAGCAACCATAAGACACTGACTGCTCGTTTGTGTACTATAAAAAGATGTTGATTGACAAAGTCGTCTGGCTGATGATGATGATAATGACGACAAAGTGCCTTTTCAAGCAATGTTTTACGCAATAGTTAACAAAAATAAATAATAATAAAATTAAAAAATAATAAAAAATAATGTGTATTTTGACGAACAAGGGACGTGTAGCGTGCATCAAATACAAAGAAGTTGTTGAGATGAACCGAGTCGATACCAAATTTCACAGTTATTCTCTCTTTTATATAGATTTAAAAAAAGGCAAAAAAAAAATAAAAAAGAAAAAAGCAACATGTGGTCAGGGGCTACAAATAAATTTCTTTTTATAATTTGACAGTACATTGGTTTGTCCATAAAGTAAGATCTCAGATGTATTTTATTGGACGATGACACGCATAAACTAAACATGATTTCGCTCTTACAAATTTCGACCAATTATTCTTTAAGATGATTAATAAAGACATTAATCACACGGGATAAGGCCCATTATTGTATATGCCTTTGAATAATTATAACATTGCATGCAATAAGGGCAGGTGTCCAGAGAGGTTGTGGCGGGACCTCAGAAACAGGCCCCCTGCTGGGTGTGAAGGCTCTCCGGATAACTCTTTGACGCCACGTTATGGATGTATTGATCATTATGTTCATATTAAAAAGAATAATAACTCTTTTAGAACCATTGAAATGATCGGAAGGCAAATGACGTTCTTATAAGATGGTATATTTTGAAAGTAATCATCATCATGAACGTTTCTACATTCAATATTGACTGTGTTCGTCAGTCTCTATGGAAGAAGACCATTTCAATATTGACTGTGTTCGTCAGTCTCTATGGAAGAAGACCATTTCAATATTGACTGTGTTCGTCAGTCTCTATGGAAGAAGACCATTTCAATATTGACTATGTTCGTCAGTCTCTATGGAAGAAGACCATTTCAATATTGACTGTGTTCGTCAGTCTCTATCGAAGAAGACCCTTTCAATATTGACTGTGTTCGTCAGTCTCTATCGAAGAAGACCCTTTCAATATTGACTGTGTTCGTCAGTCTCTATGGAAGAAGACCATTGCAATATTGACTATGTTCGTCAGTCTCTATGGAAGAAGACCATTTCAATATTGACTGTGTTCGTCAGTCTCTATGGAAGAAGACCATTTCAATATTGACTGTGTTCGTCAGTCTCTATCGAAGAAGACCATTTCAATATTGACTGTGTTCGTCAGTCTCTATCGAAGAAGACCATTTCAATATTGACTGTGTTCGTCAGTCTCTATCGAAGAAGACCATTTCTGAAATCTATGCCTGCTTGGGCTTACCTCAGACTTTACTTCACTATATCTTAGCTAAAATTGAATAAACAAAAGCTCAAGGTTTAGATTTATTGCAATCGGAGCCTTTTTACAACTACCGACGCCCATGAACATCCACATAATTAGGTCGCAGATTCGAATCCCGCCTAGGTCATGGATGTCTATATATGTATTATGTTATGTATTTCATTTATAAAAATATTAAATTTATTTCTGTTACTCAGTACCGGCATCACAAGTCCTTACGGTACCACCACAGGACTTGGCTAAAGTGATGTTATAAGTCCACAGATATTATTATTATTATTCATTATATGCAATCACAATTAAATCATAAAAATTGATTAAGTGAGAGTTGAACTCGCACATGGACGGTCCCGTACACATTAGAGGAACGACCGTGACAATAATAATATAATAACATCTGCGGACGTAGTAGCTGGCAACTGATAAAACTTCACAAACTTATATTTGCAGCCGTTTGCATAAACTAAAGTCTAAATGTCAGTTTGAAATAGTTTTTGTTTCAGGGATAAAATTATAAATTGAATTTTCGGGGCATCGTCTGCATCATTAACGATGACCGGCTGGCGCAGTGGTAACGCAAGCGCGAATGCCGCGAACTTTACGTCCGAGTGCGTATCCCGCCCAGGTCATAGACGTTTAACTATGTACTTCATTACCTATTTCTTTAATAAAAATCTGAATCTATATCTTAAATCTTTAAAAATATGAAATATATTTCTGTTGTCTAATAACTCTACTTAAAAAAAGCCTCACGGTATTTCACTCATGGCTACGCTAACATTGTGTGATACGCCCTTCTGGCTCACTTATGGTCGGTTGGATGGTAATTAAAAGCATTTTCTCTGCATTAAAAAAAGCATGGTGTGATAAGTTTTAACATTATTTATTATTATTAGGACTTCTTGCCAATTTCATGATTCTACTCCAACTTAACTTAACTTCAACTAACTACCTTTGGGCTTTCTTTCAAGACAGACGGAGAGTTAGACAACAGAATGACAGTGCTGACAACAAATGATCTTATGAAGATTCCACTTTTTTAGGTAGGTACGGAACCCAAAATATATAATAAACTGTTTAGTGACAGTTAAGTGGGCGCGGGTTTTACTGGTCGATAATAATGGAAAATCTAAAGAAAAGATTATCTTTAATCTCCACATCTTGGGCGTTATTTTAATAATTTATCGTGGAACTAAAAAAGGCACTCCCGTCGAAGTTAATTAAAATGTCCCGGAAAGGACGACCATTACCGGGGATGAAAAAGCGATTTCCCTCAAAGAGGGTTTTAAAGGAATCGACGAGTTTCAAATCTATTTTAGTAAGGGTCCATTTTAACTAGCTCTTTATGGTGCCCATGTTTTCTTTTTTATTTTTATTTTAAACTGATCCTTGGCTTATTTTATACGAGAGGTGTTAGCTCCTTCGCTGTTTATTTAGTCAAACACAGATTTTCTTTCTAAGAAGATATGTGTTTTATATAACTCCTGTAAGAAGTTTACGCTGACACCTTTTGTTAATGGCACAAGGATTGAAACATCACCAACATCATCACCATCAGCCCGACGACGACGACTGCTGGTGATAGGCCTACCCCATAGAGCTCCATTGGTCACGGTCATATTGGAACATCACACTTTCATTTCTCTTACTTATCATCAGCATAGCTTTCACAAGTTGCCATTCATTCTTCATTAGATGACCATAATGCTTATATTCCCTGTGACGCAATAAAAATAATTATCGTTATGTTGTATAATTATTTTATATAGTTCATTCTCATAGAGATCCTTATTCTTTCTGGTATTCATGTTCGTAGGATCATCATTATTTATACATATTACGATAAATTCACAAAAGAACTAATAAAAGTATTTTCACATCTATCTGTTGCATATCTGTGCTATGACAGCTGATGTGTTAGACACATACAATATCCAGTGCGGCCCCGTAGGCCATGAGATGAGGACACCTTGGGTGTGTATCTCAGAGGTGTGTTATAGCTTGCCATCGTACATGCAATACTCCTCGCCTAGAGCCCATCTCTTAGGACGGTCACACAGCCCTTCATATGTCAACCTGACGTAACGCATCAACACATATAAGTATATAACACTAGCATTAGTTATTGACATGCAATAAACATAACATGATGCAAAATTCAAATAAACAAACGTTCTTCTTTAAAAAAACTAGCAGTCCGTCTCCGGTTCGCACAGATATTTCACGAAATATGGCAAAAATTCATTTATTTACAAAAGTATAAAAATTATAAATTAATGTCAATAAAATAAAATGTCCTCCTTTATGACAAAAGAAGAAGACGTTTGTCGGGACAGCCAGTTGTCAATAATTTCTGCAGTAAAATGAGGATTTATTTAGATTTTTTTTTTCACAACTTTGGTTACATTACCGAAGTGATATGTACCGTAGCGAATGATCAAAACGTCATTATCTAGCCTATGTTCTTCACAAATAATGTAGTATTCTAATGATGAAAGGATTTTTCAAATCGGTCCAGTAGCTTCGGAACACTTTCAATGCTAACAAACAAACAACTCTTTATAATATTTGTATAGATATAGACTACTTCAATAAAAATATTTTCTTTTTTGCTACATCCGTCCCGAATTTGTTTCGCAAACACTGCAATATACGCTTCCTATATAATTGGATTCAAACAAGAGTAATTCGTGGTTTCCCACTTCAGCTATCGCTTATATGATTTATGTGCGTTTAGTTATCAAAAGGGACTAGGAAGCGAGTTGAACTCGTTAATGTAAAGTAGCGGATTTGCCCTTGGGATTTGTAAATTATGGTAAGGGTTCAGGTCCTCCCTAATGGGACTTGTCTGCAGAGGTCTCACGATTAGCGGCTTTACCGGACACAAGTTTCCGAAAATGTCCGTTACAACACTTTATTACAAAATGTGCTTTAAGACTAAAGCGGCGTTTTACTAATGTTAAATAACTTAACATTAATGGCTAACTAATAACAATAAATCCTTTAGATAGTTTGCTTGATATCTTTTATGAATTATGAAAATGTGTTAAAGTGACAAACATAAATTTGAACAATTTTGGTGCCCATATAATAATTGCATTTTTTTTATAGTAGGGCCATCGAGAAATACATTTCTACAGCTACTGACACCCATGAACATCTATATAATTACTATGCCGATGCGTTGCCTTCCTTTCCTCCTTCCACCGGCGACAAATCACACGAAACGCACCATCCAAGAGTCACTTTACCCGGTATCTTGTGAACGAGAGGTATACTGGTCCATATCCCCTGCAGTGCAGCATGGCACTACCTCTTACTAAAAGTACTTTTACAATTATAATTAATTAATATGAATACATACAAGGTTCTGGCGCTGCTCTGAGGATCGGTTATCGAATCATTAAAAAATAATATCAGGTCATCTTGAAGAAACTTAAAAGTAGATAATTTCTTGCAAAATGCTACCTTTTCCTATACTATATTTGAAACATCGCTGCGATAGCTTCACCTAAAGACGTCCTGTGATCCGTATAATGTAATTACGATGTATGGGCGGTTTGTCTGGAACACAACAGGTCAGTGTGTGGAACAAACAACAGGACAATTGATCCGCTGATCTGTTGTAAACGGTTCTATTACGTGACGTAACCAGAGTTCAATGTGCTAACAGGGCTTATTATTGTCATCCGTTCGCCACATGCCCGCTTAATCTTTTAATATACTAGACCGCTCAGAAAGTATTGCGGGAAATAGGTTATATATATGAGACATTCGCTGGATATAGTTTATTCAGAAAATATTTACTTATAAGAAAATAAATGTACGTTCCAATTTCAAAGCATCCCTCTGATTCTTTACGACCCATTCAAAATTGTAGTGTCTTACGAAACATGGATCTACGTTAGGTACATTTTCGTGCTATGATTTTTTATCATTACAAATGTCACCTGCAACCGGGCGAATCATACGATAGGCTTCAAATGACATTTAACGATGAAGGTCCTTCGAAGGCAACCGTGTATCTTTGGTGTAACGAATTCAAGCGTGGTCGACGAACTTTGTGGGATGATGATAGAAGTGGTCCTTTAACGGCTGTTAAAGGAGAAAATGTGCTAACAGTGAATATTTTAATTCAATACAATAGGCGAGATTAATCTTCTGATACGTAATTCGCCTATTGTATGTGTGCTTAAGCACACAGTATTAAATTGGGAAGCGTTCATGAGAGATTAGAAAAACATCTACACGCTGGGTACCGCACACCACACCGAGGCATAGGATAGACCGAGAATAAATTAGACTCAGGCTCGTCTCAGCATGTTCACGACATCATTACAGGTGATGGATTTATCGATACGATCCATTAATGGAGCGGTCATTCATCTATAGAACATTGTGTCTTATTTTCGCAAAACTTTCTAAGTGTTCCACGTATCATAGTTCCATTCCTATATGTGTGTGTCACAGGACATTTTGTAACAACTGAATTGATCTTGATAATTTTTTGCGTATCTGATTAGCTTGGTTTTACATTTGAATGATCTTAGTAAGTTGTATTGTGATATATCATTTATATTTATATATTTATATGAACTGCCTCGTGGTCTAGTGGAAAGCACGTTCAGCCACAGACGTGAGGTCTCGTAGGTTCGAATCCCGGGTCGGACCATACAAAAAGTGCTATTAGGATTATTCAAATTGTAATGACTGTCCGAAGTTAGATAGTTGGCGATGTTGCAACCCCGTGCCTCGGAGTACACCTTAAGCCGTCGGTCCTGCGCCCGATTTCTCTCCGGTCGCGTCAGATTGCCGTCCCATCGGAATAGGAGAATGAAAGAATAGAGTACACTTGTGTCTTGGAGGTGTACTACGTCTCTATACTATAAAGTTATCTTCAGGGGGCTTGGTACAACTTGCCGTTGACCGTGATTAAAGCAGTGAACCAACGAAAGACTCATTGCAAGTTGTAGTAACAAATGATCTTTCTACGATTGATAATAATTTTCGTCATTAGTATGTTACAGAAGGAAAAACATTATTTAGATTTCCTTGGTGGGACTTAATTGATAGTTGCAACATATATTACTAATATTGTATTTTTTTTCAATTACAATGATATTTTGAATTTGTGTTGGCATCGCATTTTAAGAAGAGGTAGTGTCATGCTGCATAGGAGGAGGTAGTACCATGCTCCTATGCAACGGAGTTGGAGTTGGGCCAGCATGACCGGTGTGGTACCTCTCGCCCACATAATACCGTCGTGAAGTGACATCTTCGGTGTTTCGTGCGGTTTGTGAGTAGCCGGGGGCCCACTGGCGGGACGGAGGAGGGCAACGCATCGGCTTAGTAATTATGTGGATGTCCATGGGCGTCGGTAGTAAAAAGGCTCCGATTACTCGTTTGTCCCCCTATTGTAGAAAAGACAAAAATCTGTATACTAGAATCATTGTTATAATTTGATTTTATTATATCATGCTCTATAAATTTTGAAGATGGCCGTATGAAATAGTTGAGAAAGAAGCAGCTGGTAATACGGCTCTTCATAGCTATCAAATCAAAAATTCTGAATAGTAATGCACCAGACTGAAAGGCCACAGTTTCGTTTTCAATATAAATGTCCGTTGAATGCTACAACATGCTATTATGATTCGCGGTTTCCTGTCTGTTGCGTTATCTGTTTACTTATTTGCAAGTGCAATGTGTATACCTATATTAATATACTATCCATATACTTTAATATATTTTCGTAAAGGTAGTGCCATTCTTAATTAAGTTTTCACAGACTATTTGAGCACAAAATTGCATCGTCTAAATAAAATTATGAACGTATTTCAAACTCCAGAGCACTTAACTAATTTAACGCTGGTGAGGCTAATTAAAAAGAATCACTTTACTATGATCGTTACTACAAGAGATCGGATTGTGACATCCAATGTCCATTGACGACATATACAATTCAAGAGTCATCAGCTCACACACAAAGGCACCGGCTACTCAAAAACCGCATGGAACGCGACCCCGAAGATATTACTTTATGCCGCTACCATGTGAGGAATAGGTAACTCCCCGGTCGTGTCGACCCAATTCCGCTGCAAGGCAGCTTGCCATTCCCTCTTACTAAACTTATATTGGGCCTTCCTTGAGTCGCGTGTTCTCTCACAATGGGATGAAACGCGACAGTGCAGCCATATGATAGGAGGCTCACCGGACATGTTTCCGCAAGTCTCAACACGTTCATGAGATGGCTATGCATTTCGTGAGAGACCCGGACGCGGTTGGGTGTTGCTCCATTGTAACAGACCGATTCTGTTGCAACTCAGTAATGACAAGACTAATGAATGGATTAGAATGATATTTTGGTGCAAAAAAGTTTTGGGTAAAGTACAATTTGGGATAGTTTAAAAATTACTATTATTCCCGATACAAAATTATTCCATCGGAAAAGATTTGATGCGAAGCTGTGAGGCCCGGCTATTAACAAGTGTTTTGTAAATAGGACCGTTAAATTAGTGTTCACTTTCATCGGTTGAAGTACTTTTACAAACATTCCAGCGCTTGCAAATGAGTGCGGTCCATTGGGACTTTCAAAAATTACAAAATACCCAAGTTCATTTACAGATATTACTTCTATTTTAGGTAGGCTTTAAAATGAGGATTTATTTTTGCCTGAGATTGCTTTTAAGAGAAAGACCAGTGAACGATTATTTGTCGACATTTTTGTTAGTTATTCTCTAGAATATCTCTACAGAAAAGTTGTCGATTGTATTTGTTTCTTTAACATGAGTATTTTGTTTCCCTTTTGTTTCTCTATTATTGTAAAATTGCCTTCGTACGATTTACAAAAACTGTTACTATCAAGCTAATTTTTAATCCTGAGCAGGTTCGTGTCGATGAGACGCCCAACAATTGTCCTGTACAAAAATTGATATAAATTTATTGCGGCTTCTTCTTTAGGAACGAACAAAATCTTCTTTAGGACAGAATTTTAGGCTAATGCGGCTCTATTTTATAGTACACACAAGCCGCACAAAATCCGACAGCACAGCTGTCACTTTACGGCGGTGTCGGTGAGCGAGATGTACCTACTTCCCTGGTCGTGCCGATCCCTTTCGGCTGCAATGTAGCATGGCGCTATCTCCTACTAGCTGTTGGGTTGCATACACAGTACATAAGAAACAATCAAGAATAGTTCATGCGTAGGACATATAATTTAAAAGCCACAAAGCACATATAAAGTGCGTCGTAGGTTAACCCGATCGCTGAGAAATTGTCTAAGTGACAACATCTGTGTTCTGCAAATGGGTGTACGGTGGTTTAAACAATTTCTTAGCATTCTACTGAACGGACAAGTTTGTGTAGCGAACATTTGTTTATATTCTTTTGAATAAAATTTATATTCGATTTTTTTCTGTTAGATATGGGATATAAGTAATTTGATACAGGTGGAAAAACAGGGTGGGATATTTATGTACAAAATTACAACGCTCGGCTGAATTGTAATTAAATTTTTACTAGAGGTGAGAAAACTTGATTTTTTTTTTCAAAAGTATTTAAGCTACTTATTTAAATAAGTAATAATGTCAGATCATTTTGTTATAAATTAAATCTTATTACAATAAAACTACTATGATACATTTTATCACGGTTCATTTCATTATTTAACTAGCCCGACGTTTCTCTACGAAGGTTTACAGCAAGCATGGTCACAGGTGAACGTTTCTTAAACTAAGTATATAACAGAAATAAATCTTGTAATATTTTTAGTTCAACATCGGACTACCACAAACACTATGAAAAGCGACAGTATAGCCTTCACCGCACCGAAGAAGCGCCCTCCTCAGACACTTTAGTTCATTTGGGCTGATATACTTTCTTCCTCAGTCGCTTTGGCTGGAATACAACATTGGCTACCTTATAATATACATAATCATAAGATTAGGTTATTTTATTTTCATATGTTACTTTAACAGTTTACTTAAACAATCTTAAAGGAAAAAAATTAAGAATGTGTCGGTCCACTGCCGGTCATAGGCCTCCTTTAATGAACGCCAAGACGAGCGATCTCCTGCTACTTACATCCATTTCGGACCAGCTACTGAAATAATGTATGTGTATATAAAGGTATATATTTTGAAGCTTATTTGTACCCATTTTTTTCGTTTAATATTAATATCAAATTTTAAGCTAACCTTCGAACTTTTTAACACTGCTTAGAAAAAAGGATGATTTATACGTTAGATATCGTTGGAATGAATTTAAATTAATTCTTAGTTATCGGCAAACAGTACAAGATTAAAAGGATTTATTGCTTGTGTTTTTACGTCGTTCCAGGTCTGAATCCGTAACTGATGGTAGTTCATTTTAAAATATGGTACTGTGAAACTCCAATTTAAATAAAGAAAAGCATTTCATATCAAGGAGGCACTGCATTTATCACCCTCCCCCAATTTAAATCCCCATTGCGTTGGAACCGTTATTATAGTTATTACAGTGGCCACAGAATAAAAACCTTGGCAACGACGTTAAACTTATGTTGTAAAAAAGGCAACTTTATTTATTGTTCGGTTTGGCATGCAATTACAGTTGTAAATTATTGTTCAGCGATTTAATGGCGTCGTCGCTGAACGTAAGTCTCTACCGCAGTGCTTCGGGAAATTACACCAGGTCAGTGATGGGATAAAAAATCATAGATTATAAGTATTTATCGGTTTTCTATACTAGGGCCTAGTGTTTAACTTTACTCCACAGTCATCTAATCGGGATCAATCTGGTCTGATAAATGGACTTGTTTGATGATCAGTCAACACTTTCCCAAATGTCATAAGCTTGACATAATCTCCTCTGCATGTTAATGTAATCTAATAAAAATATTTTTGTATTTTGAAACGTGATGGGACCATACACCCTAAAACACAAGTTTAAGACCAGATATACAGTTGTATGACCCTTCGTCACCATTGGCTACCCCAAGTGGGTAACAATAATAAATAGAAACCGAAATTCAGGCTACAAATTGAAAAAAGAATAATTACGCTAATTTTAATTCTACAAAAAAGTGCTAATCATGAGTGATAAATTTAAAATAGTTCGAAGCCTTTCCGAGCTCAAATATCGATAATAGGGAAAATTAAAAGCTCCGGGGAAGTTAAGTAACGTTGAATTAAATTCCACTCCGTTCTTTATTTACTTCCTACCTTTTAGCTTCTATTAATACTTGCGTCAACAATTATTTTTGACTTGAAAAAAAATGTATTTACTGTTACAATAAAATATAATTCGGGCGTAGCTATAAAAAGAGATGTGCTTCTCTGTTACAATAAAATATAACTAAGGCCAATCCAGACGTAGATATAATAATAATAATATCTGTGGTCCTATCAGGCCACGTTAGTCTAGTCCTGTCCTGTGGTAAGTACAGTAAGGACTTGTGTTACAGGTACTAGACAACGGAAATATATTTAATTTATTGTGTTCAAAATTTTAAGAAATGTTTATATGTTTAAGCGTTTAATTATAGAAATACATATATAGAAATCCAGGACCTAGGTGGGATCTGAACCCGCGACCTCTTGGGCAACATACACGGCTTACTATCTATGTTACCACCGCGCCAGCCGGTCGTCCAACAAGCTATGTAATATTATATTTCATCACTTATTAATATTACCAATAAATTATCTTCCAGACTTCGAATATCGAAGTAGAACGCATTGCCAGCTAACTATAAATAATAATTCACATACGAGACGTCCAATCATCTCTACTGTAAAATAAAATAAGATTAAAACTTTATAAATGAGCCGAGTAGAATTTATTTTTACGATTCCCTCTCTCAATTAGAGCTGGCACCGACAGTTAAGTGCCAGTGATATTTAAATTTAGTACACCAATTAGACTCGCCATCATCACACTCATGAAATTGTACCGTGTCAAGGAACATCCCTTATTAAGAGTTCTATAATTAAAATTTATGGTATCCGATGGGATAAGCGTAACAGCTTAATGTGATACCTGGTTTACTTACACTCACTAGATTGTCATGTGGAATGTGTTTCGTTAACGTAACACAGAACATAATCTTTTTTATGAATTTATATAAAATCTTGTCACCAGTGAAATACTCTAAATGTAAAGCGTAATTCGTGTTTTCAAAATTGATACGATAGCAATAAAAACATACTTAAAATAATTTACAGCTTAGAAACTATATTTATAAAATATATGTACTCGTATCAGTTTTAATTTTCACACAACTTAGCATAATATTCTTATCTATAGTCATAATAAAAAGTTTGTTTCTTTGGTTGAACGCGGTAATCTCAGGAACTGATCAACTGATCCAATATGCAAAATTCTTTTGGTATTGTATAACCCATTTTTGACCACCTGGATTTGACAAACAGGAGAAAACCGCTTATTTACTCCTCGTGTGCGATAAAACAAAAATGTTTTAAATGTAGCTTTTAATTTTTTTTTACAAAAGAAACATCTTTATATTTATTTTTGATGATTTAATTGTTCATAGACTAATGTTGTTCCGATGTCTTCACAAAAGATAGCATGAGATGATTTTTATGAAAAATGGCATGGATAGAATATAAGAAATCGATTCCTCTAGCTAGTTATTACAACTTTATGTTTTCCTTACAGAATAAGATAAACACATTAAGTATTGCGCTATAAAAGAGAATAAACAATAACTCATCCAAGATATCGTGGTGTGAAGCTTTGTTTGCAGAAAACACATATCTCATAAAGTTACTTGGCGAGCGTCATCTCACTGGCATCTACAATGTAGCAGATTTTGGCATTCGAGGCGAGAACAGTCTGGATAACAGAATTAACAATTGTATTTGCTTTTTGGCGAAGGCTTAAGGCGTCTTCAATTTCTTTTGCGAATATTTACATTGACTGACCGCAGGGGGTTTGAGCTGCAAAATGAAATGTAAAAGTATAAAATTTTATAGGTGAAACTAGCCGCGCCCCGCGGCACCGTAGTTGCGCGGGTGAAATCATATAGCGGTGTGGAAAATAGATAGTAGCCGATTCTGACAACCACTGTATATGCATATAAAATTTGGTGTAAAACGGTAAAGCCATTTCGGTGGTGTAAGGTAACTAACATTGTGACACGAGAATTTTATATATAAGATATTCCATAAAATGATGCATACAATTTCATAATATGATGCCATTGGTTGCTATTAAATAATATATACTATAGGGCCGGGTAAGTGCATCTCTCCTACATAGCACTGGTGTGAAGTGACGACTCTGCTCTCTCGTTAAATGCAGTTTCACAGATTTTGCGTACGATGATAATGGTAGTAAATGGGTAACAAAATCTCTTGTTATCCTACAAATTCAGCAGTCTAGGATTGGTACGAGCTGCTTTGGCTCAACGAGTTTAACAACATGCTGTACCGAGTTTCTTTAAAATATAAGATTCGTTATGTAATTGTTTATTATTAGAACTAAAATCAAAAATGAAATACGAAGAATATATTATCTGAAATGGTAGTGGGCTGGGCACTTAGAAGAACACTTGCCAGTTCTACATTGGAGGTATCATTTGGGTAAACCAATGGCGGGTCGACCAGGTTGGCTGAAGATCCCTGCTCAATAGACGTTTAGAGTTCAATCTGACTAACAGGAAGCCGACCATCTATGTTTATTGAAAGAACCCTGTGTCAGTGCACCGTTGAAGGCAAATGCTAACAATAATAACTTTAAATACTAGTAATAAGTAATAAATAGAAAATAATAAATAATTTGAATTTTATCCTATTAGAAAACAATTTGCATATAATAATGTTTTAACAATTTATAAACATGCCACAATATATTTTTTTTCTTTTATAGAATAGGGAGACATACGAGAAATCGGAGCCTTGTGCGACTATCGATGCCCATTAACATCCACATAATTAATATGCCGATGCGTTACCCTCCTCCCCCGATGGGCCACCACTTCTTAATAATAATAATAATAATAGTAGGCCCTCTTTCATAAAATGCCTACTATTATCACATGTAACTCTATTTGCTATTGGCATAGATTTACAAATATACAAACAAGGTATACAGCGAGCGTGTCTAAACTGTCCTTATAAGAGATGTTCAACATTGAATTCTTTAAATTTAGCATTTTCCGTTCACGTAAAGGGACACACGTGAAAAATGCCGAAATGCTCTACCGACGCGACATTGTGTTTTGGGCAAGTTAAAATGTTTATCTATCTTATTCTATTCTATTCATAATTTTATTCATCTCGGTGCTTTTTTACATTTAGTTTTAATATACTATTCATTGATTATAATCTCGTTAACTCTATTTTTTTTATTTAAGTATTAATTATGAGTATTATTACAATATCAGGAATGAATTGTGGGATAGTCGGTCGAGCCCGACGCCCCTGTACCTCATCTACCTATGTGTGCAATACCCATAATTACATTAAAAATATTAAACAATCCAATTTCTTCGGTAGTTTTCGTAACTGCCCTCACTTTTGATTTTTGACGAATGTTGCCATCGATTTTTGTAGGGTGTGCATCGTGAAAACTATTAGTTACTTCACTAGCAAATTTTATTACTAATTTTAATATTTACGTTGTGATCCCATACGACGTGAAGTATGAACTGCAAACGTCAGGCAGCAGAGGTGAGAGTTTTTGAAGCCGAATAATTCATACGGATTTTGTTCGGACCAAAACGACCCCATAATTCAAGGCCGACGATAGCTAAATTCTTGTAACCACTGTAGGAATGTCTTCCATACTCACCGTACTCTCCAGGCCTTACTTCAACAGATTACCATTTTTTCAGCATTTTGGCAATTTCTGACTCGCAAAAAAATTTACATCAGAGTTAATTTTGTTAATTTTTTTTTGCGTTTCACCATCAGATGTTCTTCAAACAATTTTTTTTTCAAAGGAATCAATGAACTAGGTACCTACGAAATGGCGAAAGTGCATAGTTAACAGTAGTGGCAAATAATTTGATTTATCAAATATATTATTTTATAATAATTTTTTCTTCCTTCCACCTTAATAATATCTTTGTGTTCAAATGCAAACAGGTGCACCGTAATATCCGATCTATATTTATAATTGTAGCGATTATAATGGTTTGGGTCGTTGTTCAGAGAACAGAAGAAGAACAGACTGAATTACCCAATACATTGTATAAGTATATGACATTTTTTTAATCTGGTAATATTCCATTTTATATTTTATTAATACTTTTTAAATATATTTTTTTGAATAAACGATTATAACGGTCATTATTGTTTAATTGCTTTCTACATATTCGACACAAAATATACATTCAGATAAACTTCATATATAAGAAGACGTTTAAAACATACCTTATCCATATTCTTTAAACAATAACCCAGTGACGTAAGAAAAATAAGGAAATGTAAATAAAAACTATATTCAGTCCATTCCATGTTTTGTGCGAATGGTAAGCTACTGTCAAAATTTGTGTCAAAATAACATTGCTTTTTGTACACTGCTTTGAAAAATCTACTCTAAATCAAGTGAGTAAGATTAATTGTGCAAAAAAATATGTTAATGTCATATCTACATCTCATTTGCAACTACATATGTACAATCTAGGACGATTTTGGATAACAGATGAGAATGAAACCGGGAATCTTGTATATTTGTAAATCAGTGGCTATTTGTACTAGTCACTATTTACTTCTATGTATACATCGCACCAGGACTTCACCTGATTGCCCTCTTCTTTTCTTGGCTTTTACAAGTCATTGCTGGTCATCGCTTTGACTAGGGAGAGAAAGTGGAATTATTTCCTACTCCCCCTATTTTCTTCTGATAAAATTCGTTGCGGGACCCAAGACAGTTCTTTAGCTTTTCCCTCGGGCTCCCTGGTAAAGATATAATACAAAGGGTCGTGCTTGCCGCCATCGATCCTGGCTGACAGGAGTAACAGCAGTGGGAATGTGAGGTGGGCCAAGCCTGTTAAAAATAGCATCAACGTACGAAATGACAATGCATCGTAGCAAAAAAATTATAAGAATTACATACGAGTATTTTCTAATAATTCTCGACAATTATACAGCAAAGTGTAATGGGCATGCTATTATGGCGGTTATGACAAAAGTTTGGAATTCGCTTGATGCTGTCACAGCAGCTTGGATAAACGCCAAACAAAGACGCACTGCAGTACCCATCACTCTACTCTCAGTAATGAAACGCTTTGTTAAGTCCTGCAGGATTCTGTCCTTTTTTCATCACTTAGACAGTGCATTTATGCACCGTCCAAACGGATTTTGTGTAGCCGGAATGGTGTCCGGGGCTCGACATATCAAAACGATGAAAAACCACCACGTGTGTCTTGGGCCAGTATGATTGCCATTTTTTTTTGCGATAAACAGTACATAACGTCCACAAAAGTGGGTGATAATTCAGACCTACTTTTTACAATACCCAGACCCAAAGAATAAAAGTTGTTGATTCCAGTGTCTGTCTATCGGTCTATATATATCCTTCGTCCTTCCATCAATCCGTCCTTTCGTCTGTCCATACGTTCGTCCGTCCGTGTGTCTGTCTGTCTGCCTGTCTGTCAGTCTTGCTGTTCTGTAGTTGAAATTTTCACAGATGACATATTTCTGTTGTTGCAATAGAAACCGGTACTAAAATATACTACATTATTGTTATGCAGACATGTCGCCTTTCTCCTCCCAAATGTGTCACTGGAAACTGACAAACTTAACGAAACCCAGCTCAGCTATCATTTTTCGGCGGTATCATGATAGAAAGAGGTATCTCCTGATCATGCCGGCCTAAATCACCAGCAACCCAGCATGGCACTACCTCTTACTAGGTCAACAGTTAAACTTTGTCTTGTAGTGTACTGATGAATTCTCTCGTTGGAGCAGCCGATTGAAAATAGCAGAGCATCATCCGTTTTCGCGTTAAGTTAAATTAAACTTTAGCCGTAAACGGAAACGCGATGCAGTGATGATATGTAGTTAAGTTAAATGGCTTCTAGTAACTAATGTTAAGTTTCATATATGTGCTTATATCATAAACGTAAAGAGTTTGTTTGTTTGAACGTAATAATCTTATTAAATACAGGTACAATTTGAAAAAAAAATAAGAGTACCTACTCTTACATGTATTGTATCTGGCGGTAGGTTAATTTTGAATACAAAGACGTAAATTGAGGTGTTGTTACAAGCACAGTTTTGGTTTACTGAGGAAAACACAGGCTATTCCAAATTCTTTTGGTGCATTGGAGAGAAGAAAATGATTTCTCGTTTGTCCCCCTAGAGTGATAAAAATAATATAAAAGATAAGATTTTCGGATATTTTATTGGATCACAAATCATAGCAATAAACATAAAATGCAATCAGGTTGATCCCTGTTTTTCTGCATGGTGATATTGTTTTTAGTCTAACACAGTCATCTATCTAGAGATATACTGAAACAGTAAAAAAGTGTGTCTGTACATTAAATATTTTTTCAAAATGATTATAAAAGTGTATTTTATTATTTAAAAAAATATAAATTCATAAGTAAGCAGTAGTATAGAAGAAATAATACTGTTTAGTAGTATGTAAAAAAATGAAGAATAAAAATTTACTGTGTGTCTGTTTGTACACTCTAACCTCTGGAATGAATGAACTGGTTTGAATTAAACTTTTTTTTTGTTTTATAGCTAATAAGCATATAATAAGAGGTACGCAAACGAAGTCTCGAGCACCATCTACTTTTATTGTGATTTACCATTTAATATGTCATCAGATGATAATAAATTAAATGTGTCACCACATATGAACCAAACGTAATTCATAAGTTCACAACATTATGCACTACAATGATACGCCTGTTACAGATTTTGTCGCTTTTTATGTAATTATTCAACCAGCCTGACTCCACAGTAACCATGGTCACGGATGGACTCACTTCTTCCGTGATTCCGCAGATGTAGTCTCATTGTAAAAGCGTAATTCCAGTGCGCCTCAAATATCATTTTCCGTGTTTTTCTTTCCATTGTCGATGTAGACACAATAAAAGCAAGCCAGCTCGTTAATCGCACAGAGTACTCGAGGTTCCGTAATTAACTTTGCAGAGGCGAGAGATTTACGTGGAACTCCGGGTACAATTAAATTTGCATAGGAAATTGTACAGAATGTGCTAAGAATAAGTTAGTATGAAACTAAAATTGTATTCTTCGGTCAAATAATGGGCAGTGTTGTAAACACTTTGATAAATGGTTTGTTTGATTAAGGTAAGGCGTATATTGTCAAGAACTCCGTTACGTAGAAACTGAGTTAACCGGTTTTAAAAATGAAGTGGGACTGCCTTATGTATCGAAGATTTATGATTAAGTCATAGTACTGAATATATCGATAAGAATTGTTTTAACAACTACCTTAGCGGTTTATTAGCGGTATAAATTTTGTTTTTGTAAAAAAATAAATAAACATTAATAGTGTTATCCTCTTGCAATAACAATAACAAAACAAAAAAGGAGGGCATGTCCTCGGCAATTATGCGAATGTTTATAGAAACTCAGGTGTTAGTAACGTTTACCGCGTTTTTTTACTCGATCTCGAGTTGGGTCGCTCATAATTTTAAACTAATATGCAATATGTTAATAAATTACTTATCTAGCCTTTAAATGACCTGTGTTCATACACAGGCTTTTAACAATATATACAATGTCCAGAAATTCGAATCAATCCAGCGATCAAGATCAATGACACGTTACCGTCGCCATCACAATTGTAACGATGTTGAACATTGAACGCTTTGACGAGTAATGTTCCGTGCATTTAAGTTCCATTTAAGCTGCATATCACCTTCCTGTGGGTGCAGATCTGCCATCAAGATGACTGCAACGAACGATCTTCATTATCACAACGACAATGTTTCAATACGTGTACTCTGTCGCTGATTTTAGTGCATTTAACAGCCAGTCTGTTGTGGTGTAGTGCGTTTTGAACTTTACAACACGGGTTAAAGATATTTTTCAATTTTTACGACCTTTTGTATTGACGCCCCGGGCGGGTGAAAAGTTGGCGTTTCCTTCGTATTCTTGTAGCGTCGTCGATTCTCATATTGTATTTTCAATGGACTGTAAAAGTAAGCGTAGAACATTGAGGTGTTATATTGTGAGTCGAATATTTGTTGCCTTTCATTTTACTTTTTTTTTGCCTAGGCTTTTACTTGTTATGTTATGAATAACAATTAGTGCAATACAAGGGAACTATATATTTTTAGGGGATGAAAATATTTCATGTTTCTCGAGTTTTTAATTTACATCTGTGTCAAGTTTGAACCAAATGCGGTTAGCAGCTTTGGCGTGAAAGAATAACAAAGTATATACAAAATTTTGCATTAATATATTTATAAGATTAGAATTTTTTAATTTACATATTGCAGTATTTTTTTCTTTTTCACGTATAATAATCCAATTATAAACGGCCAACAACAAGGAAATTGTACTGAATGCTATGAAATATACACGAGACCATTACGACATCGTGGTACCAAAAAGAAAAGTATGATTGTAGTATCTTGATATGTATTATATTATATATATATATATATATATATATATATATGTATATATATATATATAATATAATATTTTTATTTATTAGGAAAAACAAACAATTGCATACTACATAATTATACAGTAGGTACATGAAATTATGTTAATACAGTTTGATTAATACACAAGCAATACCATATAGATAGGTGTTTTACACTAAAATGCAGAATATTAAAAGTATATCCATCATATAAGCAGTATGTTATAATAATTACATACACTAAATTTATAAGAATATTCCGGTTTAATTAAGGGAGAGAAGAGAGAACAGAACAGCTACTGCCAACTGCGTATAATTAGGTAATACACAACCACCATCACTCTGTCAGGAGTACTAGATTAAAAAAGACAAACGAAAGAGCTTATCAATAATATAAAAACTGTTAATCCTTCACGTCGACATCTGAAGTGTACCTATACATGCGCCTGTGTGAGTTCGGTACGCGGACAAGGTTGGTTCGGACAATTAAGCACTGCTTTGGTTCTTGATAGTATATATAGGAAAAACGTAAATTAAATTGACGAGTCCGCGGAGTTGAAAAGTCGATGAATAAATAAAAATGAAACTTTAGGGACACTCATGAACCAAAAAAACAGCCGCCTTCATTGCAATAAGTTGAAATATAAAGTTAACCTTATAAAGTACTATCTTAACGCAAAGTAATAATAAACCAAGCAAAAAATATTTTTTTTAAATAGTACCACAAGGGATGAAAATGTATAATTCGGCGACCTTATTGCCTTAAAGCGATATCTTCCGGGCTACCTACCTCTTTTGTTAAACTCGAAGTACTATAATCGTTCAAGAGAAAATTATCAAGCTTTAATATCGCTTCCTCAAAAAAACTTTGGTAAGTACTTATAATTAACAACGACATCATTATAAAGGTGGAGTAGCCATTACGTCTGTTGATTTCAACAGGAACTTGGATGAAAAGAAAATATCATACAATTACCTAATAGTGGTCTAGCGATAGAGAGAAAAATTATTATTTGTTACCTCAACCTAACGTTGCCTAGGTTTCCACAAAAACGGATATTTTTTTTATGTACTTATATATTATGTTCATCTCAAAACAATGAAGTAAAGTTAATATATTTTTGTCTTTCGTGAATACCTACATATATCTTTCATCTTCATCGTCATTTTCAGCCTTTCTCGGTCCACAGCATTCCGGAAGCTTTGTCATATTCTCACGTCGTCTATATCGCAGAGCTTGAAGACAAAAGTCTTCATCCGATGCGTTCTCTCCGTGATGACCTACGGGGCCGAAACATGGCCTCTTCATTTAGGACGGGCCCACAAGTTTGCGGTAGCTCAACAGGCTATTGAACGTGCTATGTTTCGTCTTTCTCTGTCCGACAGATATCGTAAGGAAGACATAAGGAAGAGAAGTAAAGTATCACGCGACGAATAAGCTCGCCAAATTGGCAGTGGTCTGGTTACACACTCAGAAGAACATATGGCAGATGGGCCAGTAAGGTTATGGAGTGGAGGCACCGTTTAGGAGAACGAAATGTTGGTCGGCCGTTCACCAGGTGGGAGGACGATCTCCGTGCGGGATGGATGCGGGTAGCAGGAGATCGGTCGTCTTGGTCTTCATTGAAAGAAGCCTATGTATATGTATAATTAAATATAATTAATTATTTCTATATTATTTTTCTCGAAAATGCTTAATAGTTTATATTTAAAGTTCGTTGGTCAATCATAAATCATTGACGCTAAAAATATCTGGAAAACATACACATCTGCAGCAACACATGTTTGTTCTTCATTTGAAATTGTAATATTTCACTCTCTTTTAAAGTCACTGTGAGTGGAAATTTTTACTGCAACAACTAATCGAGTAAAGGAAAAAGGAGCCGCTGGATATAACAAGATAAGGAATAAAACAAAATGAACCTTTAAAAAACGTAGAGCCGAATTTATAACCTCCTCTTTACAGCTGGTCGAAAATAAAAACCCACAAATGGTTAATAAATTGAACGATCAGAAGGGTTATCATATATTTACCATCTCATTTAAATGCAGACACGTCCTGCAGCTCGTTAGACGGATGAAAGCCAGAGCTCACATATATCACATGTATGTTCCCGCACACGTCTGAACATGTCTGACGAATAGAACCGAGTTTGATACAATTTTCTAAAATTCGTTTCCATTTTGAATTTTATTTCATAAATAACTTTTGATCTTGAGCGTTTGATCTTTATAAAGTGGACGGAAGGAGTGACAGTTTACAGTTAATATTTTTTCAGAGGGTGCGTACTTTGCAGGACTTCATTAAAGGTAGCAGACCACTGAAGTAATGATATACATAATAACAAATAAATTTTTATTGCACACCAAAAGAAAATATTTAACAGTAATACCACAATGATCTTCGGTGTGTGTGACCAGCCCATTGCCGCTTCTGTGCGCTTATTTTTCGCGTGATATCGGAAACTTTAGTTCTCTGCCTTATGAATTCTATCGGACAAAGAAACACCCATCACAGCACATTCAATAGCCCGTTGAGCTACCGCAAACTTACGGACCAGTCGGAAGATAAGATGGCAGATGGCCCCTAAGGTTCTGGAGTGGAGGCCGCGATTAGAAAAAGGCAGTGTTAGTCGACCGTTCACCAGGTAGGAAGACGATCTCTGTGCAGTAGCTGATCCGGGATGGATGCGAGTAGCAGAAGATCCGTCGTCTTGGTGTTCATTGAAAGAGGCCTGTGTCCAGCAGTGGACCGATAAAGGCTGATAATGATGACGATGACCACAATTTATAAAGATTTCGCTCTAAATCGCTTCTATATTGTATCTATTATCTCTCTATTGTATCTGGTATCTGCCGGGCAACCATCTATGTTACAAGTATAAATAAATTGCTTGGAGACAAAGGTGTGCTTAATAACTATAGATGCGTTTTTAATTACATTTGTAACTTAAAGTAATAATAATAATTCGACAAAAAGAAAGAAAAAAATAGCAAAACGAAAAGGTGTAATGTGTAGATAAGGCTTACGATGGAAGAATCCCAGTTGTGAAAAGAGAATATGGTGGAAAAAAGTATAGAAAAAAGAAAAACAACATGAGTGACTTTGACAAAATTAACCTATGATTGAGACTTCCAGCTTGCCTTATTGTAATAGGTAAATAATTCCAAAGCGTAACTGAAGTGGCATAAAGTGATGGAGTTAGTGCCATGCTGCATGCTGTAGTGCCATGAATAGTGCATGACACTACATCCTCCTATGCAAGGGAATTGGGTCGGCACAACAAGGGGGGTACCTCTCACTCACATGATACTGCCGTAAAGTGACATCGTCAGTGTCGGTTTCGTGTGGTTTGTGAGTATCCAGTGGCTCATTGGGGGGGGGGGGGGGGAGAGGAGGGCATCGCATCGGCATCGTAATTATGTGGATGTTCATGGGTGCCGGTAGTCGTAAAAGGCTTTGATTTCTCGGTTGCCCCCCTATTCTATATAAAAAAAAAGATAAAATTTTTCGTTCGAGTGGGGACGTTCATTTGTTGATGAGACGGGTTCTTATTAATGCTGATGAAAAATTAACATTTATTTTAGGTATGATTGCGTACTGTAGTCGAAAAGAATATCATAAAGAAGATGTAGCTGTGTTCCGAGCCATAATCAAACTTACGTAGGCCAAATATGAACCTAACACAGAAGTTCTGAATGCGCTTGAACATCAACATAATCAAGAATGGGAAGATGTAATGACTGCGCAAGAGCGGTAGTGGTAAAAAATTCTTAAATTTGTTAAAGGATCAGGTGCATAGTAAATTTTCTTACCCACGGTGTTAATTTGATGTGACCACGATAGAGTATTATAAAATGTTACACCCAGATATTTTACTTTGTCGCCATATTTTATACTTTACTTAATATGATAGTGTGTGGCCTAGATCGTGCAGCGCCATTATGTGGCAACGTTGCTGAGTGGGATGGACCTCTCGCCCTTGAGCGTGATCTACTCGAGGGTAACAGGTCCTGGGAGACGACAACAACTTATGCTGCATACCTAAGTGGGTCCATGATTACGGTGATAACCTAACCTCATGGCTCAGTCCCGACGTCGAAGTGTGCTGGATTGGGCAGACGAAAATCTAGAGAATCTTAAGAAAAAAGGAAGCAAAAGTCAAAGGTACCAACTAGTTTCAACTAGTAATATAATCTTTATAATTTTTTATTATGTGGGAATTTCTAACGGTGGATATAAAAAGCAGTGTGTGTAAACTTAAATTTATTAGTTGAATACGTTCGTAAAGTTAGCGTGCAGAAAATTTTATGTTTATATTTTTCATATTAACTTACCGAACAAAGACTGTTTTATAAACGAATTTATTACAACTAAGGTAAGCTAAGAATTAAAGTAAAATTAATTTGGTGCCTAGAACAAAACGTTGTTGTGTAGGTACTTGATATCATACATACATCGCTATTTACTTGGTGTTAACCTCTAGACAATATGCCGAATTTACTCAATTGCCCACGCAAATAAAATTGTTCAATTGTATGTTGCCTTTACATTCGTGGAAGGTTTAGGTCTTTTAAACAATTTGGTCATTATAATTTTATATTTATCTACACAACATGAATTGTAAGAGATTGTATACTTTTAGGACACGGTAAGTAATGGTCCTATGTAACTACTACTAAAATAACATGAAAATATTTCTTAAGGACATAGTAAACTTCACCCAATTTAGTGCTTTTATTTTCTGAAAATATGTACACCGCATGAAACTGATAGAAATCGGGTACCAAAAGATCAAAGAGCCCATGCGCGTCAGCTGTAGGGGCGAGTAGTAGATGCCTTATTTTACAAAAGAACTGGTATATGGTGTTTTTATCCGCCACTGCGTAAACTGCTTAGATGAGTTTCATAAAATATTTGATGCTTTTACCCTCTTTTGAGGGTATTTATGAGTGAGGATACCACCCGGACAATTCTAGTATTATATTAACTGTGACGTTATCAATTTATAGTTAATTACACTACGTTTATCAAGGAGATAATATTAAATTTTAATTATTATTATTTCGAAAATACACAAAAAAAATCTATATGTTTTTTTATTATTTTATAAACACCAATGTATGAAAAGTAAATTACAAAAATAAAATGTCTTTAGAAATAAATTCTATGTAAGTGGTGAGTTACCTCTTAGGTAATAATATTATATTTGACCTTATTATGAACCTTCCCTTGAGCTCCCCTTTGAGTGTCCTAAGAGATGACATTTGACGCGTCTCGTCAAATTTCAGGCCCGTTTAATTTGCATCTAGAGCAAACTTAGTAATGGTCTAAAAGGGTCAAACCCCTTTAGCCCTGTTAACACTTTCAATTCAATTAAGTTAGACATTTAAGCTAAATTCGTTTTTGTAAGGCTTATCACATCTATGCTTATAAACAAAGCAGTAGCTCGTTCATGTCCGTACATATTAGATATACATATAACGCATGTTAATAATAAAACATTTGTGGTCCCATTTTATAGAGAATTGATAATGGACATTTTGAAATTTTGGGCTATATGTTTGTTTGTTCGCACAGTACGCAATAAGTTATATATAACTTTTAGTAACAAGACTAGCCTTTGCTGGATATCAGCTGAAACGGGCCGGCAAGACCTCTCATTCATCAAAAGTTGCTTGAAGGTCATATTATTTACCATATTATGACACAATGAATCGGAGAAACGAATTCAAAGACTCAGTACCCGTAACGAGCTCAATTACGACTTGACCAGTTGTCGTATGCTATCGTGTTTCGTGTGTTTCTCAATAGTTTCGGATCAGATTCGGAACAGCATTTAGAAATACCTCCTCAACGACGCCCTACACGTCTTCATTCTCTGTCGAAAAAAAAACTTAAGTTACATGTTTAGAGGACGCTTAACAAACTTTTTTTCCGAAATTACTTTAAAAATCAGTAAGAAAAATTTGAACTCTAAAAACAGTCAAGCAATCAGACACATATTTGTTAAAGACTAGCCGACCCGCGTCCACTTCGTAGGACGTTAAAAATAATACATCATAAAGACATATATAACCTATTTTCCTCCTGAATAGTGCAGCTTTCTTTAAGTACTTTTTTCCCTGAAGCGGCTTTCTTCTCTCCCATTGTGGAGTCCAATATACCTAACAACATTGGTCGGCATCCCGCCAAAGGTTTGCCGATGCGGTGTGAATGATTGCCTCATGTAAAGAAATAAACGAAACAATCTGTAATTGAACGAAAATCCAACTGTCGGATCAGTATTTACGAAAACAGCCTCCCACAAACAAAGATACATACAAAAACTTTAAGTTCTCTTTATAATATAGTATAGAAGACAGCTAAGAAAATCAGGATGACATAAGTATTCATAAGAGGAAATTGTGAAATCAGAAAGTCATGCTATTATTCAAACGTTGAAAGTATTTTGACAGCCATTATAATATGGAGCGTGGAGTTTACTGTGGGAACAATATTATCGATATACACATTCATGTGGTATCGATAAATAATAACAAAAACGCTAGCAAAGGTTAAATATTATCTAACGGTTATAATTTTATCTTATCATGTAAATCAGTTCCAAATTCCAAAAACATCAGAAATGTCAAAATCACATAGAATTTTTAGTCACCCAGTTTAAGTAATTTTACGTTCAAGTAGTTTTTCAGTGTAATGAAACAATATTTTTTTAATTTGGTGCACGCATGTGCAGCATTTATTATTTTGGCGTGCTGGATTAATAAACTCCACGGTTCTGATAATATTTTGGGTTCTACATTATAAACCACCTGCAAAGTTTTCTTTTCGTTACCGGGGTACCCACTAATTACTGATGTCATAGACGGACCCTACAGATGAATGTGTCATCGGTTAACCTTCTCTTGATTTTAGCTGAAGTTTGTGTTAATTTTACTCACTTAACTACTTGGCTAATATCTACAGTAGATCTTTACGATATATGAGATTATTTTGTCGTAGTTCATTAATATTTACATAAGTATTATTATGTAGAAATATCGATATTACAATGAACGCATCCCTAAAAAAACAGTACGTGAGATACTATGTTTTTAAAATAGGAACAATAAATCTATCTACAATAAAATACGAAGAGAGTGGCACGTGACTGCTGCGACTGTGTGTAAACCAATTTTAATATTTACAACCACTTTTACTGCCATTTTTAGTTATGGCAATAAAACCAAGTTTATGATGTTACACTTGGTGTAAACACTTTCTTATCTATCGTATACACATTTAAGCATTGACCTGCCAGCCATTTTAGTCAATTAACTTATTATATTAATTGTATATCGAATAAATAAATACTCATAATTTGTTATTCATTTAGTAACTACTAAATAGGTAATAAGTTTTGAGTAATAGTGTCGTTATTTACATTTCTAATGCAATGTTTATCTTCAAATATTTCGCCTATTAACGTAATCTTGTAGTATTGCATAGATGTGGGCACCACAATTAACTAAAGATTCCCCTAAACTTACATAAGAGCCTCTAATAAATTTATGGAACTATATTATGACCGTAGCCCCTAGGAATTGGGCAATTACATTATTTGATAAGATAATAATTAATTAATAGTTATGGTGGTAGATAAACCGAATTGCCAGCATTAAGTCTGATATACCGCCAATAAACAAATAAATGTTTAGTACCTTCATATCATCGAATTACCCCTTTGATATATACATACAAACTCTCACCAATATTAGATTAGATTCTTTTTGAATTTATTTACGCTGCCACTTGGTGTTATCATATATTTTTTCTACCATAGATAGTACCTTATAAAATCTACGGAATTATAACATTAGACTCGCTAAAGATTTAGTTTTCCTGACCGCAACTCACTACTCTAAACAAGACAACTAATCGGCTAAAAAACATTGCTAAGAAAATTAATGCACAAAAGTTATCGCTTATTGCTAAGCCCAAGCGAGGCTCAGCGTGAGCAACGAAAGGTCCCTAGTACTATATACACATTTATATATTTTTAACGATTTTTCAAGCGGCACAGCAGTCGGATCAAGTAACATCTATACGATGCCTATAGACCTGCCCCGTACAGTACTATTTCACCGCTCTATAGGTCATTAGAATTAACACAAATCCTACGAAGGAAACGATACATAAAAATATGGTAATCGTTGTTAGCGTCGCTGGTGGAAAATCGATTTGGATGAATGACACTCTTTTACCTAAACATTTTTACGGTTGGTATCCGTAAAAATGTTTAATAATGTGTTCAATGAAACAATGTTAGAAAGAATTTTCATTGAAATTAAATCACCCATTATAAAACATATAATAATAATAATAATAATAATAACAATATAGACTGTAGACTTATCACTACACGTTAGCCTTGTCAGTTACACAACGGAAATATATTTAAGATTTCTATAGATTTAAGAAATCTTATATATTTAATACATTTATTAAATAAATACATATATAAATATCCATGACCTAGGCGGGATTCGAACCCGCGTCCTCTGGTATAACCACGTTACTAACTGAACCAGCCGCTCGCCAGTATAGTTTTAGTTACAAGGTGTCTACGTAAAAAGAAAGATGACAACAGCTGGCTCTGACGTTCGTAACAACAACTGTAAATATACAAACAAAAAAGTGTTTACGTTTCAGTTCGCGAGCTCTGAATTTATTCCGCGGAAGGATATCGTGCGGAAAATTTGCAATTTAGAAGTAAAAGGGGAATGCCAATAAGCCATCGATTATGTAGATGCAAGGCTTTTGTGCAGACCTGCAGAGTTATCTTGCAGTCAGAACGCCGCTTAAAAACGATTTGTCAGGATATTTTCAACGCCGACTATTCCTGCACGCGGCGCTGAAAGCCGGAGTTACCTTCAATTTATTATGTGCACCATAGATCACAAAGTGGATTAGGAGTATATGAAGAATATTCGTACACTATTTAACTATTCCAGGTTTAGTACTTTCGTAGTCAAGTAACGGGTATGTCATCATGAATTGCAGCTGGATCAGGCCGGCACAACCAGGGAAGTACCTTCCGCTCGCATTATACCACGTTAAAGTGACAACTTCAGTGTCGTATTTCGTGCGGTTTGTGAGTAGCTGAAGGCCCATTGGAGGAAAGGAGGGCAACCCATCGGCATAGTTCTTATGTGGATATTTCAAGTGGGCTCGGTAGGCATGAAAAGGCTTCAACTGCTGGTTTGGTCCTCTTTAACGTAAAAAAGAAGCTTAGTATGGTTACCTTTATCTGAATGTTTATTTGTCGACCAGGCGGGTCTACCATAGCTTACAGTAGTCTTAACCGTTGGCTACGAGATGCATAGACTTGCTGAATTTAGCGTTGAAAGTTGAATAGAATAATTATTTATTTTGTGCCACGACACGAATAGAAAAATATAATTATATTTGAACAACTATGAAATAAATGTTTTGATACACAATAACTTTGAAAGCTTGCTTATAGGTGTTGCCTATGCTTAACATATTGCATTAAATGTGAGTATAGAAGTAATGAGGTTGCACAGCGCCTTCATCATCATCATAGTTTACAAGTTCACTGCTGCATATAGGCGTATTTATATTGAAATTGTCTATTGTATAGCTGCCGGGGCTGAGACAAGCGATCTCCTGTAACTGCTCGCAACTGCACCGAGATCATCTGACATGGTCAATGATTGACTTTCAAAACTTTCTAAGCCAGTTGCATATCGCTGACACACAAACACACACACATACACACACACTTTTATTTCTCTTTCGGTTTTCATAATTTTAAAAGCGAATTATATACGCTTTTTGCCGTAAAAAGACATGGAATGAAAGGTAAAACTTACTATCCATATATCACGTACAAAACTTACAATGAAAGAGAATTGTTTTTGCCAAGGAAAATAAAATAAGGAGCGAAGACAACAGAAAGAAATTCGCTACGGAGGTTTTCGGGGAAAACGATAGCGTATCCGGTTACGGGTTTCCTGTTAGCACTGTTGCCACGTCACGCGATTTAGAGTTAGAGTACGAAAAATAAAGGAAAATTCTATGATTATTTTGTTGGTGTTTCTTATGATATATTATTTCTTACTATTATATCTTATTCTGGAATAATATCATATGAAACACCACCATTTCGGGAAACCCTGTAATAGTGACATGTTTCTATACAGATAAGCGTAGGATTTACACAATTCTATGGGCAGACACAAGTACATATTTCTATTTGTGATAGGAAACCTACTACTTCGTTTTTATTTTTATTCGCGGGGAAAACCCATCCAGTGGTGTGTACGGCTCGTGTCACATTATAGTGTTGAATACACACTAAAACCACTGCGATGGCCACCAGTGCCGCCTTTAGTGAGCTGTCCTTGTGCTATGAATCATCAGGGCACCTCGACGGTTAGTCAGTGTTCTAGGTAATAGGTGTAAATGGTTTACAAATTAAGTCGAAATCGAAGCAGTACATTAATGACAAAAAACAGCAAACATTCAACATTAAAATTACCTAATCCGTAACCGAAACGAAGCCGCAAATTATCAAATTCTAGCTGTTAATAGACCGGTGACATTCAGACAAATTGCACATCCTCTCAATAATAACATGTCGTTGGTTTCATGACATGGGATAATTGTCGAACTTCACAACACAAGCCGAAGATTTTGTTCATCAATCTGTTATGTTAAAGGTATTGTAAACATAAATTAAGGCTGAGGTATACTATCATACTATCACCTATTTGAGATTAACACCTAAAGTGTGCAGAAATAAATTTGCTATTATTAATAAAATTCTTACGAGTTTTTCACGGAATAACAACGTGATACGGTATTGTTTTATATAATATACTGGCAGTCAATATGAGAAATTGAAATAAACGATTTACAAAAATATTGTGTAATTTTTATTTCGACTTCATAAATATTATATACCATGACAAGAAATTATTTTTATGACGGTACAACGTCTATTGGGACAGCTACTTGTTAATAATTTCTGCAGTTATATCAGGATATACTTTGATTTTTTTTACACCTTTGGTTACACTATCGAAGTTTTCATAATTGGCTCTAACGCCTTAGAAAAGTCTATGTTCACCAGAGGTAATGTACGATTCCAATAGTAAAATATTTTTTAATCGGTCCAATAGTTTATGAGTCCATTCGATTCCAGCAAACAATCAAATGTTCCTCTTTATAGTATTAGTATAGATTTACTTAATTTACAAATTTGTTACTAAATGTATCGTATTTCTACGTAGCGTACGAGAATAGCCTCGTACGCTACATAGATGGAAAGCCTAACGTATTTTCATAAATTAATAAAAATAAACATCAAAAAGCATTATAAAGGTACTATAAAATTTATTATGCAATTAAAAGTTCTAGCAAGTCTTTTACTCTCAAAGTGCCATGATATGTTTTGGAGATTTTAATGGTAGTCACAACAATGGTAACAAAATACAGCTCAGTAAAATCAACCGCACCGGATCATTGCCGAGCCTGCCGCCTGGCTGAACAAACATATTCATGATCTTTTGGCAGCATGTGTGTCTCTGTAACGCGACACTAGGCCACGTTGGCGTCTCTCTGTTTGTTCTGAAATCCAATATGGCGCATTAGAGCCGCTATTTTGTCTCCATTATCTTTACTTTGATGCTGACAACTAGGGTGCATGTGTTTAGCCAACAGTAGTATTAAAGGTACATTATCATCAGTATTTATGAGGCCACTGTTAAATAAATTAATAAAATACGAGTATAATAAGTTAATTACAAATTAAATTAATTAAAAAAAAATATTCACATTTTATTTTCAACATGTAACTGCACTAACATTAAGCAAACATGAAAGTCATATAGTAGCCACGGATTTCAATCCAGGGAGAAAGTTTTAACTGTAATAATTAGTGTCTGCTAATTACAAGAAACATAAAGTGTTGGGAGTAGGTAGGTCTTGTATCCCCATCATGGTTCAAGCCTTGTCGTGGCGGTGGGGTTTAGTAGCCTGGGCTGAAGCTAGGCGAAGCCAAGTGAACCGAGGGGGATCCTTGCACCCCTCTTATAAGAAGAGGGGTTAAAGATCAGGAGGAGGAAGTTTTCTCGTTTCTCGGTACCCCTATTATAAGAAAAAGAGACCAAAGAGCAACAGGAGGAGGCACTTTTGCGTACGCGGTAAGGGACGAGGATGGGAACCTCACCCCATTGCACTGTCCCAAGGTCGGTCCCAACCCTGCAATGCGGGGCAACCCCATCTGTGGAGGTGGAGTCGGTCCCTTATGGGGTTGACTAGCCGTCGAGGTGCATTGATGATTTGTTGTTCCGGGGTACTTCACCAATGGGGGCACTGATGGCATACTCGGTGGTTTATGTGGGTATTTGGCACTATCAGGTGCCGCGAGTCCCATAAACCACTGGTGATGGCTGCTCGTGGGTTGCGGGAAACGTCGGGACGTACAATCATCGCACGAAGGGTCCCACAAAAATGATTGTACGTCCCACACGTGAAGCGACGGCTCGTCTCGAGCTTTGCAAATTAAACGAGACACCCGATATGGGGTATAAAATGTCACTTATACTTTACTTGGATTCCAAAATAATCCATAAATATGTCGAGGGTTTTAAAACAGACCGCTGCCTCAGAAAAGGCAATTTTATACATTTTTAATTCCTATAATGTGCGAGTACACGCGAGGACACGCACTTGTATGAATTGCAGCGAACGACGGACTCCTCGAGTGCGAATCGATCGACCGTTCATTTGGTGCATCGCAAAAACTGATTTGAACAACACCGCGAGAAACAGAAACGTAGATATCGCATTACATTGGTTTTGTTTTTCTTATATACTTTTTATAATTCATTTTTCTTATTTTATATGTAACTGCAACGTTACAATACACAGGGTCGAATGACTAACCTAGTTCATGAACACTACTTACGTATATAATGGCTAGCTGAAGCACATCACACAAACAAGTTCATCTTTTAACCAGAAGACAAAAAGTCTTCGTAGTCAGTCGAACTGTAGAGGCTGGACTAGCGCCACCAATCAGTATTAGGTCCCTCCGAAAAAAAAAAACATCACACATTGTACTCATCTCATGGCCGCTAAGATCTAAACATAGTCTCCACTTGTCATAGCAGTTATCACTAGATAGATCAATGAATAACTCTGGCAGGTGTATATCAGCAGGTTGTTTGTGAAGTAGCTGTAACAGGCTAAATTATTGACGATAGTGCTAAAATTGCTACATTTTAAGCCGTAAATACCGGCCATAATTAGGCTATAACCGTTCTATGTATAACTTTCCAAACGAAGGAAGGATTGAACCATTCAATCTACAGCTGATCACGCTAACCTACCAAGGCGTAAATCAATAAAACACAGTGTCGAGTATTTGGATTGCAATGCAAACATTGATATCCATGAGGTTATTCGACATGTTTTGCATACAGTTATAACCCCGCGGGCAAGCCCAACAACAAACGGCAAACAATTAATATATCAAACAAATAATCGTTGATTACACACACTTATCAAACAAAACAGCCGGAATGCTATAATTAAAACGTGCATGTAACACGGCCTCACCTAACAACCGTTCATACACGTAAACAAATAGTCATAT
Source organism: Eumaeus atala (assembly GCA_017140195.1). Lineage (NCBI taxonomy): Eukaryota > Metazoa > Arthropoda > Insecta > Lepidoptera > Lycaenidae > Eumaeus > Eumaeus atala. Next base: position 505,387 of record JAFELO010000383.1, on the reverse strand, counting down.
CTAATTAAGCTATTTGTCACACGAGGATTATCTCGTAATTAGTTTTCTGATTACATTATTCGTAGATAGAATCTTCACCCACTTCTAGTTTGTTTTTGATATAATTATCTGGCATAATGATAAAGCAGTGTGTACATATGGTGACTATTAGAGGTCGTCACCAATTACAAAATAAGTACGAACTCAATCCCATAAATTTATTTTGGATTGTTTTGGATTTTTATATGATATGTTATACTGGTAAATCCAGAGCTTCGGTAGTCTCCCCACCAAGTACTAATGAGTTTTTATAACTTACCTACATAATTTCTGAGTACGGAACCTAGGACGACAAGATCTCGGTATCGCGCCGCTGTTTCCTTAGTTAAAAATGATTCTTTAAGAAACGCTGCTAACAGACTCGATAGGGAGGGTCCGTGGCCCTCTCTTTACCATGAGCTTAAACCCAATAGAGATAAAGACACTCTTTTTCTAATACTCAAATTAATAACACCTTCACCTATAATTTAGAAGATACGATACTTCCTAAAATGATTCCCGATGACTATAGTACTTTACAACCCGCCTATGCACCAGTCTGCGACTTACCTACTATAGAGGAACTACTTGCTATAGTCAACCAATTGCCAACTAATTAAGCTTCCGGCGACGATAAGATCTCTAACCTCATGCTCAAACGAGCGTGTAGGGTTGCAGGTGTGTGTAGGGACCTACAACCCTACATACTTGGCTAAGCAGTGTCCTATTAACTGTTTTTAAACGATGCATTCATGAAGGCATATTCCCGGAAATATGGCGGAAAGGCAATATAAAATTGATACTTAGGTCTAATAAACTATGTAACGACGCAAAATCATATCGCCCCATAGCGCTGCTACCGAACATGGGTAAAATACTTGAAAGGCTCAATGTGAACCGCCTAATCCCTAATGGAATTACATTTCATAATCAACTATTCGGCTTTACCATCGGACGATCTACAGTAGATGCCGCTATCTTAGTCAGTAGGACAGTCGACCTATCAGACGGTAAGTATGTGGTGGGGGTACATCTTGACACATCGTGTGCTACTTCAGAAATTAAAAACGGGGGATGCTACTCGAATATTTACTCCTTGATACATTCCTACTTCATGAATGGCACAACTAAACTGCAACTTTCATAAATGAAAAATTTGACCCGGGGCTGCCCTCAGTGCTCAGTGCTGTCCCCATTCTTATGGGATATAGGATTCGACGACTTCTTTTCCTTGCCACCGCCGGCACTGTGTACTTTAATAAGATACGCGGACACACTTTTAATAGTATAGGGTTCGATCTGAAATTGAAGTTAAATCGACTAACTGTCTCAGTTTAATATCGACCTGCGGAAAAAAAACCGATCAGGGTTCGCACCGCAGAGAACTTTCCAAATATTATTAAAAGGTTGCTTACAATCCATCCCACGTATTAAATTTAGCAACATATCGTTATAACATATCGTTAAACGTAAAGAAACCGCCACATATTTAGGACTAATATTAGAAAACAAATTCACTTTTGTAGAACACATTATACAAACAGGAGAAAAATATTTTTATGCTTGTAACGTATTTTTATGCTAAACGTAATTTTTATGCTTTTACTAATATCTCAACCTTGAAATAGGGTCTCTCTTTTAAGACCTTAAAAATAACATATACCGCGACGTACCTTGGAAGCATTTGCTAAGGGTCACCTGTGTGGGCAGATAGAGCAAGAGACGTAAACTTCTCCAAATTCAAAGACTTTCTTTAGCATTTTATGTAAAACCTACCGCACCGTTAGCACGGAGGCCCTACCCGTTCTTGCCGGAGTACTGCTGATTTCATAAGACCAAAAGACAGACATTGGATAAGCAGGCTGTTTAGCCCAATAGAAATCACTACTCAAAACCTAGCTAACGAATGGCAGACGCGATGGAATAATTCAACTAAAGAACGACATTTACATAATTTTTTTCAGTGGATTAAGATGATTGGGTCTGGTTTCCCTTATACGTTACAGAGGTCTGTGAGTAGCCGGTGGCCCATTGGGCCCAGGAGGGCGACGAGTTGGTAGTCGTAAAAAGGTACCGATTGCTCATTTGCCCCCTATTCTATACAAAAGTACTTCTTATATTATAACGTTTCTGAATATTTTGATTTCAAGTTTGATTTTGATTTTTCTCTGCTCCGAACGATTGTAAACAGTTTGACACGAATTTCAGCACATTTACATGGCGTTCTGAGAAAACGGTCTTCTTGTTTTAATTTTCTATAGTACGGATACCAAAAACTATCTATATGTATATAACGATTATAATATATAGTACATTAAAAGAGGTAGAGCCATGCTGCATCGCAGACGTATTAAGCCGGAGCGACCGGGGAGGTACCTCTAGCTCTAGACAGCTAGGCTGTAGCGTTTCATGCGGTTCATAGTGGTGGCTATTTGAAGGGGAGAAAGAAAGCATATGCATGACAATAGTGCGGATGTCCACTGGTAGTCGTCAATAAGCTAAAGCACGTTTGACCCAATATACTAAAGAAAATACTACATTTCGGCGGCGAAGGCGGCGTTAGATACGTGGGAAGAAATATAGTTGCTACTTCTGTCTAGCCAGGATTGACCACGCAACGACTTACGTAAATTCCATATGTATAGGGAGCCCGAGGGTAGAGCTAAAATTGAACTGACTAAGAATTTAATCGGAAGAAAATTATAACCAGAAAAAATGAGTGGGAAGTAATTTTAATTTCGTTCCCTGGTCAAAGTGGGAAACGGTACAAGATTGCAATGATATACAAGCCAAGAAAATAGTGGACAGACTATTTATTTTCCTAGCTACAGTGAAGGTCTAGGTAGGGTTCTTTCTACCGAGAAATAGAAGGAGATTTATTAAGAAACGAAGGTGTGGACTTCAGACGTAGGTAAGAGTAAAAGATTAAAATTTACTGTAATTGAACTGATTAAGAATCATAATTGGAAAATAGTATTTTATTAAAATACTTTGTCAAAGTAACTGCTCTGTACTGTAGAGTGCAACCGTCATACGTTTTATTACTTTGCTTTATGTACTTTAATAAATATAGCAAATGTTCTGTGTGTGCACGATTTACATTTTCGTGAACATGAATGTTCGCAGTTCACACCGATGTTCCATTCGCAGTTTTTATTCATTAACCGGGTTATTTAACCCAGTTCAACTCAATTATTTTATCATTCTATATTCATGAAACAGCGCTGAAAGATCCAATAAATAAGGTGAATAACGAATATAAATGTATAAGTTTATATGTTGTTGTTTTTTAAATGAAAAGGGTAACGAGTAGTTTTGATTACTACTGACGCCCATAAATATCCACATAATTTTGTGCAGATGTATGTATTTGGGAACAGACGAGAAATCGGATCCTTTCAAGGATTACCGACGCCCATGAACATCAGCACAATTATGCCGATGTGTTATGTTGTCTCTAATTGAATTGTTTCGTTCAAATCCATCCATCTATTTTGACAGTTTAACCAAACAATGTATAAGTAGTAGCATCAATTAGTACTTTTATAGCGTAAGTGGAAAAACGTGCAATCGGAGCTTAATTATGATGACTTCCAACGCCCATGGACATTCGCATGATTGTTACGCAGATGCGTTGCCCTCCTATCACCCCTCCCCGAATTGGCTCTCGACTAGTCACAAGCCGCACGAAACGCGACAGCAAAGCTGTCACTTAACGCCGGTATCAAGTGATCGAGAGGTGCCTCTTACCTCGTGCCGGCTCAATTCCGTTGCATAGGAGGATGTAGTGTCATGCTTCATGCGTGGCACTACCTCTACCTTGAGTCTGACTTGTAACTAGGCGACACGTGCTTCGTATTTTTAGGCCCCTACTATTCCGTCTCTCTCTAAACACATTAAAAACTGATTATTTGCAGGGGGGAGTTACACGATTCCTATCGTATAACTTGAGCGAACACGATTCTAGTGCGAGGCGAACGAGTTTGGCTTTCAGTCCAGGCTCCATCTCAGCACTGGCTTAGACAGATTCAACATTTCGATACAGATACTAACGATGTTCGTCGCTCAGTATAATTTTCAATATAAGAGGAAAAATTTTAACCTGTGACGTTTCGAAATATTTAAATGTATTTAAATGTATATCTAATTCATTATATTAATTATTAAATAGTATAATTAATTAAGTATCATTTTAAATGAATTTCGATTTATAATAACACAAGTTGTAAATGACTAACATTTAAGTAAATTACAAAAACTAACAATAACAATTATTTATTTATTGGAATATTATAAGTAAATCATCACCAACTCGTGTTAAATTCCTTCTGGAAAATAGGATAATCATCGGTCAACTTCAGCCTTTATCTACGTCAATATGGTCTCCTCCGTCCCCTCTTACTTGTATCCATGAATCAGCTGTACCGTTACGCAGAAAGTAACAAGGAAGCAAATGGTATATACTGAAAAGTACATTTCATTATGGCTTACTTCAATTAAGCCTCATATGAAAGTACGGTGCGTACACTTTTTTGTCATCTAATATTAAAAGCGTTGCTTATAATATATTAAAGTAGGTCGCGTGACGTACCATTAATCACAAGCACAATGCACGTCAAGTCGCCGACGCGTGGCTCAAGGGGCCGAATTTCCCGTATAATAGGAAAATAAATCGAAAGTCTTTCCTTATTACGCCATCAAAAACGCTATTAACATATCAATTCAAATTTTAAATATAATGGTAATTTAAAAATTAGTCGCTAAATTTGTATAAAAGCTCTGTACTCTGTACCATAGTTTCTAAAGGCTGCTTATTATAATCTAATACCTTGACTAACTAAAGAATACCCTAACAAGTGTAAGATACACGCTTCCCTATATTACGTGATGTTAATTAATTTTCTAAAACGTTTTGATCCTCATGAAGAAGATTTAATAAATTATTATTTAGGTGCATTGACATCTAGCCGTTCCGATAGACGTTGTTCTGTCATAAATTTAATTTGTTGCCATTATAACGTGTAATGTGTCATCATTATCAACCCTTATCGGTCCTACTGCAGGATATATGTCTCTTTATATTGCTTTATATTATTTTATAACATCTAATGTATACGAAGCCGAAATTGAGAATTATTGCATTTTTGATTTTTCTTATAATTTTTTGCCATATTTCGTGAAATGTCCTTGCGTTTGTTCTGTGCAGAAGTTAATATGGTCAGTCGGACAGTGTGAAACAGTAACCGTTCGAGCGTAACGACTCAATAACGCTTTGTACCTCTGTACCTTCAGTACCTTCACGCCTGTTATCCCCAAAGAGGTAAGGCAGAGGTGTGCTAATACATCCACAGCTCGTAAGTAGATACACGAGAACACCCACGATTAGCCAAGTACTAAGGCCCATGATGTCATAGAAGGCAAGTCTATGGCCACTTCGGCTAAATTCCAATCCCGGGCAGTGTAATGCGTGCTCAGAATTATCTGAGAAACAATTTATAACAGTTGCACGACCTGGGGATCGAACTCAGGACCCCATGCGGCTAACGATCTTAACAGGCGACACCCGTACCGTTACACCACAGAGGCGATAACTTGTCCATTCAGAATCATGTTCGTTCTGAGTACTTAACTTCTTGACAAATAACTTAAAAACTTTTTAAACAAAATCTTTTATTTTACAGTTGATTGAATATATTGTCAGTTCTTGATGGAAATTCATGTTAACACTTTACTTTAGACACTAAATCTTGCCGTGCTTATTAAGTAATGTCTCTTGCGCGTTTCACTTTCAGTCATGTTCGTTCTTAACAAGTAAACGCCAGTCGCGAATAGAAACCTTTATTTTGGATAGAAGATCGTATTTGAAACTAATAATGTGAAACTGAATAATTCTTTGACAGCTGTGAAAGTTCTATAAATTCAAATAACGAATATAGAAATAAGCTATCCGTAAAGCGTCTCACGGTACTTTTGGTCGTGATACGCTACGCAGAGATGCTTCACGGTCCGTCTGTCGCTAGTCTATATATTCACCTTATTTAATCCGCGCAGAAATTTTCATACAATACTACTTCTGCATTAAAAAAATTCAATTACTACATTTTGTCTCTAAATGAAAACAATTTAACTCTAATTCACTCAAATTTCTTTTGAGGCGGCATTGAAATAAATTCTCTCTCATTAATCTGGGCACAAAAAGATCTAATGCAGACATATTCATGATATTACGGAGCTTTGCAGTGAACATCGTTAGGCAAGTTGGGGAGTTTCTGACATTAGAACAAACCAACAAACTCGCGGTACAGTTACGGTCACCACACGTCACGACAGCCTTTATACTACGAGCACGTAGGCGGGGATGGTTCTGATCGATGTAATATGAAACTTATTCTTGAAGTAGAAAATTTCCTTACATTTAAATTAGGTATTTTTTCATTTTTTCATTCCTTTCGGCATACTCGGTGCACAACAGGTCTTAGGCCACATTCACATTCTGGTATTCACACACATGTTGGTAGTAGCTGGAGAAATCTAAGGTGTTGTACATCGACGAGACTCGAAGAAGTTATAAGATGTTGTAATGTTATTAGCAAGTTTATAATTATTTATTTTTTTTATAATTAATTGGCCTGCGTTTGACCACATCCACACCTGGTGGAAATATAGTTCACCATACGGCCATACCATTAGGCCATGTCAAATAAGGAGGTTTGGGAAGTCGGAGAGTTGCTAGGCGATTTTTCGGTAACAGCGGGTCTAAGATGCGAGTAGCAGGAAAACAGTTGTATAGGCGTCCATTGAAAGAGTACACTTAAGTAGTTAAGTGTCTAGTGTGTATGATACGATAACATAACTGCTATACCAAATTACTTTTATATTTTACAAACAAAGCCTCTATCTCTAATATTATTAGTGAAAATCAATGCCCCAAATGGGATATGAAAATAAATTATCTATATTGGCCAATACAATGTAGACTAGCCATTGTCCGGGCAATTACTGTCTGGGTCCAAAATATTCCAATATGAGGCCCGTAATTGATATTTACGCCACATTAAACCCTCGATATCTATATTGGGGGGTTTACATTTATCGCTCCATTTATGAGTTAGAATAGTTTATCTTAAAACGGCTTGTGTTGCGACCCTTTTGGTACACTCAACAGCAATCGCGCAAAAATATTCAATGAGCACCATTCACAAATTATAGATTGATGTATTGTGCTATTTCACATGTTGTGATGGAAGGACTGGTCCTATTTAGCACTTAACGGAGAGGTGTGGAAAGAGAGTAGAGATGTCTTTGTTCAGCAGTGGGACACACCGCTCGCGCTGTCTCGAAAGTCTCATACATTTTCGTAATAAAATTTGAAAAGCCTTACCATTATAGTGCATACTCTATCTTAAACTGTTCCGTTAGTATAATGACATTGCTCTATGGTCTAGAATTCCAAAGTAAATTATAGCTCGTCTTAAATAAATGTCACGTTTTTAAAGCTGGAATGTGATGCAAAATCTTAATGACAAGCGACTATTTGAGAGTCGTGGACATAAAGATGATACTGAATCTTCTGGCTCGTAATATTATTATACAAGTAATATTACTGCTAAAAATAAAAACGCTAAATAAGGAGTTTTTTTTAATTACTCGCAATATCATAATCCGTTACGCCTACTCGACCTGCGCGTGTCCAGAGGGTTGGACGAGGCCCTTATTGTGAGCGACGGGTACGGAATATCTCCAACTTCGCTTCAAATACTCTCTGCGTAATGTTGTAAATTATAATTAAAAAATATATATATTTGTGGGACACTACTTGTGTCCCACAAATATGTAAAGACAGTTATTTTTGGTGATTTTATGACGGTTGATGAAGATAACTAAAAAAAGGTTTTTACGATTTTAACCAGCCTTTTTTACGAGATCATCTTGTTACTTTGTTTTTATGGTGAAGTGTTTTTCTCAAGCGAACAAAGCGAACTTTAAGGATTGGGCGGAGTAATCACGTAAAAGGAGTCTAGTAAAAGTGTTCTGTTTGTTTATCAAAGCTGGAATGAGTTCGTTACAAACCTTTTAGTTAATCATGTTACAGAGGCAGAGCCATGCCAAATCACAGGCACCAAAGACCTTAGCAGACTTCATTAGCAAAATTAGCGCTAATGGATTAGAAACCACTAAACGAATTTGATTAAGACATATACTTTCAATTGCAACTAAATACCGCATATCTAAACTGTTTTCGAACCTTCGCATATAGCTATAAAAATACATTTTGTGATGTATAACATTGTAGAATATTAGACATGAACTTATTATAATGTTAGAACCCAATTTAGTGAGCTTAAAATAAAATATAAATAAAACTTAAAATTTCGAAAATAAAACAGTTTTATTCTTTTTTTATATTATAGGGGAAAAACGCGCAACCGGAGCCTTCTTACGACCAGCGATTTTGCTCTTCCACCCAATGGGCCATCGCTCATCATAAACCGCACGAAACGCGATATATATACATATATATATATATATATATATATATGCAAAGGAATTGGGCTGACGACCGGGAGGTACATCTCCCGTTTGTGTGGTTTGTGTAAAGTATAATATTGATACGTGCTAAGGCACCGATTTCTTGTTTGCCCCCTACTCTATGTAAAAACATACATAATTTCACAACTACACAATAGTCTACACCCAAAAACAAATTATCGTCTATTTAAAATATATCGTTACTTTCAATTGACAAATTTGTGATATTCATTGTTTACAACAGTTTAAGATAGTTTAACCGGAACATTACTCAAGGTAACAGCAGTCATTTACCAGCGCCAACCGCACATTTGTATCTGCTTAACTTCAGCCTAATATCTTTAGAAATACCAACTTGCATTTGTCAATCATACGTAATTGTGATTGCTTAGTTTTTGTCAATCACACTTAATTGTGATTGCGTAGTTTTGGAACGATAATTAATTATTATCAACTAGGAAAGTAATTAGAGGAAAAAAAACGTGTAATATTCTTATTGTGGCATAAGAGGCGGATGTATGTACATTTCGTTTGCCCTTATTTGTGTAATTTGAAAGTTTTATTTTATTTTGAAACTAGCGACCCGCCCTCGCTTCGCTTCGCGTTTTCGCTTAAAACGCATAGCAAAACGATCGTAGTTTTTTTTTCTATTATTTAAACTCGTGATAGCTTTTGAATGGAATATCTGAAACGAATCATTTAAATGTTGATATAAAGGCATTGAAGTCTTTAATATCGATATATTTTTGATAAGTATCAGTATCTAGGTGCGAATTTACTGTCTTTTCTAACGATGATATTTTAAGATGTGATATGTGTGTCCTGAAAATTGTAATGCATCATTTTGTTCTACCATTAATAGTTTTCGCAGCACACGCTATTTAAGGAAGTTTTTTTGTTTATTTTTTTTCACCTCGGGTTTATATTACTCACGCTTTAGTAAGCATCCCCAATAAAAAAAAATAATTAAACAGCCTATGTCACTCGGAGATAGTGTAGCTTGCCAACGGTGAAAGAATTTTTAAGTCGGTCCAGTAGTCTCGGGGCCCACTCATTTCAGACAAACAAACAAAAATCAAGTCTTTCCTCTTTATAATACTCGTATTAGTATAGTTAAACTTTAAAATTTAAATGCGTATAACGACACATCGTTTAGCCTTATCCTTGATCATATCGCCTTATCGGTACTTAATTAATATAAATATTAATATTAAGGTTAGTTCAATTGTAGATATTTTTATATAGAGACAGTACGCTAGAGGAGTTGGGCTGCTACGACCGGGGATGTACCTCTCACTGACACTAGCTAAGTTACAGCTATGCAATCGTGTTTCGGGCAGTTGCGGCCACCGCACCATTGCTTGGAGTATAGGGAGAATAAAACTTCTGCAAACTCTGAGCATCCGTGTTCATCAAATGGTTCCGTCTGCTCGTTAGCCCACTAATACTATAAAAAAGATGAGTTAAGCCTGTAAGATCTATGAGTATCTATAATAATATCAAAGGGATAATCTACAAATATTAATACGAACTGGGTTTCGAACTCAGTAATATTCGTAATAAAAGTAATAGAATTATTTTCGTATTCCTTTTACGGTCTGTAAAAAGTAACCATTTGGTGATAATTATAAGAATATGTTTACAAAAATAAAACGAATGTATTAATTATTATTTGAAATACAGAATGTTAATAAACTATCAATGACCCAATAAAAACGTTTATAGACAATGCATTTCCAGGTTAATGTACTGTATAAGTGTAACGATTAAATTAAAATAGGTATCTTATTTATAGTACTATAAGGTTGGTTTTAATTTGTATAAATGGGAATATTATGTCGAGTAATAAATTGAAATGTAAGCGACGTAGGAAGGAACAATTTGGGCGTTATTAAAGCGACACGTGCGGAGTCTTCCTGTACACCTGTTCAAGAGCCAGGGCTCCAGGAGTCAGTGCACAATAAAGATAAACGTTGACATAATGTTATAACATTACGTTTCGGGCGAAATATGTTTCGTAAGGTACAATATGATTACAATATATAATATCACATACATATATATATATATATATATATATATATATATATATATATGTATATATCTATATATATATCTAATGTACAGGATTAAATGTTTTATTAGATATACAATATGTATATTTAAGAAACCGTGTGGAAACGTAGATAATAAATTGTTTACGCATTCGAATATGTAGTATACACTCCTTACAAGTATCCTTTTCGAATTCGAATATGTAGTATAGACTCCTTAGAAGCCCAAATTCTTGTACGCTGGTAACTTCAGAGCGTCTGTATCGATATAATTTGAAAATCGTATAATACATGTAAGTATTAAATTGATTGGTTTGATTAAGTTGAAGTTTATATTATTTTTCCTAGGGCAATTAAATACGAGGTTGTTACTATTGCTTTTTTTCATAATTCTTTTGTTAATGTTAAACTGTGTATTTAATTAAACCAAGACAATGATTAGATACTCCATGTTTAAAAATCGGAGTAAGCACCTGACCCCATCCAATTACTTTAATTGTCCAGAACACAAATAGATTTCATCGCTACTAATTATAACGTTGTTTACGATTGCTTATTTCTATAATAAATTTTGGCTCTTAAATAGATAACAATTTGTGGCCGACACAAAAGGATGATATTAGTGGATAGGCGTAATTACTACATGTCCCATTAATGAACCAGACGGAGGAGGGCAAGCCTTTATGTACAAAACACGATGATATGCGATCAGTGTTAGTAATTAGACCGTACCGTGTGTGTGTTGTTTACGCGTGGCACTCGTGTTATGGGTATCATCAGCAATAATATTTCAATCATCAGCATTTCGAGCCAGTTTTGTTACGTGACAGTGTCATCTGTCACTCAGATGCCTATAGTGTTTAGTAATTCCGTACCGCGCTGTAAGGACCAGCGTGGGGGCGCGCCTGTCGCCCTTACCCATGTGACGTATCGTAATTCGAAGTGTATACACATTATTGTACCTATAGCAGTAACCTGAATTATGCATGCACTGTACCTTTTTTTTCGTTGACGCAGGGAAACACATTTACGCGCCTTCACTGGCCCTGGGTGGGGTCCAGTAGTGTGTGAGGCTCGCGAGGCGAGTACCCATAAAAACCACCGCGAGTGCCATAAGTGCCTCCTTTGGTGAGGTTCCCCGGAACAGCAAATCATCAGAGCACCTCGACGGCTAGTCGGCCCTCTAAGGGACCGACGCCACCTCCACAGATAGGGTTGTCCACACCACAGCACAACCCCGCCAAATTTGGGACAGTACAATGGGGCGAGGTCCCCATCCTCGCCCCTTGCCCCGTGCTCCATAGCGCCGCCTCATTTTTCTCTTTTGTCCCCTCTTCTTATAAGAGGGGTACAAAGAGCGTACACCTCCTCGGTTCAATTAGCTTCGCCCAAGGTGTCTCGGATCACCCCAGGCTACTGAACCCCACCGCCACGACAAGGCTGGAACCATGGTCGGAATGCCTGATAAACAACGCACGTCGCACTGAGGAACGCAACAATTTTGAGATAAAAAAAGTGAAAACGTCGTTGTAGAAGTCTAAACGAACGGATCTGATTCGGCGGTCGATAGCTTACGTGATGTATCAGCGGCTAATCTGTTTCATTCGCGATCCAACTCAGGACCATTGGTAGGGCATAAATACTACAATGTAACAAAAAAGATTTCGCAAATTATTAGCACAATATAAAATCATATTTCGGTACCTCCATACTGTCCTCTCGATTTTTTCATCCATCAGCTATATGTATGGAGTGCTATCCTTAATAATTTATTATTTAAATCATACATTTGTTAGTAGTTGTAGCGGTTCATACACACGCCTTCCAAATTTCAAACATATAGTTCCTGCCCATAATTTCCGTGTTTGTAAAGTGACATACGGAAGAATTAGACGGACTTGACAGTAAGAGTTCCGTTTTTTGCCATTTGGACCTACGGAACAAAAACGAGGTGGTCCCTGAAATTGACTAAATTAATATCTAGCATATAAACACATTATGCGCCGTTTCTGGGTGTTTGGGATGGCCCATGTACTCTTTACCTTGAGAATTGCAATTCAATTCGATGACTGTGCAGTCTCTAAAGATAATTATACATTCAAGCATGTAAATATCAGTTTACATGCCTTAGTAATCTTACAATGCCTTACCTATACTGATTAGGTATTTAATTAAATATCCAATTTAAACTTCCCGTTAAACACGAAACTTGAGAAAATTAATTTAAATTAACCGTCAAGAGGATTTTAAAGGAGGAAAAGTCAAAAATGTCTGTACTTAAGGGAGTTAACATTTTGGCATAATTTTATAAATATAAGCCATTCATTACTCATGACAAACTTTGTTACTGAATGAAGCCTTCATTCTGTCGAAAGTAATTCAACCAAACTGCTTAAGATTTTTGATGTTTCCATTAAGTTGCAAAAGCTTCAAGAACTTAATTAAGAATTCTCTTGGGAATTTCACCCTTTACTGAAAGAGGATGGACGCTATTGAATTTTAATTTATTACAATAATTTATTAAATTATTAAATAAAATACAGTTTTTGAATGAAACACATTTTTATTTAGCTTATTTTAAGCACTCTACTACTATTTAGCGCCATTACAGTATCGCTGTTACGACGGCTGGTAGGAAAGCGAAATACCACTCACATTTATAACGTTAAGATATCACTATTGTAAATGGTGTCGTACGGTTTGTGAGGGGACCGGTGACCCGCTGGCAGAAGCAGGGGGAAAGAATTTCAAGTATGCATTTCCTCTTGCTGCGTTAATATCAGTCGGCATCGGTATGCTGTCATTTCCAATTTGAGACTATCGCCTCAAATTAAAAATGATGTGTAGCTATGGTGGGTAGGTTCTAGTTTTCAAGAGTAAGTGCAGACACAAGTTCTTGCAAGGTAGTTGGGACTGTTGATTGGAAATAAAATATCCCATAACAATTTTGGACCTACCCGGGGCTTAAACCCGAAATCTCATGATCTACTACTACGACTAGACCAACGAAGTGGAAGAAGTAAGTAAGTAGTAAACTATTATAATTAGAGAGAGACAAATAAGAGGTTGTAATAGGTTAGCGGATGAGAGAGGAGACTGCCGACTCGGCCTCCCCTCGCCGACGATGAATGGGGGTGCGAAGGAGGCGCTATCTGCAGCGCCTTCAGTAGTGCCCCTGTGTTCCGTGTCAGGCCGGGATGGGAACCCGGTCCACTTCATCAAAGACACGGCGTCGTGGGGACTGTCATAGAGTAGCCGGTCAGTCCCCGAGGAGGTGAAGTCTGGCCTTTTCGCCGAGGACAGCCTGTCGCTGGAGGGGTCCTGTTACTTGCAGATCAGGGACCCTCCACTTATAGCGGCTGAAGGCTCCCGTAGGGGTTTAGTTGGTATTGCTACCCAATGACCGAGTCCAACATCAGTCAGAGGGTCTACCCGGGCTCCCAGGTATCATGCGTAAATGCATTCCCCTTCGTCACCAAAAAGTAAAAAAGGTTGTAATAGGTTATATCAAATAAAAAGTATTAATGATTTATCATTTGAGGAAATAATCTGATAGAACAGCCTTCCATTTGTCATCTATACTATACTTTTTCATTTTTACCTCATAGATTTCTTCTGTAGATCTTGCTACTTTTAATGTTGTTCTAGGAAGAGGTAGTGCAATGCTGCATATGAGGAGGTAGTGCCATGCATAGTGCATGACACTGCATCCTCCCATGGCAATTGGGCCGGAACGACCGGTGTGGTACCTCACTCACTCTAATCCGCTCATATAATACCGCCGTAAAGTGACATCTTCAGTGTCGCGTTTCGTGCTGTTTGTGAGTAGCCGATAGCTGGGGAGGGGAGGGGTAGGAAGAGAGCAATGCATCGGCATAGTAATTTTGTGGATGTTTACGGGCGTCGGTAGTCGTGAAAAGACCAGAAATAAAGTATATCGTGTATGTGAATAAAATAAATAAATATCCTTTGCTTTAACTATGCCAAATACTTTAGGGTTTGGAATAGAGTTTCTTACTGTGTAAATAAGAAACTCTATTCCAAATCCTTTCCGCATATCACAGAACAAAAATATTATTTTTTCTTCTGTGAAATGTGCTCCTTGCGCCCGTGTAGTGTGAAGTGAGCTTTAATTTCCTGTATTTCTTAGATTGAGGCGACAGCTTGGGCTCAAAGAAAGCTCAACTCAGTATAAATAAAGAAAATTTCGTCGAGAGTGAGAAAATATTACAGGAGCTTAATGTAACGTCGGGACACCTTACGGAAGGTTCGCTCGTTATTTTGATTTATGATGCAGAGGAGAAAAATGTGTGATCTGCACATTGCCTGCATATTTCTTCCATCCCAAGCCCGCCTTTTTCCCTTTTGGGAGAAGTTACGTTTAATTTTATGCTATGCTACTGAAATTGTATTTTTTAATAGTATAGGGGGACAAACGAGAAATCGGATCTTTTCAATGACTTTCGACGCCGATAAACATTATCACTCGCCGACGACTGGTGCTACTGGGTGTGGTGTGATTTGTGTTTGTAGGTGGCTGGCGTGCATGTCTGCTCGTGTCTGGGCGTTGAAGTTGCGTTGGCCTGATGATGATGATGTCCAACACGTCCGGCTTCCGCCGGGGATCCGATGGAACGTGGGTTGGGCAGGAGGGTCCGGCACCGTGTATCCCCGTCGCTCCGAATCCACCTGCAGTCTGGCGCCGGTGCGGTTGATGGTGGACGATCACCAAGTGGTGTGCTTGGAGTTCAGTTCATCAGCAACCAATACCTGGCCCCCGTCACCGAGTACACGATGGACGTCGGTGAGTTTGAAATAGTATGTGTAGATTCTCGACTCCTCTTCCGACACTTGCACAACTACTCTGGTTGTGTTCATGTCGGAGACGGGGCTGAGATCCAAGTTGACGTGAACGATGTCCCGCCGAACGAGCACTGCCGTACCTCTGTACGCCCTGCCGCTCGGCGACACCTCGTCCCTGCGATACAGGGCATACCACGCCATCTTGAGGTCCTGCCCAGGCCCCAGCCATGTCTGTCCCAAAAGTATGACATGGATGTCATACTCCTGGGCGAGCTGTCTGAGGTCTTGGATTTTCCCTCGGATGCAGCTGGGGTTCCAGTAGATGATTTGCAATTGCTTACGACCCATCACTGGTTCCCTTCTAGCTAGGTGTGTATAGTGTTGGGGTTATCTGTGATGTGGCTGTGTGCGGCCATATCCTGGGGTCCCTGAGCAGACGAGTGAGCTCCTCCCTAATCACCTGCCTGAGTTCCTCCCTGACGATCTCAGCTCGCCAGTGTTGAACTAGGAGTGGCTTTCCGGCAGGGCTGTGTCTTTAGGCTCTGCGAGGCCCCGGGGTGTCTGTTTGGTGGTGGGTACTGATGGCGTGGTGAGTGGTGTTGTCCTGGATGCAAGTGTAGGCCTGGTGGGTTGTATCCTCCGCGCTCGCGGGAGGGAGAGTTGACGGTGCGGAATCTGGAGGTACAGCATGCTCTTGCGTTCGTTTCGGCTGCCTCTTTCGAGGCCTGCCCCGCTTCCTCTTCTCGGGGGTGGGGGGAGCGCGAGGTCCGGTTATTGGGAGGTTCGCCGGTGTCGACAGCGACGGGCCTGGTTGATACTCGATTCCACGATTCGAGGGTGTCTGGCTTCCCAGGCTTCTCTTTCGGGGCTTGGTCCTGCTTGACCCCTTAGCTTAGTCGGGATCAGCGGACTGAGCTTGAAGTCCCTAACTCTCGCCTCCCTAAGGTACATTCTGCACCTACGGTCGTTGGTGGTGTGCGGCCCGTACGGCGGAATCGAGTGAGCGTGAGGTACTTCCACGGTCGTGCTGGGCAATTTTCTTTGCATAGGACGATGTAGTGGCATGCACCATGCATGGCTCTAGCTCCTCCTGTACAGCAGGTCACTACCTCTTATTAAATTTAAAAAAAAAACATCAATTTCATTAGCATTCAAGGATAAAGTATTAGCTTTTTATCTGTTCTATGCTAGTTTATTGTCTATAGCACTTTTGTATTTGGGAATCTTCTTACTCCGATTGATGTTATAAGAAAATATAGACGGTATTTTAACGGTAGCTCCTCCAGGGATATACTTAGTAGTAAGTATATGTCACATAAAATAGTATTGATACGTAAACGAGTCGAATAATTCTTTTACTTACATATTGATTTTTGACTCAATCATGCCAAAACCAGGGTATTAATTTTGGTGAAACTTTACAATGTCCGTAGCCTATATACTAATATAACACAATAGGTATAGAAATACATTTTTTTTCACGTAGTTTTGTTTATTTTATAAGCAATATTATTGTGGAATATAATCGGACGGAACGTACACAAAACAAAATCAATTCATATTCTAAATTATTTTTCTTACTTTTTTATTGTTTAGTCTCTACGTTGAATATAAAAAATCAAAGCTTCTAAGATAAAATAATTATGTTAGGGACCACTTCAAGTTTTGACATTGCAAATGCAATGCTATAAAATTTATGTTGCAATCATTGTAAGTTTAACAGGCGGGTTACCGAAAGTACTCGTTTACATAATAAGAACGACACAAAATACGCGCTTTATGAGATCTGGCGCCAAATAAATTTGATTGCATTTCGCGTAACGAAGGTGGCAGTCGCAATCGGATAATACTGATAAATGCGCGTTTAATGAATGTCAATTTTTAACTAAAAATAATTCATTAATTTAAACGTAACTAATATATCTACAATTATTCTTTTCTTAGACTTTTTTATTTTAACTTACTATTTTTCTAAATACTAGCAGTCCCTCCCGGCTTCACACGGATGTTACTGGAAACATTTCAAAATTAATCGATTTACAAAAGTACAAGAACTTCGGCCTCGTAAACATTACGTGTTACCTACCAAATAACAAATTCAGTTTCTAACGGAACAGCGTCAGTCGCGACAGCTTGTTGTCGATAATTTCAGCAGCTAGATAAGATTTCATTTCGTATCTTATTTACACTTTTATTACAATACAATAAAAAAAGCTTTCATAATAAACTATAAAGTTATAGAAAATATTGTACAGCCTATGTTCATCACATATAACCGAGAATCCTAATGGTATTTTTTTTATTTCGGTCCAGTAGTTTCGGAGCCTATTCAGTGCAAACAAACAAACAGTCAAATGTTTGCTGTTTATAATATTAGTATACAAAAATGTACTTGCTTTTCTGTAATATTTATTCAATCTATTTAACTGTATTTCTGTTAGCTTTCTTTTGTATAATATTTTCGCGCTACTTTCTCGTAAAGGTAACATAAAACTTACCTATTCCAAAACTATTAAACAAAATAATATGAGCTACTGAAAAAACCAACTAATACGTATGACAAAATTAACACCTAGTAGGTAATCTACTAATATATTTTTAAGCATCACAAACATTTCTACATAGCCAATTAATTGAACAATCCACTCGTTCAATATGTCTAGGACAGACAGGGCACAATAATTTCGATTCCCTGCTTCAATAATTTGGCTTGATGTCATAATTTTTGCGCACGGCTGGATTCCGAATGGATTTTCCAATAGAATTGCTGCATTTTACTCGGGGTGTTCGTATCGTCAGTATTGTTATGGGTTCGGTCGAAACAATAGCATATCTTTTAGTCCGATAAACCTTTTCAATAAGTGTAATGTATTGTAAACATTTTATTGCCAACTAATCGAGATGATGTATATGTGATGTATGTAGAGACATAGCTGAATTGATACATTACGCACCATTTAATTTAAGTATCTAACAATAAATGTAGGAAATACATAACAAGAATGGTGGTAGTAACATCGTGACTTTAGTGCTTAGAAAGGAACTTGCCTTCTGGGCTTTGTAATTTAAATGTATATTGATAAAGCCGGACTACTTTTAATTTGCTGTCTCTTCTATCATATATATATTCTTTCCTCGTCTCTTAATCTCCAGTTTAAAGTGAAGATGACATCACGTGGCTTTTGACTCAGTCACGTCTTCCTCTCAGGACTTGAACAAGTATCTATATATGGTCGTAGTAACTCATTATTGAGCGCATACTCTTTACACTAAATGGATGGAGATGGGTTTTGGACCCATCTACTCTAGCTCCTCGTCATTATGGATCAATGAGTAAAATTATTGAAATAAAAACAAAACAAGAATTATTTTTATTATCTATAAAAGTATCTTACTAGTTCTAAGAATTCTCTCAGCGTTGTATTTGCAAAGATCAAAAATGGAATTAATTTTAATGTTGATAGCCGAGTATCAGTTGCGCGAGAGGTCTTTTGTTGCGACTGCTTTAGGCGGGGTGAATGGGGAGAATTCTTAATTAAGTGTAGGTGAAGCCCTCTGCTTAATGCAATGACTTCATGGCTCGTTTAATTTTCATAAAAATCCTCAGCAATATTTCTCTGATTAGCTCTATAATTGTAAAGCGTGAACTTATATTAAGCTTTTTTTCGTAATATTTTGTTATTTTTTTAAATGTGTAGCATTTCTATTTTTACATACATTTTCTTTATGTTAAGTTATTTATGGCCTATACTGTGTATTATAATTAAACTATGTATTTATCTCTCACACTTCGACTCTGCCTGTGATGTGAGGAATTTGGTTGTCCTTTACACTTAATGATTGAAGCAATTTTTAAATTTAGAATGTTGATGTTCTCTTTGTTAACAAAGAGAATGCCTCTCGGTGTTCTCTTTGTTACCATAAATTATATGAACAAATATATCTAATATATCACATATTATAGTTCGTATAATTATTACAAACACCGTGACAAATAGAATATTTAAAAAGGTTTTGCTTGAAATTTTAAAGCTAGCGCTAAAGAACAAAGCTTAAAATAAAAATAATAACCTACACCTTCGTAGGTAGGAACACCTACACACACACTCCTATACATCTGTATCAGAAAATCTACCTCCATGTAGCCCCCGTGCCTATTATAGCTTTACAAATGGCAATTGTAGGATTATAATGATTAATGGCAGCCCATGGCGAAATATTTCAGGTGTCCGAGATAAAGCGTTGGAATCTTTATTAATAACGTTGTATCTGCCAGGCTTTTTTGATAACGTTATTAATTTCTGGTTCCCCTATGGGGTTTTATGTTTCTATCTTTTATCTTTTAGGGATAATATTTATGATTTGACTTTGGTTCAAATATCGAACACAAATCATGTACAATGCAATTCTACTTTTGAACCCAGGTACGAAAAGAAAATGTGAGTAAAATATTATTATTAATATTTATGATACCTACCTTTTTTTAAATTCATTTACGCACCTTCACGGGCCCTGGGTGGGGTCCACTGGTGTGTGGGGCTCGCGGCACATTATAGTGCCGAATACCCATTAAAACCACCGTGAGTGCCATCCGTGCCGCCTTTGGTGAGGTGCCACGGAATAATAAATCATCAGGGCACCTCGACGACGTCAGCCCTCGAAGGAACCGATGCCACCTCCACAGATGGGGTAGTCCCACACTGTGATCCACATGTGAGTCCACATGTGAGTCGGTGGGGTTACCGACTTTGGGACAGTCCAGTGGGATGAGGTTCCCATCCTCAATCCTTGCCCCGTGTGCAAAGTCGTTGCCACCTTCAGCTCTTTTGTCTCCCCTTCTTATAAGGGGGTACAAAGAGCGACTCCTCCTCCTGCTCTGCAGTACCCCCTTATTATAAGATTTTTATTATATAAGAAATATATAAGAAGTTCAATTGGCTCCACCCAAGGTGTCTCGGATCACCCCAGGTCACTTTAACGACAAGGCTTGAACCATGATAGGTATGACACCTATCTAACTTAACTTTAATAAAATTTATTTATACAAACAAAATTGTGAGGCTGGAAAGACCTGCATAAATCGAAAACTAGCTAGCAACTAGGTAGCATTTAACAATCCGTCCTTTAACTAATTCAGATTGAATGCGAGTACTATCGACCAGTCTGTAGTAGTAGTAAATATAATTAATAAGTCTGTTTGAGGTTTTGAACTAAGCGAGCAGCCGGTGTGAAACCTCTAAATTTCAATAAACTAAAGTATGATCTTAGCCTCGCTGTCCGCGTCAAGTTGTTTTTTTTTTATCTTTATTTAAAGGCTTATACATTACAAAGAGATTAAGTCAGCCTTACATCTATTGAAACAATAATTACAAAATTAACTCTAAATCCCTTATGTATATGAAGAGATGATAAAACTTTATAATCTAATTTAAAAATAGAACTAATAATAATGTTTATAAAGAAGAAAAGCTCAGCTTTATTACATTTAGTGTCCATCATAAATTCTTGTCACATTTTATAAGAAGGTATATGTCTATATGACGGTTGCATGTGGACAGCTAACTGTATTTGTATTTGTGTACTTGGTTATTTCAGCCAATAGGAAAAGAAAATTATCCCGTAGAATGTGATTGGAACGAATACGAAAACAGAGTGTTAAATCTCTTTTGCTAGTTTTCGCCTCCGAGAACCACCCGACCAAGGTGAAACCATCCAAGAACCTTTGATGTTTTATTAACAACGGCCCTATACCAAATATCGGAGTTCTTTGAAATCTGTTGTATCTGAAGTAGTTATCACATTCCTCATAAACACTTTTTTAATAGATTCTATAAAAACATTAAAGCAAGAGTTTACACTAATCAAGGTACCTCGGTTAGTGTTACACATACTAAAACATCAATCACATCATTGCCAACAATACCAACATGTGATGATACTTAACCATTTCTGATAAACATTAACCTCATTGCGTATTAATTCATAAATACATTTACTAATGTGGAAAGACTCAGTCCAAGCACATGAATTTAGGTGAAGTAATTAGATGCTGTAAGTAAAGCTTCTAGAATGGCTATTGGTTCTATGCTCATAATTGGAAGATCATTATTATCTATATGAAAAAGGGATTTTATTTTAGACACAGAATCATAAAACGCGCAGCCTTTATAACCTAAAGATTTTGAGAGGTCTGTATAAATGTATAAGTAGTTACCATACTTAGTGGCAATAAATTTTTCGCTATTTTAATTTCTCGTGACGTCATTTTATTAGATTTTATAGTAGGAATGTCGATAAAACATATGTCTTCAATTGGGATCTCAAACAAATGCATAGGAAGTTCGTTTGGAGGCCAAATATCATGTTGTGCAATTTATACATATGTGTAGTCGTGTCTATAATAAGTAAGTAAATAAGTAACAGATTGAATTAAAAAATATCAAATAAGGTAATATTTTGAAATAAATAATTATTACGCAGCGAAAAAACTTTCAAAAAATTTTTCTGACAAATATTTCCTTACAATTTTTATAAATACACACAAAATACACTACTCATTTTCTACACCATAAATAGGAGTAGATTTAACAGAACGACCTCATAATCTTAATGAATGCTAAGGTTTTTAATAAGGTCTGTTTTTTTTTAAGATGTTTGGACTGGCATTACCAAAAACAGTACAATCGTAAACCAACCTGCTTCTAATCAGACCTATATATAATTTCCTTAAATGCAAAGATTGACACCCTATTTATAACTACTAACACAACATAATACATTAATGTACTTGGAATTTTCGATATGTTTCAATAATATGTTTATTCCAACTTAACCTGTCATCGAACCACACACTCAAAAATTTTACAAAATTTACAACCTCGATAGTGATCTCACCTATGTTTATATATTGTATTATTTATTGTATTATTGATTTATGTTTATATATAGTATTATTGATTTATGAACATACTCTTTAATAGTACTTAAAGTACAAAATCATCGGCATACTGCATAATTATCAAATAAGGGCTCAACAGACTATTTACTTTTAACTTAACAATATTCAATAAAATAGGGGACATAGGGTCCCCGAGCCAAACCATTGCGACACGTTCTACGAATTTGTTTACCATTCGTCAACGCAAAAATAATTATCCTATGTTTCAGGAATAATCTGGTATATTAACGAATATGCATCCAACAGGACAACAATCCACACCGTATCCAACAGGACGCGCAAGACGCGTGAAGTTATTAATCCAACTCATATTATAGTATTTTATTTGTAACGCACCGATGGCAATTATTCCTAACTATTGACAGGTACCCACTCGACAGTTCCACATATGTGCGTACAAACAAAATACAATTTTTATAGTGTAGGAGGGCAAAGGAAAAAATAGTAGGATTATGACGACTGCTGATGTTGATGCATATTTTTATTTTATATAGCATTATTGCCATGCAGATGCGTTGCCCTCCTTCCTCATCCCCTCCACCGGCTACTCACAAATCGCACGAAACGCTACAAATAGGCAGCGTTGAGATAGCGGAAGCAGCATGGTACCACCTCTTACCAAAGTTGTTATGATATGGTAGAACATATAACTTAACCCAACTAACCTTTGAGGGCCTTAAATTAAGATACCAGCAATCCGCTTTCCCGGACCAGCTGCGAATATAAATAACATAACAAGGTATTTCAAATGTAAGCTAATGTTACGTTTAGTGTGACCCTGTATTGGAACTTGCTTTATGCTATATTGAACCCCTGGATCATGTATTTTGATTTTATTGTATTTATTGTCCATTTGAGAAAACTAATGTCTCAATTCTGAATAAGCAGATTATTATTTAAATATATTCACTCGTGCTAGAAAAGCTTTATAAGAGTTATTTGAAAATTGGATTGATTAAATTAAAAAAAAATATATATATAAAAAATGAAGACCAGTTTTATTTTAAAAAAGCATCAAAGAGCATCGGTTCTAACTAACAATGGAGATCACCTCCATTCGGGTAATTTTTATTAAGCAAATTAAAAAAGGGCTTATCAAATAGACAGGTGCTTATTTACATTTACAATTCCGATTTTATTATTTAGCTAAATTGCAAAGTATCCACACTTATGTCAAATCAGTTAGGGATTACAAAAAATATTCAAAATTTTAATGGTGTATGAAAGTACATACATACATATGTGTGTATGTTTGTATCTAATTTTATAAAATACAGACTCAGACGAAGACAGGCCTTCTGCGCCGCTAAGTAATACTATCGGAACTGCAATTGAAAGTAGGTACATTACTACGTGTGTTTAGTGCGTTGTTTTGAGGCTGGTTTATTTTATCACATTAGAATGTCAGTATAGATACAGTTAATTTTGAAATTAATATTTTTTTATTTACTTCAATAAGTGAAATATTTTAAAGATCATGATGACAATTCGTTGGATGATTTCATAATTTTACCACGCAACTTTATCTCACTCGGAGTATTTTACCACGCAACTTTATCTCACTCGGAGTATTCACAACGCTGTTCCCCATTAGGCGTGGGGTCGATTTGCGAGGGTGGACAGGAGTGTTAAATATCGCCGCGTGCATGCTGAGTTAGTTACGGGTGTAATGAATCCCATGCATTTTAGGGTTTGCAAATTTGAACGCAATAAAGCCATTAGGTAACAATTATATGGATTTGTGTATATTGATAGGGGGATTACGGTAATCCCGCTAAATGAACTGTGAGAACGTTTTCTTGTAGCGAATATCTGATGAATCCTACGACTTTTTTTTTAGAAAACAAATGTTATTATATTTATTTGAAATCAGAATATATAAAATAATGGTATTGCGGAAGAGGTAGTGCCATGCTGCATAGGAAGGGGCAGTGCCATGCATAGTGTCACATGCAAGGAAATTAGGCCGGCCCGAACATCGCTCTACCTCTCGTTCACAAGTACAGTCGTAAAATTACATCTTCAGTGTCGCGTATCATGCGGTATATGAGTAACCGGTGCCCCATGCGGGGCGGGAGAAGGAGAGCAACGCGTCGGCATAGTAATTATGTGGATGTTCATGGGCGTCGGTAGTCGTGGAAAGGCTCCGACCGCTCGTTTGCAAGAAGTACACCCTGACAGTAACCCGGAAAGAAATAAACCCCAAAATATGTCACTGCTACTGATCGTGATCAATGGCAGTGACTTATTTTGGGGTTTTTATTTTAGCCCCAGGTCTAGTAGTCGTTGTCAATTTGGATTAAGAGATAGTGGCCACGTGACCTTAGGCGACCAGTGAGGGTCATGTGTTGTGATATCAAAAAAGGGGGTCTAATTGCTTTGCAGAAAATTGTACCAAAATAAATGTGTAAGTTATAAACTGTTAGCTTAAATTGGACTCGAATAAAAATGTGAAAATCTTCTCGTTTATTGGAAACCTATATTTGTTAAATAAGGCTCAAGATGATTGATTTTGATATTAAATTAAATATTTGTTAGATAAGCGCTTAGCACACTAGTAAAACTTATGTTAAAACAATTTTCCTGACGTAAAGTTACCAGTTCGCTGTGCATCTTCCACGAAATTTCCGGACTAACATCTGCCGGCAGTTACATTACATGACTTCACGCTAAAATTTAAAATTTCTTGATACTTTGAAGCACACTGTGGCGCGCAATGTTTTCCTGAGCACTACTTATTTGTGGAATCAGCCACCCCATTGGTATTTCCGGACCGATTGGTCTTAGGTATCTTCAGGAAAAGAGCTTACTTGTCTCTAAATGGCTAGGAATGAATTTGTGAGACTTATGATTTTGCAGATGTCTGTCTGCCACTTACAATCACGCCATGTTATATATCTTATATATAGACTAACTATAGAGTTAAATAGGTCGTTATAAGACTTATTGCGGTATATCAATTTTTATAGTAACTATTGTTTCCTGAGCGAAGTACCTCCTAGAAAGATATGGCTTTGCTGTCGTATTAATTTACAGGAAAGAAGAACCTTTCGCGTGGCACTCACGGATGGTCTGATAATATCAACGTAAAAAAGGTGTTAGTTGATCGTCTGGGATACGGGAGTACGCTTGTGTTTTGTTGTGTCCATGAAAAAAATGCTGAGTTAAGTAGATCATGTCTAAACCTTAAAATAATAATTCACATAACACCACACAATACTTAGATATATAACTTTACCGCAATTTTGAATTTTAAATATTATAAATAATTCTTGTCGTTCGCCTTTATAATTTGTACCATACGCCGTCATGACTTAACTTGCTTCAGTCCGGCTGCGTAGTAACAGACGTTCAACTCTCCCCCAACCATTGCACGAGGGTTGCAGGATCTTTAGTATTCTGTTTGCTACATAAACGATTTCTGCCCTGGACAATTTGATTCGTAATAAATTTTGGATGTTTGGTTTGGTAAGCTGGTTACATATTTATAGTGGTACGTAATTGATTCGATGCCGCATTATATCATTGGAAATATTTATACCAACCCTTGGTATAAATGTTACAAATAACATAAATAAATCATAGTAATTTTCCGGTATCTAACAATTTTATTAGAAAGGAAGTACTGTTCTATAAAAAGAAAACATTGGAAGTAGTACTTACTATTCTTAAGGCCCTCCTAACATTTTGTTACAATAATTCTTACGAAATGGACTTGAATAAAATGTGACACTTATATTATCAAAACCTTTGTGTCCCGAAAAAGAATAGTTAGTTACCTCGGCATATATTACACACCTACTAATGGAACCGACACAGCCAGTGCGAAATAAAATAGAATTGGTAATATTCATTCTTTGTCAAACAGGAAATTGACTCAATAAAACGAAAACAAAGCCTAAAAATTCACAGAAGGCTAAATTTACCAAATAAAGGTTAACGTTCACTGCGTCCATTGATTTTAAGATTTTTAATTAAAAAAGTTTCATATCCTAGCTCGTAACCATGAGAAATATTCCTTGACCATACATTTTTTTGTGAAGCAAAATATATATAAAAAATAATTTTGAACAATTTTTATGGACACAAACGTGACCTTCAAGATCAGCTTCAATATAGCAACAGGAAATGGTAATTCGCTTGACGGGAACATAAATCATTATATTAATTATAAATCAGTAGGCAATAGGGATAAACTTAACGAGTTACAATTTCATTAACAAGCTATAGTTAATGCAATATTTATCTTGATAATTAGTAAAAGCCGGCTTAGTAGTGGTTTTGATAAAGCTGCGTGTAAACGCTGATCGCGTGCTGTGTCTGCGGTGTATATAAATTAGAATATAATTGTATTATCGTGACCTCACGCTTTAATGCGCTTAGTTCGCGACAGCCGACAGCCCGACGAAGGGCTGTATTAATAAAACGAAACGACACTATAACGAAGAGTGAAAAACTATAATTGGTTTTTTAAATTAGCTTTTCTTATAATCTTGAGAAATAGTATTATACGAGCTCTAGTATTGCTTTATTGTTAATTTGCATAGCTCCTTGAAAGTAAATTTATTTATTTTCATTTTTTACGATACAGTGATTAATTAAAATTAACTACTTATACGCAATTATCTTTTTTGAGAATCGCTCTAAAATGGGTGAAAACTGCACTAAAATCAGTAAACTTTAAGAAAATCAATGACACAGGTATAGACAGATGACTTTCAATTACTTGTTTTTTTTAATATGTATACAACGTAACGTTGAAATTACATTTGAAACTTTTGTTACATTTCACTTGAAAGAATCTTTTTTTTTTTTTAACTTTAAAGATAGAATAATGTCGTCCTATCGGAATATCGTCTATGGCGGACATGTCTTTAGAGACTGCGTCCATCTGAGCGGGACATATCGTAGTGCAGGTACAAGTGCACTCCCTGTTCCATTTCACTATTTCGATGTGACGGTAATCCGACACGATAGGAGAGAAGTCATGCGCCGAACCGACGGCTATATGTGCTCTCCGATGCACGGGGGATTATTTCACTGACGCCTTCATGACCGATTACTCATAAACTTCACTATCCACAGATCTATAAGATTAATCGATTTGTT
Source organism: Eumaeus atala (assembly GCA_017140195.1). Classification (NCBI taxonomy): domain Eukaryota; kingdom Metazoa; phylum Arthropoda; class Insecta; order Lepidoptera; family Lycaenidae; genus Eumaeus; species Eumaeus atala. The sequence continues at coordinate 477,916 of JAFELO010000383.1, read as the reverse complement.
TTATTGTAGAGACAAACGAGTGGTCGCTTCGAAATTCTCAAAAAGTCATTGAAAATTCCTTTCGTCGATGCTGAATATGCTAAGTTGAACAATGATTAAAAAAATAATTATGAATCAAGTGCAATAACAATTGTGGTGGCTGGTAGGACTGACTACACGAGTTCGACGATATCGATGTTTACGCGCATCCAGATTTAAACGCAATAATGTAAACAGAATCGTGTTATGCATATTTCGATCGTATATTTGCTTGGGAAATAGCGCAATAATCGATTCTTGTTAAATCGAATGAGCAAGACAATAAATAGCGTTTTATTGCCAGTAGCCAACACAACATTATATTGATAGGTTACTACTAGTTCTAAATATGTTACTAGCAGCCATACAATGTCAACGGGTTTCAATTTATAGACCATATGAAGCTAAAGGAAGGAAGGATAAGGTAGATGATATTTTTCGAGATGATTTAGTTCCTTGTATTATTGTTATAAGCAAACATTATATTTGCTATAAGTAAAAATGAGGGGTCTATGGACCCTGTTCGGAGCGAAGTTCCTTTTGCATTTTGGTTGATTTTGTGCAGTCAAATGGTTATGTCTAGAAATGTGTTATCAAATATATATTTTATTTTTTAACAATGATTGAGTGTAAAAAGCGAATGATGTGCGTAAAAATACAAACCCGTAACATGGAATAAAAGACAATATTAAAATAAATTAAAATAAGAAGTAGCGAGGAAGAAGTCTTGATACGCGTTTTTTTTCTTTTTAACGCCGGGTAACGCACTTTAGCGCCTCTACCGGCCCTGGGTGGGGTCCGGTGGTGTGTGACGCTAGCGGCACATTATAGTGCCGAATACCCACAGAAATCACCACGAGTGTAGTCCGTGCCGCCTTTCGTGTGGTACCTCGGAACAGCAAATCATCAGAGCACGTCGACGGCTAGTCAGCCCCCGAAGGGACCGAAACTACCTCCACAGACCACAGGATAACCCCACCGACTTTGGGTCAGTGCAATGGGGTGAGGTTCCTATCCCCGCCCCTTGCCCAGTACGCAAAGGCACCACCAAAGACAAGCAAAGGCTTCTTTGTCCTCTCTTCTTATAAGAGAGGTACAAAGAGCGGCTCTTTCTCGCTTCAATTGGCTTCTGCCAAGGTGTCTCGAATCACCCCAGGCAAGTGAGCCCCACTATGGGGCTCATTGCGGACCGTGTCTTAAAGAATTTTGTCCCAATATTTTTGTGTATATTAGTGATTAGTGCAGATACTATACGTGAGTATTGATTACAACGTCGGTAGACTAACGATTCAAATGATACTTCCATTCATATAGCTATATGATAAGTTATAAACGCGACGGAATCCAACCACGACCACAACTCAAATAATTTCTCAGTTGACCTCGCCGATCACATATGAAATGCTTCATTCACTCAAAGTGTTCAAAGTTTAGGCTAACACTTTGTTATAGAATCCTACTTAACTAAATTCGTAAGTAACTTGAAAATAGCGGTGAAATCGTTTATCTTCCACAGAGCAATCCTTGAGCAAACTATATTTCACGTTAAATCAATATGCAAATTGGTAGCCACTGACATGTCTAACTTCAATTGTGTTCTGTGGGTTATAAGAACGCCGCCTACGCGCCCCAACTTCGACTAAACTGGTTAACTCCAAATTTGTGGCTTTTGCATGCTATTGAAATTTACGGCTCCAAGTTCCTTGCACATTACCTAAGAATACACGTATGTTACAATGGAGCATTGGAGGCTAAGTAGAAGCTATATTTTAAGTTCCTAAGCGCGCTTGGACAACTAACATAATCTGTTTCAATCGCCGCACGATTTTGTTACTTGTTGATCGTTTATTGGATCAAGATATAATCTTATATTTATCTTATAAGAATAAAACCAGCTTGTACCTAAATCTAATCTCAGTAAATTATGATATAATAAGAGGTAGCCTGTGCCGTGCTGTGTTACGACCAAATAGGGCTGGCATAACCAGAGAGGTACCTCTCGCTCGCATACCTCTGCGATGTGACAGCTATAGTGTCACGTCAGTGTCAGTGAGAGATTCTCGTGTAACATTGCAAGTGATCAATACATCTGAGTAACAATTATGCGGATGTTTATAGGCGTCGGTAGTCATCAAACAGCGCGAACTGTCTCGTTTGTCACCTTACTACAATAAAAAGACCCCGACTATATCTTCAATAGATCAGTTTTCCAAACAGAAAATTTAAAAATGACTAAAATGCTATCATCTAGGTCTTGCATTAACTTTTGTTGTATAAAATTATATATAACTTTCGTTCTTTGAGTCAAAAAATGTATCACTTGTGTACGCGAGAAGCATAAACTTTGTTTTTTACTAATCAAACATCTATTAATAAATGTCAAGAAATTAGTGCCAAGAACATAACATAAGTGATATTTAAAACAGATACATATTAAAACGTGGATATTTGCCGCCGTAAAAAGTCACCCCTGTTTATATTTTTAGCTCGATACATCCAGAAAATATTAAAAATCATTTACCGCGCGGATGTATCAATTAACATGTACTCGGCACTTTTTCATATTTATTTTTAATGAAGCTCGAAGAATAATGTGCTGAAAGAGCCGTCCTTCTGGATCCCCTTGGATTGTAGCATGTAAACATTCGCGCCAACGTACCTCAGTGGAAATTTGACGTCTTGTTTCAGGACCCAACGCTTTTTCAAGCTATTTCAAGGTTGATCAATTACACCCTACTTTGCTGTATAGTATAATATTTACGAGGAGGATTTTTTTTAATATAGGGGGTAAACGAGAAATCGATGTCTTTTGACGGCAACCGACGCTGACAGACATCTGCATTATTATTGTAATGCAGATGTGTTGCCCTGCTCTTGTCCTCTTCTCCAATGGGACACCGGCAATCAGAGACTGAATCCCGTAACCGTAACAACATACGGCGGCAATGCAGCATAGCACTTTCTCTCGTCAAAGAGATCAGTCCCATATTCTACTTCTATTACTTAAGTAGTAGCGATCAAACAAAATTAAAATTTTCTTAGCATAAGACAGGTCAGTGCTGGTTTACTTTACGTCAATTTAACGGTTTTAACAAAAGAGATCCTACAATTTAACGTCATCGTTACTGCATTTAAATGGTGCGAGCTCCACGAGGGCTTCATGTTTGTGAAAACGCAGTAACTTGGAACGACAATCATTGTCTAGTCTTATTGTTATGGTACATTGTAAATTTAATGTGAGCACTTCTCGTGTTACCGACTCATACTTTTCTTACGACTTTGCACAAATTTGGGAATTGTATGAAATTGCTTGTACGAAGTTCTAAATAGGTGGGGACTTGAAGTTTATATCGAGTGCAAGAGTAAAGTTTCTAAAGTTTATTTTTTATTGTAGATATTTAACAGAAAGTGTATCTGGTGAAATTTCCGTTAAAAAAGAACGTACTTCGTCTTCTTGGTGGTTTCGCCTCTCTTGTGTAAAAACTCTAAAAATTATTGTTCTTAAGTATTTCATACTCTAAAGAGTACCTTTTTAACGGTATCCCGTTAAAAAGGTACTGAATGTTGTGTATAATCAGTATTTAGTAGAAGGCAGTGTCATGCTGCATTGCAGCGGAATTGGGCCGGCCCAAACGAGGAGTTGCCTCTCGCTCACTAGATATCGCCTTAAAGTGACATCTGTGGTGTCGCGTTTTGTGTAGTTTGTGAGTAACCGGTGGCCCGTTGGGGGGAAGGTGAAAAAGGGGGCTACATATTGGCATAGTAGTTATGCTAATGTCCATGGGCATCGGTAGTCGTAGAAAGGCTGTGATTTCTCGTTTGTCCCCGTATACTATATAAAAAACACAAAGAGGGTGAAGTTAAAATCACCTGCATTTGGTCTAGACTCTATAAAAACATTTTATTTCGGTTCTTTTAACATAAAGGAAAAGAGAGTTCGCACCCCTTTGATGACTAACATATAAATAATACGACTAATATGCACAATTACTATGCAAGTTACTAAGGAAGAGATAGTGGCATGCTGCATAAGAGGAGGTAGTGGCATGCTGCATAAGAGGAGGTAGTGCCATGCACCATACGTGATACTACCTCCTCCTGTGCAACGGAATTGGACCGGCACAACCAGTGGAAATACCTCTCGCTCACGTGATGCCGGCGTAAAGTGATAGCGTCGCTATCGCGTCTCGTGCAATTTATGAGTAGCCGGTTGCCCATTGGGGGGGNNNGGGGGGGGGGGGGGGTGATAGTAGGGCAACGCATCTGCATAACAATCACGCGAATATCCATGTTCGTCGGTAGTCATTAAAAGGCTTCAATTTCTTGTTCGTCCCCTAAATTATGCTATATGAAAGTAAGCCCTTTTTCATCGGCAGTCCCAAATGACAAAACGCGACAGCGCAGCTGTCACTTTAAGGCTTTTGTCGTGTTGGTTTATTACATCTGTAATTTTGATTTCCTGAAAACCTCTGAACGACAACGCCGAGCCCTGTAGGACAATATATCTTGCAATGCAAATGTCTGGCGTAGGTACACAATAAAAGATGTCGTGTGTATTTATAAAATTATTAAGTGTAAAACGTTCGCTTCAACGACTTGTCGCATGCATCTTTCCGAGTTGTGGATGTTACGGTGACGACAGAGCTAAAAATAGACGCCCTAAACTTTTTAATAGGTATAGGCGCTTTAAGGAGGCGAACGGCGGCGCCTCTTTCGAAGATCGCAGACGACTTTTATGAGTCGCACACAAATTGTTTTCTGCTCTTCATTTAAATACGCTTTCGAACATTTGACATGTTCTTTTTATTTTTGGTACGATATGGTTCGTGAATTTAAATTGTGCGTTGCGTGGTGACGGTGTTATTTCCGAATAATGAAATTAAAACTGTGTTAAAGCGTTGAATGTCGATTTATTGCAATAAGTGGTATTCGCATTTCGTTTTCTCAAGAAGTATACTTTTCTTATATTTCCCCCCAATACAACACATCTTAAAGTCTCGAAATATTGTCATATATATAAAAAAACTCGTGTTAGTTACCTTGCTCCTCCGAAACAGCTTTACCGATTTTTATCAAATTTTATATGCATTATTAGTAGGTATGAGAATCGGCTACTATCTATTTTTCATGCCCTTAAGTGATATCCCTTAACAAATTTTTTATTGTTTACACGTTTTCAATTTATGACAGAACCACGTCTGTCATGGCAGCTAGTATAAAATTAACTAATTATTTTCAAGGCTATGCATAATAAGTTACAAAAAAATACAAAAAAGTTATGAAAACGTGTAGCCCTTCTTCAAGCCATCCCTTCAATGGGCCACGGGAACTCATACACAGCGGAAAACGTCTGCAATAATAGATAAACATAATAATTTAGATTGTATATAATTTAGATGTCTTCTCTTTTAATTTCATTTCTTCATCATTTTTTTATATTATAGGGGGTGGATGTACAGTAGGAGCATTTTGATAACTACTGACACCCATAAACATCCACACAATTGTAATGTAAATGCGTTGTCTTCCTTTCCTCCTCCCCCCAATAGGCTTCCTGCTTCCGGGCACTCATAAACCGCATGAACAGCGACTACGCAGCTATCCGTTGCAATACAGCATGGCTCTACCTCTCACTAAAAACTCATCGATCCACTATGGCATATTGGACGGATGTGGGTCAGATATATTAGGTCCTTACAAATGATCGCCCCTGTGGTGTAACGGTGCGGGTGTCGCCTGTAAAGACCGTTAGCCGCGTGGGTTCGATCCCTAGGTCGGGCAACTATTATTAAATGTTTTTCAGATTATTCTGAGCATACATTACATGGTCCGGGATTGGAATGTGCCGAGGTTTGTCACCTATGACATCGTGAACCTCAGTACCTTAGCTAATCGTGGGTGTTCTAGTATATCTACCGGACTTACGAGTTGTGGATGTACTAGCACACTCTGCCTACCTCTTCGGGGATAACAGGCGTAGGTACTTTTTTTACATATAAATATGGCATTTTTCTACTGGTCAATTTAATCACAAATTTCTCCTAAATAAGGAATTCCAAATTCCAATTCGTACAGCTATTTACCGTATATTTATGCTTCGATGACCGTCATACATTTGTTTGTTTTCTGTTTGCGTCACTCATTTTACGAAAAGGAAAGCTGAAAATATCGCATTAGTTACGACTTCCACCGTGGCACTAGTGCTGCGGAAACGGCTCGAAGGGAGAATGACGTGTATGGCGGTTACATTGCAAAAGAAAACACAGATCGTTTATGGCTCCAACGTTTTCGTCCTGGAAATTTCGACCTGGAGAACAGGCCCGTGGACGGCCTGAAACCCAAGTTGATAATGAAGAGTTGAAGGCTGTTTTAAACCGAATCATTGCCTATGACGAAAAATGGATTCATTACGATAATTGGAAACATTCAGCGCAATGATTGGCTTGTCCAGTCTTTTTTTTTGGGAAACGGATTTAAGCGGCTTCACCGGCCCTGGGTAAGGTCCTGTCCTGTGGCTTGTGGGACTGGCGGCACATGATAGTGCCGAATACCCACAAAAACCACCGCGAGTGCCATCAGTGCCGCCCTTGGTGCGGTGCCCCGGAACAACAATCATCAGGGTACCTCGAGGGCTAGTCAGCCCCCTAAGGGACCAACTCCAGCACCACAGATGGGGTTGCCCAGTACTGCAGGACAACTCCGCCGACTTTGGAAAGAGTACAATGGGGTAAGGTCCCCATCCTCATCCTTGCCCCGTGCGCAAAAATGCCACCTCCTGTTGCTCTTAGGTCTCCTCTTCTTACAAGAGGGGTACCGAGATTGATTCATCCTCCTGATCTTTAAGCCCCCTATTCATATAATAGGGGTGCAGAGATCCCCCTCGGTTCAATTGGCTTCACTCGGTTCAATTAAGCCCCACCGCCACGACGTGGCTCGGACCATGTTGGGGTGGCCTGTCCGGCCTGCTAAATCCTGCCCCCAAGCGAAAATTAACCCCAAAAGAGTTACTTGAAAGTGTTTGGTGGACTAGTGCCGGTATTGTTCATTACAGTTTTCTCAAGTACTGCCAGACTATTACGGTTGATATCTATTTTCAGCAATTGCAAACCATGATGGAAAAGCTATACGCTAAACAACCTTAGGCAGGTCAATCGCTGTACGCCACTGATGCTTCACGGCGACGCTAGACCACACACTGCGCAACAGATGGCTACCAAATTAGAAGATCTTCAACTGTAAACACTAAGATATCTTCCGTACTCCCTGGACTGTGCTCTAAAATATTACCATTTTTTTCGAAATTTGGATAACTTCTTACAAGGGAAAAAATTCAACTCCGATGGGGCGGGCCAAATCGCCTTCAAAGATTTTATTGATTCCCGTACGACTGGTTTTTCTAATAAAGGGATCAATTAACTACATATGAGATGGCAAAAATGCATAGAAAACAATGGTTAATACCTTGATTACTTAAATGCTATATCTAAAAATATTCCACTTTTCGTTCCTCCCATACAAAACGCCAATTCCATATGCACACCACGTAGATTGTAGAATACTGGCTGTATCTGGTACGCGTTGCTGCGCCCACAACTAAAATAAATTGAAGAAAAATAATTAAAAAAATAAATAATGAAAAATACATATACTCGTATTTATATACCAATTTTCATAACAATCCGTAGAGTACTTTTTGAGTTCATCGATGACATACAGACAAACTTTCACTTTTATATACATAGATATATATTGACATATTACAAATATTTTTCTCAGATTCTAACTAAGTGCAATTCGCCCATCTGTAATCTGTCGAGTTTTATTTCCTGGCTTTGTTTTTATACGCCACTCTAATTGATCATTGTGTGATGTTATTTTCCAATATGGGAGGTACCTGGTCGTGCCAGCCCTCTCGCTCACATGATACCAGCGTAAAGTGTCATCTTCAGTGTCGCGTTTCGTGCGGTTTGCTCGTTTGTCCCCCTATTCTATCAAAAAATCGTTTAAAATATAATGAAGATATTGACCATAAGGGCAAAATAACACACAACTGACTACGATTGTTTAAAAAATAACTTTTTCTAATGAGTTTACTATAATAATATACACACTAACTTTCACTTAATTACAATTTAACAAACCCAATACTGATATTAAAACTAATACGGGCGCCAAGCATATCTGTAACCACATATCCAAGTTAATGCAAAGTTTAAACCGCACCGCATTCTGCTAATATCAGCAGTGTGCAGACCGGAATGACAATAATAATGTAGAGTCTAACTTAAGCAGCGACTTAGCAGAAGCTAAGTTAGATAACTCAACTCGGTATCGCTAAGTTAGAAGTTGCAAACTAACCGTTTTGGAAGCAAAACTTCCTCTCGAACTAATCCCATTCGGTTACCCTCTAGATACGTGACATGCGTTCAAAAATTATTATGTGTTACACAAACTTATCGTGTTAATGTTATAATAAAAAACATTTTAATGTGAAAAAATAATAGTAGAGAAGAAAATAATGTTTCAAATATAATGGTGTATTGTATAACTTCTAGTTATAATCTATAACATCTTAAAAATCCCATGAGACTAGTGTGTTTTACACTAGTCTCATGGGATTTTTAAGCCTTCATATTGGATCCCACAAAATTGAATTCAAAATCAAAATAATAAATAATGGGTTGCTTCTGTTATATTTAAGATAATACGTAATTAATTAAATTATTAGTTGTACGTGTGAATAAATTGCGTACTCAATTTCGTAGTTACACGATATTATTGTATATTATAGCAGTTATACGTAACTTCAATGTTCACTAATAAATAACAAATAATTAAGTATTACTATTGTTAATAATCGTATATCCACAGAGATTACTAATAGATATCGCCTATAATTCACTAGGACAAGCACTTAACAGGTACATAATTCGTGTTGATGGCACCATTATAACCTTTTAACACCGAGTTCATCTCTCGTGAATTCAGAATTTAACAAATATCCATGCAATTTACTTGTATTTGCATAAAATCTCTTATATTAAATTTAGCCTATAATTGAAATTTTTACTTACATTTGGAGGATTGAATAAAACTTTTTTGATATTTCGTCCCTCTTTGGTCTCTTTCTAACATTTGTCTTATCTTACACACTTACCAATAAACTACGTTCCTCAAACATGTTTTTATTTCATTTATAATATAATATTATTGACATCGTCTCCCTAAACCTGAAGACAAAAAAGTCTTCGTAGTCAGTCGAACTGTAAAGGCTGGACTAACGCCGCCAACCAGTATTAGGTCCCTCCGAAAAAAAAAAATATTATTGACATATTAAATAATTATGGTTCTTTATCTATGCATAATATTGTTATTATTATTATTTAACAGTGAAAGGATATATCTTTCTGTAATATTATGTAAAGTATATTTTTATGAACCCGGAAGATATCGTGATATATTGACAGTTGCGTTTTTGGTAGTTTGGTAGATTGGTTGTATGTAGGTCCTTTAAAACGTAGATGCGTTGTTGTATTACGTCTATGGGTATACAGAAATATAATTTAACGAAGTAATTGATAACATTTTTTAATTTCATGCGGCGCAGTGATGCTGGCTCATATTGTAACACGAAAGGCTCGTGCTATTCCTTTTCCTTTCCTTTCATATTGTCAACTTCACGTGTTCTACGGTGAAAGAAATCCTAATTTTTTAAATCATATAGGGCCGGTACACAGATAAACAATTATAGTATTATATGCTGAATTCCTAAAGCGAGATATGCCCAACTATGGGACTTTTGCAAATTCTACACTAGTTTGGCTGCCGCACACGTTAGAGAGGGGAGGTGAAGGAACCCGGTCCCCTCGCCCAAGACAATAATAGTTTATTTATATGACATTAAATAAATGTAGAGATTCATCCTTTCCATATGCGGGAAAGCAGGGGGTCTGTCCCCTTATACAGGTTCGACCACAATCCCATTAACTCCGTCGCTAGACATGTCTTTTAGTTACAGATGAAGCTGCACCGGACGATTCCGTTAGCCTTTTTTAGAGTAATTTTTACCACCACTCATTATTCCAGATTTACATTTATATCTATTCAAAATTTCATCAAATCCGTTAAGAAATGACAAACATAGTATTATTAAACTTTTTGATCATTAGTTATTTTTTTATAGAATAGGAGGGCGAACCAGCAATCGGTGCCTATTTTACGACTACCGACGTCCATGAACATCGATCTAATTACTGGCTACTCACAAACCGCACGAAATGCGACACTAAAGATGTCACTTCGCGGCGGAGTTAGTTAGATATAATTCATGATGAAACAAACCTATGAAGTTCCATCCAAGTTATACTAGTGCTTTGCTTGACGAGATAAGTAACCTGAAAGGGAAATGTGTTATAACATTAAAAGGCATTACAATTTAAAATACATTAACGTCACTATGAAGTTACCTTAAAATACGCGATAAACATTTACAGAAGTTTGGCGGTTAAATTGCTACACTAAACTTGTGCACACCAAACCTATAATTTAGCCCTCGTTAACATATGTTTTATGATATTTGCTTCTTGTTCCATTCTATTTTGCACACTTTAACCCGTCTGTACAAGAGTTGTCCCTGTTTTAATTAAACTATCAAATTCTCAGAGTTACACAGGGAGTTGCAATTACTTTTAAAATCTCTCATTGTAGTAATGTTTTTGTGCTATAGTGTAGGGGAAAAAGGATGGCACGGCCGGAGGGTAATCCCCACATGATTTTGGCGTAAAGTGGCGGCTTCGCTGCCGAGTTCCGTACGGTTTGTGAATAGCCAGTAGAGAGGAGAAAGAAAGGAATACAACGCATTTGTATAACTACTATGCGGATGTTTATGGGTGGGGGTAGTTCTCAAAGAGCTCTGATGTATATATAGTATAAAAATATTTGATGTTTTTACAAAACATACCATTCTCTCTTAATTTTATATTTTATGTAGTAAAACCAAACCTTGTTCGACAATATTTATGCGGTTTTGGTTTGGGTATGATGTCTCTGGTGAGAGATGACTAGTGATGGCGTTTTCTAAAGATTAATATCAAGTAATAGAGGAATATGGTATCACGTGAGATATCATATATTATCATATTATAGCCGGTCTTACGAACATCGTGTCTTATAGGAATGCTGCAGAACCAGGGTGAACGCTACCTGGGAGTTATCTCTACCAAATATTAGCCCTGCCTAGCGGCTGTCAAATTAAGAATCTACAGTGAAGTAATGAAAAAAAATATTGTTAAATATTCTGTTCAATAACCCGTTGAGCCGCCGCAAACTTGGGGTCCAGTTCTAAATTAAGGGGCCATGTTTCCGCCCTGTAGGTCTTCGCCGAGAGAATGCATTGGTTGAAGATTTTTGAACGTGCTATGTTGGGCGTTTCTCTGTCCGACAGAATTCGTAATGAGGCCATAAGGCAGAGGACTAAACTATCCGATATCACGCGACGAATAAGCTCGCTAAAGTGGCAATGGACTGGTCACATACTCAGAAGAACCGATGGCAGATGTACCGGTAAGGTTCTAGAGTGGCGGCCGCGTTTAGGAAAACGAAGTGTTGGTCGAACGTTCACCAGGTGGGAAGACGATCTCCGTGCAGTATTCGGTCCGGGATGGATGCGAGTAGTAGGAGATCAGTCATCTTGGCGTTCATTGAAAGAGGCGTACGTCCAGCAGTGAACCGATAAGGGCTGATAGTGATGATGATGTTGAAGTATTCTGTAGCAGTAATACAAAGTCAATGACTAATAATGGCGAAATTATTTGTTTATAGTAAGAACAGTGGGATCCTGTTGATGAGTTCCTACCGACCGCCACAAACATCCGCATCATGCAGATTGTATTGCCCTCCTTCCCTCTCAGACACTGTGACAGCATGAAATCCAAGATTACAGCTGTCACATTAATGCGATTACCTACTCGTTACCAGTTGCAATTCGTCTCTAATGCAACCTTGCAATATCTCTCACAGCTTAGCTAAACGTACAATCATTATGAAATGTTGAACTTACAAAACTTTACAGCTATATCATCAAACCCTGCATTCTAATACAAATATTCACACTTCTAAAACTGTGTATTTTTCATATTAAACTTCAAGCATAGGCCGTATCTCCATCTGAGAGATTAAACGAGACGTAATATAAACCTTGAGAGTAGACCAAATACACCGCTATGCAAATTGTAAATAAACTGCGTCCTTACTACCAGGCACAAAATTGCTTGCTGTGCAAAGATAAATGCAGGCAACTGAGAATGTGTATATATTCATAGGGTGGAACTTCAACTGGCTATTTCTAAACTTTCACGCCATTTTCACCCCTAACATTTGGTCGTAAGTTAAAATGTCGCATGAATTGTTTGTTACTAGTAAAATAGAAATACGTTACGTTGTATCTTTAGGATTGTCTCACTTAAACCGCACCTAAAGAAATTCGATCAGATTGTTTGATTAGCTGTTTCTTCTTTCAAAGCGTAATGTTAATGAATCCCTTTGTATTCAATTTTACTGTGTTTTGTCTGGCGAAGAAGTTTAGTAAAACGTGGATAGTATTTTGTAAACAATGTCAGGTTCTATGCAGGTGTTAAATTGTTATGTTTCCGTCTGTTGAAGCTTAAAAGTATATCACACTTAGTACTTTAAGGCATTGTTAAAATTAAAGAAACGCAAAAAAACAATAAAAACCGAAATAAAAATTTAGAATAAGGCGACGGTTGGACTTTAATTGAAAAAAGACTAAAAATTTTAAAACCTACGACTTAAAAAAGTTGTGTGACGAGACACAGCGTCGAAAGGTTTCATATATGTCGATTACCGACGTTAAAGTAACATTATTCTTTTATTCATATGTGAATATGAATAAAAAAGTAATGTTTTTCACAGCACTTCGTATCTATTTGATTGGCGACATGTGGCAACAACATATTTGTTCAACTCCTTTTAAACCTCATAAGAAACGCAAGAACATGCCATTAAGTGAATTAGTTTTACAATAGCGTGAATAATTTTCAGGGAGATACTTTTTTTGCTATGCTTATCTATATTTAGGTTGAAATTTAAATCATCAATGGCAGTCCAACGACCGAGATAAAATAATTAAAAAACTTTATCATATAACTATTTACTTTAGTAGCCGTGATCATGAATGCTGCACAGCTTGAGGCTTAATTTATTTTCAGCTTCAGTCTTGAAATAGTGAGTTGCGGGATGAGGTTCAACATTGATAAGTTTAAAACAAAGGGTTTTAGAAACTTTTTAAATGAAAGATAGCAATGTTCCATAGTTTTTTTTTTCACAATCCAACATACGGGATGTTGGGATGTGAAATTGAATCGAATTCTTTTGTCGCTTGTTTGAATTTAAAATCGAACTCTTCTGTCGCGTCGGTCTGTTCGTTTTTTCGTGTGCCTGTTATTTTTCTTAAATTGTAATAATTAAAATTCAGTTTATTATTGCACCTGGAAGTTCGCTGTAAAAGCGTACTTGCGATATGAGGGTTTGTGGCGTCGCGTTGAACCTGCCGGGGGAAAGAAAGTAGACGAGGCGCTCGACCTCAACGCCATGACGAAGATCATATTGCTCGTGGACCCGGTAAACTTTATACATGTCGAGAATGCAAAATCTTCTATTGAGGTAAGGCAAAATTTACAAAAAGTTTTCGAAAATTCAGATTTAACAAGGAAAGTGGGTTTACTCCTAGATTTAGTCAATACGAACTTAGATAGTTGCGCAGATATTGAGGCCTACGTAAACAAGATAGTAACCAGTGCCCACATACTGGGAGGTGTAGGTTTCCAAGTTGATGATTTGCCGTAACAGTACAGACCAATGATTATGGGACTGGAAAGCTCGGGGTATAAAGATAAGCACAGATTCTATTAAGACAAAGTTACTTCAGGAGGTCAAGAATTAGCCGAATGTTTCCGCTCTTTATACAAAGCATAATAATAAGAGATTCCATAAGAATACGCAGAAAGGTAGTAAGCCTAGTGGTCCCCGATGTTACAATTGTAATGAATACGGTCATATAAGTAAGAACTGCAAAAATCCTAAGAGTATTAGCAATAGTACCAAGAAAGAAGATAGCAATAAGAAAAATAATAATAATAATAATAAAGGTTTTGCAGCAGTTTTTACAGCAGGTACGATTTGACGGCGTGGAATGGTACGTGGATTCTATAGCGTCTTCACACATGGCAAATGTTCCTGATTGGATGTATGATGTCCGGGCAGCTCCGATACAACAGATAAAGGTTGAAACAGATAGGTAATGTAATAATTAACCTACTATGTGAAGATAGCACAAAACACGTACAGGTGAGAGACATTTTATTCGTTCCGGAGTTAAGTACTAACCTGTTATCTGTTAGTCAGCTAACTAAGAATGGCTGTCAGATAGTTTTCAATGAGCATGGCTGTGAGACTTGTGACAAGAGTATGCAACTGGTAACAAGGGCCAAACTAATAAATAATATGTATAAGTTGAGTACCTTTAACGGGAATGCATTTATCAGCTCAGATAGTCAGTCCGTATACTTGTGGCACAGGAGGACGGCGCATCTTAACTATAACGATGTAGATAGATTGCCCACGTGTACTGATGTAAAGCTTGTAAATAGTAGAGTTACTGTTTACATTATGAAAACTAAAGCGAATGTGAAAGAAATGTATGAGAAGGAAATGGAAAATCAGTTGGATAGAAAGATAACAGTTTTAAGAACAGATAATGGTTTGGAGTATATGAATAATGAGTTGACTAAATATTTAGCAGGTCAACTAAACGGGCTGGCGGAGCGTATGAACCGCACAATTGCAGAGCGCGCCGAAGATATACTGGGCAGAGGTAGTGGAGGCAGTCGCTCATATAATTAATCGTTCACCGTCCTTGACTACGTGACACCAAGAGAGAAGTTGACAGGTACCAAACCGAATATTTCTCACTTACGAGTGTTTGGCTGTAGAGCCATGGTGCACGGGCCGAAGGAAAAGCGGTTAAAGTAGGATCCGAAACCAAGAGACATGATATTTCTCGGTTATTGCGAAACGACCAATATTGATGGACCCGCACACTAAGAAGATTACGAAGAGCAGGAATGTCATATTCCATGAAGACTGCAGTAAAGAACTAAATGAGAATGTATTTCTGCCAGTTATGAATTCCGATATTACTCCACAGATTACCGTGCCATTAAGTACAACCATTGAGACGTCTGTTCGACCCGGAACTGTCAGGACACCCAGCTCCGCTGTCAACGACCACCAGTCTGACTCTATCACCTCAGATGAGGGTTTAAACTCAACAAGAGATGCACACCTAGACTCGACTTATGTACCAAGCACCGATTGTTCACTTGACTCACTCAACTGGCTCTCAACCAACTTGAAGCCAAGAGGAGCTCAGCCGAGATATGTAGAAGTTGATAAAGATGACATCAGTTATGCTTGTTTGGCTCTAGGTCAGGATCCATTAACTATAGAGGAAGCGCTAGTCAGTGGCGAAAAGCTATAGACGAGTAGTTTCGATCATTTATGAAAAACGATACTTGGAATTCTGGAAGGAAAACCATCGCCTGTAAGTGGGTTTTTAAAACGAAAACGAACGACATGTCATTAAAGGATGTGCGCAGAAGAAAGGCTATGATTATAGTGAAGTCTGCTCCTGTACTTCACTATAATCATAGACTTTCTTCTAACCCTATTAATACATACTTCCGATGTTTATGACAATAATTATTGCTACATATGAACTTTACCGGGATCTTAGATTATTTTGGCTATTTGCCAGACTATATTGATCATTGTCAGTTATTTTATTATAACATCATATTATGTATATAGTATGTAACCGTCGCTCATGTGGAGAAAAATATTTTTGAGCTTCATCATAGCATGACTCATAGATAGAATATTCATGTGTTTTATCTATGAACTCATAAGTATTATCATTTCATTAATATTATCATATTGTTGGTTACTCCTTGAGACACCATGTACGGTACGAGTTGTGAAAAAAGAGAGTGAAATCATGGCAAACAGCTATCAAGGAATCCTTCATAACACCTTTTCGTTGGTGCGGGGAAACGCATTTACGAGCATTCACCGGCACCTGGCACGTAAATACGTTTCTAGTGTTGTATGGGGCTTGGGGCACATTATAGTGCCAAATACCCACAAGTGTCCGACGTCTCATCCACAGAAGGTTTGCCTCGCATCACAGGGCAAACTTTGGGACAGTGCAATGGGATGTGGTTCACACCATCATTCCTTGTCCCGTACGCAAAAGCGCCTCCTCCTGTTTCTCTTTTGTCCCCTCTTCTCATAAAAGGGATGCAAAGAGCGCCTCCTCGTCCTGTTATTTGTCCCCTCCTATAAAAAGATAGGTACAAAGAGCTGCCCCCTTGGTTCAATTGGCTTCCCCTGAATTCACCCCAGGCTACTGAGCCCCACCACCACGATAAGGCTTGAACCATTATGGGGACCGTTCATAACACGTTTTTTCGTTAGCGTGGGGAAACTTATCTACTCGCCTTCTCCGGCCCTGGGTGGGGTCCAGTGGTGTGTGGGGCTTCCAGCACATTATAGTGCCGAATACCCACAAAAACCACCGCGGGTGCCATCAGTTCCGCCTTTGGCGAGGTGACCCGGAACAATAAATTATCGGGGCACCTCGACTGCTAGTCAGCCCCAGAAGGGACCGACGCCACCTCCACAGATATCCTGCACCACAGTACAACCCCACTGACTTTGGGACAGTGCAATGGGGTGAGGTTCCCATCCTCGCCCCTTGCCCCGAGCGCAAACGCGCCGCCACCTTTTTCTCTTTTGTCCCCTCTTCTTAACAGAGGGTTACAAAGAACCGCTACCTTCTCGGTTCAATTGGCTTCGCCCAAGGTGTCTCGCACCACCCCAGGCTACTGAACCTCACCGCCACGACAAGGCCTGAAACATGGTGAGGATGGTTACTAACACCCGTGTAACACTGTAAAAGTGTTTATGTCGCCTACGTCTCTTGCGAAACATTCACTTCAGAATCTTGTTCGTTTTTAAGGAGTAAACACAGTCAGAGCAGACACACACGGTATGTTTCATATCTTACATAAATGTTGAATAGCTATTTACAAATATCTACTACGACAAAGGATGTAACAATTTTAACGACCGGCTGACCCAGGAAATAAAATGGGGACCGAAGAACGATGCGATCTGTGTTCAAAGGCGAAACTTATGACGGAATTAGTTAGTTCATTAACATAAAAATATTTTTCATCCCTGAAAAAGTGACACTTGAGATAGATGTTACGCGCGCGAAACCGCGGGTACAACATTCTGTATAAAACGTCAAATTCCAATACACCATGGACCAAGGCTTCAATACATTGTTTATTACGCACTCTTTACGTAGCGCAACATACAGATGTTACAGTTCCACCTACTTGCCTCGAACTGGTTAGGAGTCAGGTGCGTGGGCACCGGTGCGACGGCACTGGTCGAGATTGTGACGACGCTCGTGAAATATATAAATGATATTTATTGTACACGAGATAAATTGTTTCAAAGAGTAACACATAAATCATATCTAATCCTAATTTATCACTTTCGTATTGTACACAAGAAATGTATTTTTGATAGAGGCATTCATATCTATTTTGTAAGAACTTTTTACAATTACTGAGTTTCCGGTGGGGTGGGTAGAAGAGAAGGAAGACAACACGTGCGCACTATGCAAGTGTCTATAGCAGTCATCAACAGGATCCGACTGCTCGTTTGTTCCTTTATATAACGAAAAAATCATCATCTTTTCCTTATAGAATCGTTTGCCCCCCAAACGAGTAATCGGGGCCGTTATACGATTCCCGACGCCCATGAACATAAATTTCCAATAGAGGCCTAGGAAGATAAAAGCGTACACCCTTATCTCCTTCTCTCTCTAGGGTGAAGTGTGAGTTTAAATCACTGTGTCAAACCTTAAGTCTTCAGTGTTTTATAATGTCTCAGTCAGGCAAATTGTTGTAAGAGTTAGTGCCATTGTGCCGTGAGGCGGAATTGGGTCGGCACGACTGGGAATGTACTTCTCGCTACTATGATACTGGCGTAAAGTGACGTCTTCAGCGTCGCGTCTCATGCGGTTTGTGAATAGCCAGTGGCCCATTGCAGAGAAGGGGAAAGGAGAGCAACGCATCAGCATAGTAATTGTAATAGATGTTCCTGGGATTCGGTACACGTAAAAAAGTTTATAATGCTCGTTTGTCCTCCTGCGCTATAAAAAAGTCTAGTGCGTTTGCCAATTTAATTTGTTGAATTCTGTTCACTGCCGGTTTCTGTTACATTCTAGTAAATTCGAATACATTATTTATACTTATGATATGAGCTATAATTGACTCAATTATTGTTGTGTTCAGGGTACCGGCTGTAAGAGGCTTTACAATCTAAAACCAACTCCTTTCAGTCTCCGAGGTACGTCAAGGTCGTTGGTGCCAGACAGCGTAGTATGCTCAAAATGTGGTGACATGATTTAAAGGAATATAAAATTTTATAATTATTGCGCCCTGTTCGAACGCCAAGTTATCGTAGCTGAAAATATGAACTTAAAATATTATTGCGAGACTGTAGATTCACTTGGCACAATTTTTATATGAGATAAAGATAAAAAAATGTCAGCATTTACAATTTTTATGCTTATGTTATTACACATTGGAGTAAAAATTTAGCCGGCGCTGGTCGAATGGAGGGGAGGTAGACAGGAGGAGACACATCTGCAAAACAGTTGTGTGGATGTTTATGGGCGTTGGCTAACCATTAGGGGACTCCTGAGTGCTCGATTGCCCCACTATAATATAAAAAATAATTAACAAAGACGTAACTATTCTTAGTCAAAGCACATGAGCCAATTGCAAATTTCACCAATCACTTCCTCTCAGTTGATATCTCGTACTTCAGAGATGTTGTAATATTATGATCATCAGCGGCCGCTCTGGTGCTAGGATATGAAGCACGCATAGAAGTAAATTTTATGACTTTTTTCTAGTGAAAATCCAAATAATAGCTAATCCATGTATGGACATAATACATCATATCCATATATATAATCATCTGAGAAAGTATCGTTGGAGGTCAGCTGGTCACACGATCCTCAAGGTACGCGGGGGTGGAATTTTTATTGAATCTGAAGGAGAAGACACGTAAATATATAATGGTTTAATCTTAACTGGTGATACCTACTGGTTATTCCCCATAGGATACGTTATTTTATTAAGAATAATACATTTTATAATAATATCGATAATAAATATCGACTGGCAGGAAGTTTCAGTCTCCAGTCAAGGAATTGTTATCTCGGGCTATATTAGGTATTTCACTTTTCAACATATTGATATGTTAAGTTTAAGCGAATGTTACTCATTACACTTAATTTAACTAAATAAACCGCGATAAAATCAGAAAAAGTAGTTTTATTCTTTTAAATATTGCAAAATAAATCACATGTAGAGTATAAACGTAATATTTATTTAAAAATATTTGTATTCACAAAAAATACAGATACTGACTTGGATAAACTTCTGTGTTCACAGAGATAAGCAAACATGGGGAACGAAATAGTAGCAGGTATGCTGTATGTATTAGGGGATGTTTTTAAGTCGGATTTACAGAACATTTTTTGAGGGAGCATTATATCGGTTTTCTCCAATATTTGTATGTAAATATTGTTTGATGTTTTTTATTAATAAGGCAAAAATATTACAATGTTCATATTTACTTAAAACTATTTTTTAATAATGTAAATTAAAACTTTTTTTTAGCTCTCTTAATACAAGTTCGCCCCGTGCTCTAAGAAGTTTGATTGTAACTCCGACCCTCCCTGTAGTTTTTACCCCTTTAAGCTACGCAAGAACCAGACTAATATCTGCAGATCGCCTGACAAGTTGAGGCTAGGCGTCCTTCAGCGAGGCGTACCTCCCAAGGCATGGCTTGGACGTGTCGTTGTTTTGTTTTCTAAGAAGGGTGAAAAAATCACTTCTTCAAAATTACACACCAATTTCACTTCTCGGCCATATTTTCAAGTTGTTCAAGAGTCTTCAGAAATCGTCTCACCACAAATCTTGACGAATTCCTGCCACCGGAGCAGGCTGGGTTTTGCAGAGGATTTAGCACCATGTACCACATTTTCACAATAAGGTAAGTTGTACAAAACGGACGTGAGTACAGCCAGCCGCTGTGCCTTGCTCTTGTGGACCATGAAAAAGCTTTCGACTCTGTCGAAACCTGGACTGTTCTGGAAGCTTTACAGAGATGTCGGGTTGATTGACGATATGTCGAAGTACTGAGAGCATTATATGATGTTGCTTTTATATCCATTCTGATTCCGGGATATCAAACATGGCCAATTCAACTGCATCGAGGAGTGCAACAGGGGGATGTTATTTCCACAAAGACAAAAAAAAATATATTTCCACAAAGCAACTGTTCAATAATGCTTTGGAGGACGTCTTTAAGACTTTAAACTGGACTGAATGTTGCACAACTATTAACGGCGAGTACCTCTCACATCTTCGTTCTGAATGGATCCTGGCGACGTATTTGGCTTTAGGATGAAATTGGACAAGACAAAAGTCTTGATCAACGAACACGTTCCCCCTAGGCCTGTAAACTTCGATGGTGCTATCCTCGAAGTCGTAGACGAATACGTCAACCTTGGGTAATTATTGCAATTAGGTAGATATAACTTCGAGAAGGAAGCCAATAGAAGGATGCAGTTGGGTTGGGCAGCATTCCGGAAGCTTTGTCACATTCTCACGTCACCTATACCGCAAAATTTGAAGACTTGAAGACGAATGACTTCAATCAATGCGTTCTCAACGTGATGAACTACGGGGCCGAATCATGGTCTCTTCATTTAGGACTCCTCCGCAAGCTTACGGTAGCTCAAGGGGCTACTGAGCGTGCTATGTTGGGTGTTTCTCTGTCCGACAGAATTCGTAACGAAGTCATAAGGCAGATAACTAAAGTATCCGATATCACGCGACGAATAGGCTCGCTGTAGTGGCAATGGGCAGGTCACACACTCAGAAGAACAGATAGCGGATGGGCCATTATGGTTTTGAAGTGGAGGCCACGTTTACGAAAACGAAGTGCTGGTCTACCTTTCACCAGGTGGGAAGACGATCTCCGTGCAGTGGCCGGTTCGGGATGGATGCGAGTAGCAAGAAATCGGTCGTCTTGGCGTTTATTGAGAGAGGCCAATGTCCAGCAGTGGACCGATAAGTGCTGATAATGATGATGATGTTGAATGAATTAAAACTTATTATATAATAATTTATTATTTCTGTGCTTATATAAGTCTGATACGTGAGTTGTTATTAATATTATTTCACAAAATCTCTGGGGCCTCATTAAACTGCTCCATATCACCAATACGGCATTGAGCTTAAACCAGAAGCTTCATTATTACATACCCAGGCGTATAGCAACATAGATGTTCTACAACTTTACCTATGCAAATATGTACGATCTCCTCGACATTTGCATACTTTACTTACATTTATCTTAGGACTTTGTCACTCAGGCTGATTTTAGTCTCACGCTCACCGTCAGCGCTCATAGCTCAGCACGTTGTTTGTCAGCGCTGAGGCTCAGAGTAGCTCGTTTTATTCTTATTGTACTGACCGCCTTACCGTACAGACGACGATAAAATGCGGAGTGTATTAATTATTGCTGCTTTGTACTATGTATCCCAAAAAAATAAAAACCGGCGACGACGAAGATGTTCATCTATTGATTGACCAGAGAGCCGTTGCAGGAGAGTTTGTCTTGTTATATGACACTTTGGGGGCTGACGAACGTAAATTCTTTAATTACTTTCGAATGTCAATTAGAACTTTTGACGACCTTCTGGCAAAGATACAGGATGAACCGGTCAATTGCAGCTTACGAATCGTGCCTATACCACCGATTGAACGACTAATGGTGACTTTAAGGTAAGAAAAAACATATTTACTCGTTTCATAATTATGTGTAATCATGGCAAAATGTAGGTAAGAAAACAACATAGGTATTTGTTATTGTTGTTTCATATTATAGGTAAGACAAAAAAAATAACATAAATGACATATTATTTGTAATTAAACATAACACTTCGCGGTTCACCATGACTGTACGCGCTGACGACGTCCGCTCCGCTTGACACTAAAACGCTCACAGAAGGCAGAGGCGCTCGTGCGATCGTCAGCGCTGACAGCTATGCGGGGCCGACGCGCGACGCGTACGGACGCGTAGCTATCAGCGCTGACCACCGTGCGCGCTGATAGCTACGCGTCACGAAAAAAACGCTTATTAAAATTCATATATTTCGGCCATTAGCGCTGACGGTGCGCGTGCCGTCGGCGTGAGACTAAAATCAGCCTAAATAAGCCTAGCAACGTACCTTCATTTTTATAGAATGGGGTGGGCAAACGAGCAATCGGGGCCTTGTTACG